>CM038463.1:75730840-76330840 GCA_021464415.1 Lonicera japonica
TGATTGTTTGGTTCTTCTTCTTGGCAGCATTGTGTTGTAATGAATCCAGCGTAAACTGGGTAAATTAAAAACAAGAAGTGTCCAATGATACCCACCACTATCGCCAAGAGACCTGCCGTGGTTCATAGGAAACAAAAGATATTTCGTTTTCACAGGCATTTTAATTATCACATCCTCAAGAGAATCCTTAATAAAGATTGGAATCCCATCCCGTACACCTTGCTGTATATTAAAAAAATTTATATATTTAGCATCCAACACAACAGAAAAAACCATTAAAAATTACATAATATAAAAGAGAAAGTATTACCCAAGCAGAAAAAGAAAAAATGACACTATCTCTTTGTTGCATATCTTTTGATATGTACTGGACATACCAATCAATGATCTGCATTCATAGAGAGCACAATTAGTAAAAATACTCTTAGATTTATATAATTCTATCACTTTATAAAAGAGATAAACCATAACTTTAAAGTTATTATAACAATACCTGCCCATCAACAAAATAATTGCACATCAGATTTTGAAGAAGATAGCCCAATATGAAAATTGACAAATTGTAACTTCTCCAAGCCATGGTACTGTCCCAGTAAAAGTACAAATAAAAAATTCAGCACAACAGTGCGAATGCTGAAAGAAGGTGCTAAATGCAATTAGCACCTCCTGATTTGTTGTGATGTGTGCTTAAATGGAGTGCTAAATGCTTTTAGCATCTTCTGGTATTGTTGTCAAAATGTACTGGTATTGTTTGTCAAAATGTGATGACATGGGGTGCTAAATGCATTTAGCACGTTATGGTTTGTTGTCAAAATGTGTTGACAGGGGGTGCTAAATCCATTTAGCACCTTCTAGTATTGTTGTCAAAATGTGCTGACAGGGGGTGCTAAATGAATTTAGCACCTTCTGGTTTGTTATCAAATATGATCACAGGGGGTGCTAAATGCATCTAGCACCAACTTTCCTTCTTTTATAACAAGTAGAAAATAAAATACAATGAAATTACAAATAATACATACGATTCATTTCCATTCTTGAAAAACTTCTCAACGACCTCCCTTTCATTATCATCTAGATAAACCAATCTATCTTTTCTTTTAGATAGCGGTAGGAATTTTCCTGCAACTTCATCATCTGGAATTGCCAAGTCACCAACATCGATGACTTCTTCTTCAATCGCTGCGGGTGCATCTTTTTCAGCTATCTTTCCCAAATTTTCCTTCAGGGAATCATCTTCCTTTGTTGATTCCCGACTCAAGTCAATGTTCAAATCAAAACTTGGGAGGTCACCCTCCTTCTTTTCTTCACCTTTAACCATCTCTTTCTCAACATTAACCCCAACATCTTTTTGAAAATCCTTTGGAGAATCCTTCTCCACTAACATATCCTGCTTTGGTTCACCTCATTTCTTCATCTTCCTCATCTTATTCTTGTTTCCTTCATCCTTCTTTCCTCCCTCCTCCACATTTTCTTTATTCCTCTTTAAATAGTAATATTCATAATTACTATCCAACTTAACCTTCCTCAGTTTTGCTTTCAGTCTTATTATAATCGATCTCACATTTTTTTCTTCACCTTTGTCCTCTTTCCTTATATTTTGTTCATTTGATGGCGTCTGAAATTGCAAGTCTCCCCGTATACCAGAACAAATAAGGTCAACATATAAATTAGGGTCGTCTTCTTCTGGTTTATCACAAAAAAACAAACTTTGGATCAATAAGATCTTTGCGTTTGCTCAGTTTGAGCATCAATTCAAGCTCCGCGACCCTCTTTTTCAGATATTTAATTTCATTGTCTTTGTCGTCACCTTTCCCACCAGCTTCTTTCACCACTTCTGCTTTTGGCGTGTGCCATTATATGGCTTTCACGTCCTTACCTGCCTTATCCACATAATGCGGACTCAACAACACTTCCTCCTCCGCAGAAATGTTATATATTTCTTTGGATACCTGGATAATAAAAGAAAAACAATGTTAAAAAAGATAAAAATTAATCATAAGACCATATGAAAATTTTGTTTTCATTACCTTTGATGCATCCAAATGTGCTAGCTCCGATTCATAAAACATACGCCTCAAGATGTTTATGTTCCATCGAACAAACCTTGGTGTATCATCACTGTGCCCATCATACAGTTGAACACCTTTGTAGTGTTCATAAAACTAATACTACAATTATAGAAAATCATGACTTTAAAAACAAAAATGCAAACAATGATTTAGCACCATTTTGTGCATGAAAGAATAACTAAATAACATAGTGCTAAAACCTCTTTATCACCACATTATATCAACCTCCCACTTTCGTGAATGCAAATAGTGGTAAAAGAGTTCAGCACGGCAACTGGCTGCTAAACACCTTTTAGCACCCTAGATGCATTTTAGCACCCCAGTATGCGCACACTGGCTAGGTGCTAAATGCATTTAGCACCCAATGTGAACACACATCACAACAAAACAGGAGGTGCTAAATGCATTTAGCATCCCATGTGAGCACACATCACAATAAACCAGGAGGTGCTAAATGCATTTAGCACTCCCTGTCAGCACATTTGACAAAAAAAGAAGAAGGTGCTAAATGCATTTAGTACCCAATGTGAGCACACATCACAACAAATCAGGAGGTGCTAATTGCATTTAGCACCCCCTTTCAGCATTTACACGGTTGTGCTGAATTTTTTATTTGTATTTTATTGGGACAGCACCATTGCTTGGAGAAGTTACAATATGTCAATTTCATAAAGTGCAACTATATCACAAACATTGAATAATTAATCAAAAAAATAATTAATAAAATATAATTAAAAACAAGAAATAAAATTTAAGGAACTTACAAGCAATTGAATAACACCCGGGAGTCCGGATGGGATCTTTGTAATTTTTCTTAACCATTCTCATTAAATGATCATGCATAATGGTAGCCCACTGGAAATCAGCTACCTTCTCCAAATCTTCAACACAGGGCACAAAACTTAAAGCAAATGCCCTATTTAAGTTAGCAAAAAAACAGTTGCTAACATGTAGAGTATAAGGCACCGTGCAAAATCCTCCTCGGCACCGTCTTCCGAAACCGTGCTCCGTATAGCAGATAGAACACTCAAAACTTTCAACGATGATTCGCCTTTGAATCGCCTCTGCATAAATTCTGAACCACACATGGATTCAGACGACTGTGGGATAATCTTACTGCCATGCTTCGGCAGTTCAAAAGTAACGAAAACGTCATCGTGAGTCAACTTAACTGCCTCCCCGACAATAAAAAAAGCAGCATCCTTCTCCGAATAGGCAGAAATAATTTTCTTGCCTACTTGACCTATCATTCCGATATGATCTGGAATGATTTTATTATCAAAAATTGCCTTAAACATAGAACCAAAGGGTGTCTTCATCATAGCTTCAATGTGACAATTTTTAATCTCACCACGACCCTTCAAACTACTAATTTCCTCAACAACAACTACGAGGTTGCGTCTAAACACAGTTGGTCTAGATACTTCTTTTACTGCAGATTTTCTAACCCCCCTGATTTCTTTCCACCTTTCTTCACAGGTCTACATTGTTTCTTCTTACTTCTAGATATATTCTCATTCATTTTCCTCTTCGAAAAAAACCCTTTTCCTCAGAAACTCTTCCTGAAATACGCGTATTCATTGTCCCTTTAACACAATTGATATAAACCTTTATTACCACTGTTATCCAGTGGCATTATAAAAACAAATATACACATATATCTAGTTAGCAAACTTACAATAATACACATCAAAGTCCTAAATCTGTTTTGCTTACAAGAGGTGCTAAATGCATTCAGCACATCCTGGTTTGATGTCAACTTTGCTTATATGGGGGGTGCTAAATGCATTTAGCACCTCCTGGTTTACTATCAACTTTGCTCACATGGGGGGGGGGTGCTAAATGCATTTAGCACCTCCGCTTTACTGTCAACTTTGCTCATATGGGGGGTGTTAAATGCATTTAGCACATCCTGTGAGTTAATGACAGGGGGTACAAAATGAATTTAGCACCTTATGGTTTGCTGTCAAATGTGACGACAGGGGGTGCTAAATGCATTTAGCACTTCCTTTGCTTTTAACTTTGCTCACAGGGGGTGTTAAATGCATTATGAACCTTCTGGTTTGATGTCAACTTTGCTTGCTTTCAACTTTGCTCACAGGGGGTGATAAGTGCATTATGAACCTCCTGGTTTGATGTCAACTTTGCTCATATGGGAGGTGCTAAATGCATTTAGCACCTCCTGTGAGTCAATGACAGGGGGGTGCTAAATGAATTTAGTACCTCCTGGTTTGCTTTCAACTTTGCTCACAGGGGGTGCTAAATGCATTTAGCACCCATCCATTCCTTTAGATAAAATGCTACAAAACAAAAATGTTTCACAAAATCTACGTACAAATTTGAAGAGATAAACAAAATTCAACAAATGAACACAAAACTAATAACAAAAAAAATTCCAAAATACATTTAGCACCAATTGTCCATAAGTTCAATGGTAACAAAAATTATTTAACACCAAAAGCGAACAAAAGATATTAAAAAAATGAGGTGCTAAATACATTTAGCACCTCCTGGTTTGTTGTCAACTTTGCTCACAGGGGGGTGCTAAATCCATTTAGCACCCATCCATTGCAACAGATAAAATGATACAAAACTAAAATGTTCAACAAATGAACACAAAACTCATAAATGTGTTTTCAACTTCAAAATCAACACAAAACATAAATACAAAATCAACACAAAACTTATAAATCGATTAACAAAAGAATAAACGCGTACCTTAACTAAAAACGGAAGCAACGAAAAATAAATGAGCAACGACGACAACATGAACAACAATGAAGAATGAACGTGCAGAGAAAATATAAAGAGAGAAAATTTTGATCGTCTAGATAGAGAAGAAATTTTGATCATGGTAGTTGAATAAGAGACAGGGGAGGATCGTGGTAGCATATGATGACCAAAGGTTTAGCAGGGGTTTATCAGGGGCATTTTTGTCCATTAATATTTCTCATAATCCTTAATATAAAAGGATATTATCAAGAGTGTCCTTAATTTATAATTAGATAATGAAATTAGTCCTTTTCATTTTTATTAGATATGAATCTGTCCTTATAATCATGAAATATTATAGAGTGAGGTCTTATAACCCGTTTTCTCTAGATTTTATACTTTCTTGAAGAATCTATGTATGGATGATCATTTTCAAGTCATTTTTATAACATGTGTATTTAATTGACGAAATAATGTATGTATGAGGGTTTCAATATTTTTTATTTTCCATGTATCTATTGGAGTTTTATGTAGTTTTGAAATATTACTCTTCATGTAATTTGTGGTGTGTTTGGGTATTGATACCTTTTAGGGGTATTGTTTTTTATTTGTATTTATTATACCAAAAATAAAGCTTTTTCTAATCTAATTTATCTCTCTTCATGTATGAATTACCAAGTATAAACATTGAATCATAGGGAAGTATAACAACTCCACAGGGCATACAATAGTTTACTCCATGGTAAAAAAGAAATAGCATCAAAAAAGGAAGTGCGTGCATTAGTTTGCGAAAGAATAGAGTCCTATCAAAAAAGGAAGTGCATGCATTAGTGATTAGTTTACTCCACAGTACATTGTATCACTTTAATTTGTCAAAATTAGGTATTACCCGTATTAGATAATACAGTGTAACATTTAAAAGCTAATTTTTTTTGAAATACTTAAAAATAAGAATTTATTTTTCTTAATGACACCCATTAAGTTGGCTTGAAAGGTTTTGGATTTTTTGTTTTTTTAAAGTTTTCAGTTAACTCGATGAGTCAATTTCATACAATTTCAAAATTAAATTACAAATAAAAACATAAAACAAAAAAATGTCTTATAATTAACAAAAGGAGTATCTTACCATTTCATTAATTTTATATTCATTGTCGTAAAAAATATTCATAAATAGTTGTTGATTTTAATAATTTATTATTTTTTTTTCAATTACGCATTTTTTACCGTCAAAGCTAAAAAATAATTATCTGCTTTTAAACATTACACTGTGCCGTAGGACACATACAATACCTAGTATTTACTTAAGGTAGAGAAATTCTTGATATCTTGACAGAAGTATATATGACTCTAGCTAAACGAACCATATAGATCGAAAAGAGTATGGAATATAATTCGACAGATCAATAAACCAACCTAATAGCAAAATGAGGAAACATATAAACGCAATCAAAAGTTCAAAACTTTAATCAATTGAAGATAAATAATAATAAAATATGTTGATCATAAAAATAGACAATTTCAATGATAATAATAATAATATTAATATGTATGAAGAGAGACACCGAGTTGTGTAAATCTTGAAAAGCTGGAAATCTGTCTTGCATTTTCTGATATGGCTTATGTGCATATGTATTATAAGTTTGCGAATTGAAATTGTAGTTGAAATAAATTAGGATGTGTTGTAAGAGATGTAATATCATTGAAAGAGTAGAGAAACTAAATTAAGTAGAGTTTAAACCAAATTAATATTAAATTAGGATGTGTTGTAAGTAGATGTAATACCATTTTAAGTAGAAGATTTTAATTTTATTTTGAGTAGTACCATTGTAACTTTGAATAGAATAAAGAAGAATTTGAATTTTGAAAGGAAACAATCAAGACATAATTTGATTTTGAGTAGACCATTGTGAATTTCATTTTGAGTAGAAAATATAAATTTATTTTAATTTGTGTTATGAGAGATGTAATATCATTGGAAGAGTAGATAAACTTAAATAAGTAGAGTTTAAACCAAATTAATATCATACCACTGTGAATTTCATTTTGAGTAGAAGATTTTAATTTTATTTTGAGTAGAATAAAATGAGTAAAAGACTTAATTTTATTTTGAGTGGTGCCATTGTAATTTTGAATAGAATCAAGAAGCATTTGATTTTTAAAAGGAAACAATATATTAAAACATAATTTGATTGAGTAGACCATTGTGAATTTCATTTGGAGTAGAAGACATAATTTTATTTTGAGTAGTCCATCGTGAATTTTATTTTGAGCAGAAGATTTTAATTTTATTTTGAGTAGAATAAAAGAGTATATTTGTCCATACAAAAATAAAGAACACCTGGGGTGCGTTTGGTGTGCCGGATAAGGAAGTAGGATATGATAGGATAAATGCCGGATAGGATAAGAGTCGGAATTAGTCGGATAGGAATTATGTGGAATATGATAGAAAAGGAATCAGTCGGACAAGGATTAAGTGGGATAGGACATAATAAAGACTAGTCGGATAAATATTTAATAAACCTTCCATTTGATGGACTAGTCGGATTAAAATATCCTATCAACCCTTGCGCCAAACACATGATAGGATTTATTTATCCTATCATTTCCGCCAACAAACACCGGATATAATTAATTAATCCAATCATACTTTTAATCCGGCACGACAAACACACACCTAAGGTTATTCGTACTTTTCTATATAAATAATTAATATAGTAAAACTTACCATAGTAAACAAGTTTTATTCTTTACCGTTGATTACTCTAAAATTAGTGATTTACGTGTAAGTTAAAACGAGGAAATTTTTAGATAACTATGCTCATTTTTAAACTTATTTAGTAAAATAGGGTTGTTTTCAACTTATTTGTAAGAATAGGGTACTTTTAAAATCGATAGTCAAAGTAGCGTTTTTGATCTAAAAATCGCAAGTCAACATAGCGGTTTTACGATTAATTTTTTTTTGTTAAAAACGCTATCCATTACCGCGTTTTTACACTTAAAATCGATACTCACAGTCACGTTTTTAATGGTAAAATTGATACCCAAGGTCGTGGTTTTAAAGAGATATTTTTTTATAAAATCGCTATTCGTGGTCGCGTTTTTTTACGTAAAACCGCTATTCATAACTGCTTTTTTTAATTTAAATATTTTTACCACCCTTAGACTTAAGCTGAGTAATTTCTAAGTTGTTCTTCCGCCGTTCTGCTCCTCATGCGTCGATCTACAAATATTATGCAAACATAGATCTACAAATAATCAAAATATATAGATCTACAAATAAACAAAAAATATAGATCTATAAATAATCAAAATATCATAAATGGACATACCTTTTTTGATTGAAGTAGATAAAAATTATTATGAGTGAATGATCTTCTCATCTTTTCTTTTTTTTAAGTTTTAAACTATGAAGAAGATGAAGAGAAGAAGCAGCAGAGGAAGAGGAAGAAGAAGCATGAGGAGTAGGGGTGTTCAAAAACCGAACTGGACCGGCAAACAAAATAAACCGAACCGAAAAATGGACCGATTTGGACCGGACCATTTAAATTCGGTCCGGTCCAAATTTTGAAGGACCGAAATGGTTCGGTCCGGTCTTCGGTCATTTTAATACCCCGGTCGGACCGGACCGGAATTAATATATATATATATATATTTAAACATATATTATTAATATATAATATTAATATTCAAAATTCAACCCTAAAATTAAGACCTCAGTCAGCCGCTCTCTTCTCCCTCACCTGTCTCCCTCAGACCTTCTCAGACCTTCACTGAACATCTCTCTCTCTTTCCATAACCATGGCCGATCCCGCACTAGCTCCTCCCGCCGATCCCGCTCTCGCTTCGCCCACAGATCCCTCTCTCGTTTCTCCCGCATATCTGGTTGATCTCGCTCCCACCTCAACAATCACCGGTATTTTCCCTCGTTTCTCCCGCAGATCTGCTTTAATATGTGTGTATATATATATATATCTGGCCAGTAATATATATATATATATATATATATATATGTGATCGATTTATATATTATTTGTATGTGGATATTTGTTTAGTTATTGTGATTACACGCTAGATTTATCATTTTTATGTATAAAGGTTGTTACTTGATTAATTGATTGCTCAAATTGGATTTGGTTGTAGATTGATGCATAGATCTCTTCTCTCTATCTTTTCTTTGGAACAGCCGAACATGCTCAAATTGGATATTTGTTTAGTTATTGTGATTACACGGTTGTAATTTTTTCCAATAACAAAAATAGATTTATCATTAAACTTTTTTTTCCTTGTATTCGTTTGCCCCTTCATTAATTAAAAAAAAGGAGAGAAAAACATGTACTCCAATTCCTTTGCATAATGTGATCTCCACATTGTTCAGTGATCTGTAAGTTCCCATTTGACTTTTTCCCTTTCATTAATTAATTCCTCTATTTTACTTGTCTGGGTTTTGCTTCTCATCTTTGTTCAATTCAAATAAACCCCAAATTTGAGGTATTATTATTATTACTATCCGTTTGTGTGTGTTTTTCTTATTAATTAAGTTTACTTAATTTTTCCCCGATCTCTGCCTCTACATGAATTAGGAGGAATCTCACATCTTCTTTCCTTGATTATGCATGATTTTTTTTCTAATCAAGCATCATATATACAGATATATATTTAATTACATAATAATATTAGTCAATGAAAATTGAGTCGTGTGTGGAAAATTGGAAATGTGGGTAGAAAAGGGTTGGAATGCAGTTGAAGAATGGTAATTAATTAGTGATATAAGTAGGAATACATATGGGTAGAAAAGGGTTGGAATGCAGTTGCTGTGTATTGGTGTTGCAAAAAAATTCCATATAAATTTGTTTTTACTGCTGCAAAAAAAAACAGTCTATATAAACTGTTTTTATTGTTTTTTTGAAGCTATCTTTGTGCAAAAAATTAAGTTTAAAATTCATATTATTGTTGCACAAATTTTATTTTTTTTGATCCTAATATAACTCTTGGGCCCAAAAAAAAAGCCTAGATCGAATGGACCGACCGGAACCGGACCTAATTGGTCCGGTCTGGTCTGGTCCGGTCTTGACAAGCATTTCGGTCCGGTCCGGTCTTTGAATTTTTTGGACCAAAATATCTGGTTCGATCCTATGCCATTCGGTCCGGTCAACCGGACTGTGCACACCCCTAATGAGGAGCAGAAACGGCGGAAGAACAACTTAGAAATTACTCAGCTTAGGTCTAAGTGTGATAAAAATATTTAAATTAAAAAACGCTGTTACGAATAGCGGTTTTACGTAAAAAAACGCAACCACGAATAGTGATTTTAGAAAAAAAAATTCTCTTTAAAACCGTGACATTGTGTATCGATTTTGCCATTAAAAACGTGACTGTGAGTATCGATTTTAAGTGTAAAAACGCGATTTAGGGTATCGATTTTAAGTATAAAAACGCAGTAATGGATAGTGTTTTTTTTTTAAAAATAAATTAACCATAAAACCGCTATGTTGACTTGCGGTTTTTAGATCAAAAACGCTACTTTAACTATCGATTTTAAAAGTACCCTATTCTTATAAATAAGTTGAAAAGTCCCATATTTTACAAAATAAGTTTAAAAACAACCATAGTTATAAAAAAAAATCTTAAAAACGAGATTCTTAATTCTGTATAAGCAGAGCATTTAGTCTTTTGTTCCACAGTATTGATACTCATACTAACCTTACAAAATGTGCCACATGATTAGATGGCAAAGGCATTTTCGGGTTGTGTGAGAATGAGATATTACAAAATGCACCAATGTGTCCAAACTGAGTGGTATTAGAAAGAAAAGTACCATCTAGTTTAGGATGTTGAGTGATGAGAATTTCTAGAAGTAGGATTAGAATTAATCATGTGACAGAACTTCAATAGATCCATAACGTACTGGTTTGCGTGAGATGAAGAACATGTCAAAAAATGAAACCTTCAAACCTAGGAAATAATAATGTAATGGATGAAAACCTCCGCTGTAGGTTTTCATTTTCCATCGATTTCTTTACATCTAAAATAATTTCGTGGAATCTAAATCTTTTGGGTTATTGGGCTTTTGACCCTCATTATTTGTGTCATAATTAGTTTTGATATCCAAAATTTACCATAATGCACGTTTTGTACCCATTTTGAATAATTTTTGTCCAAATAAAAGTCAATTCATTTGTTGACAAATTTTTTTAGTTAAAAGCCCAAAAATATCCTTCTATTTATTTAATTTTTATATTATATTACATAATATGTATATATATATATATACATACTATATATGATACATATATATGTATAACAGAGAAAAAGGGAAAGTAGAAGGAAAACAAACATAAGACAAAAAAATAAAATTGGCACCATTAAAATGGACAGTGTTGCAAACTCGCCGGCGGCAAGGTCGGAAAAGATCCCACCTATCTAATTTATTTCTTTCTTCTCTTTAATTTATGCAAATCAAAACCCAAAAGCCGTCATTTTTAGAGCAAATATTTATATATCCCCAAATTAATGGGTCAATTTATATGTGTATTTTAAAAATGCTTTTGTCTAGCTTTCTTTTCAATGTATACCACCACCACAACCTTGAACTAAGACCCAATTCCTCCTCTCTATCTCTCTCTCAAATCTCACCACTGATTTACGATTCTAACGAAAAATGCACTATATCAAAATCAAATAGGTGTAAACTCCAGAACTCCAACCATGTCTCAAACCCAAGAAATCCAACCGTAAACGTTATACATATCTACGAATAGAAAATTGGTAATTTTAGAAGAGAGAAAACGGATTGGTGTTTGTTATTTTCAGAGAGAGAGAGGGGAGTCATTTTTAGTGGGGGCAAATGGAGTTGCAGTTATGTTTTTAATTAAACAAATGTGTGTTTTTTGAGAGAAAGATATGCTCCCTCCGTCTCAATTTACTTGTATAACTTTAAAAAACTAAAAATTAAGAAGACATAATGATTATTCTAAGAGAAAATGCTTATTTCTGAAAATGACCTTTACTTTTTTCTTAATAAAAAAAGGTGGCAAGATCCACAATAAAAAAAGTGTTGATAGCTTAAAGGGTAATATTAAAAATAATAAAAAGTACTCTAATTAATCACTTGCTAAATATAGAAAGTAGACAATTATTTTGAAACATCCAAAAATGGAATAGCGGACAATTAAATTAGAACGGAGGGAGTATATATATATATATGTATAGAGATAGATGATGATGATGATGGCGATTTAGGTATATGAATGGCATATACAAATGACAAAGAGGGATTTTTATGTGGTTGATTGTAGAGAGAGAGAGAGATGAGAGATCTATGGGTTTATATAAAGAGGAAAAGAAGTGAAAGAGAAAATAGTGTATTGTGGTGGTGTTTTTTTTTTTGTCCTTTTTTAACAAAGATATAGAGAGAGGAGGAATGTATTCCGGTGGGTTTTGCGCAATTTTCTCATATGCCAAAATACCATCGGAGTCTTTAGGAGTTAGTTAATTGGAGGTGAAAGTGGTGGGTATGGATAATAATGGAAATGGGGTTGATGATAATAATATTTTCTTGTAATGGTATAGATGTAAATTTATTTAGAAAGCAAATATTAGTTTAGTCATTCATATACTCTTTTAACGGCCACTTTGGTCAATGAACGGAAGCCGTTTAAAATGGGTACCAAAGGTGCATTATGGTAAACTTTAGATACCAAAACTAGTTATGACATAATAGAAGCCAAAAGCTAAATAATCCAAATCATTACTATGTAAGTCAATCATACGTATCCTATTTCAATGTAATTAATTGGAAATAAAACTTATTTATCCTAATGTTGCCGTATTGGTATAGTAGTTTAGAAATACAACTCTTAATTTGAGACATCTCTGAAAAGAAAACTGACTCTTAGTTTGGGTTGTGTGAGTACTATTTTACTTTTTAAAAAGTAATAACATGAAAAGTATCTCTATTCTAACCAAATTAAGAATAAAATTCGGACCATAAAAATTTTAACAGCCATAAAAATATTGAAATAATGTTAAAGAACATGTGTACGAACATGTGTACAACCATTGGAGAAGACTATAATTTTTACATTGACAAGCGTACCAAAAGCTGTGTACCGATATGTATATATATGTGGATACGTAGTTACTTGAATGAATATTATAGTTATATAGACCCAGTCATGATAAACTCTCTCCCTTTAACTTACCCACTTATCTGAGCTTATCTTCTTTAAGCCTACTTCTTTTGTGATATAATCTTTAATTAACTTTCTTAATAGCTGTACAGTCTAAAGAAAATGTCATATCTCAATTTACAATTCTTGGTATTCACATTTTAGCAAGTGTTCTAAAGTGTAAATAAAGTAGTTGAAATAAAGAACTTAATCATTAAATTATGAAACTAAACATTATCGTAGAGTGTCTGCACTATCAAACACGTGTACATCTCTTTTATAGATTCGTCCATGCTTCTAACCTATTTCTGTGAATCTTAGGATGAATTTCCAAGTCACATTTCTCCACATTTTTTTCCCTTGTCAAAACCTTTTCCACATTTACTTCATTTTTCCCAATTTTTAGAAAAAAATACAAAAACAAAAGGTCACACTTATCTCCATATTTTCACCCCTCGCTAGCCACCGCCTTTCATATACGTTCCTCTTTTTTCTCCACCGTTTCTTGATTGTGATCAATTTCAAAGGCATTAGATAGGAAACCTTTCTCAAATAAGAAGTTCTTTCAATTATTTATTTATAAGGTTCGATTGATATTTTCTTATGAATCTATCACTTTCTTGTTCTACTGAATTATACGATCTAGGCCATAGTAAACTAATTATTAGGTCACACTTATGAATCTTTCCTCTTCTGTAAATGTTATTTGTTTTTTATTCTAAATGAACTTCTGAATATTTGAACATCTCCAATAGTAGTGTATAATTTTGGTTTGGGTAAAATTTATACGTTTTGTAAAAAAAAAAGTCTCATGTAGTATTTTAAGAAACTTTGATACCTAGGATTTGTGTAAAAATGTTGTGTAAAATACAAACCCAATTTGCACAATTAAGCAAGAGAATAAATATATGATAAGTTCCATTTGTACGTATCTAATTGGTAGTTTAATATTTACACAAAAGTCTAAAACAGACCGCTGGAGTACAAAACGAATTTTTTATTATTTTTGTGTAAATCTTACTTTGACACATAGGAGTTGCACAAAATTTTGTTAAATCAAATTGGTTCTAAATACTTAATGAGAACACTTTCAACTATTTTACCCTTGTAAAAGTATATAATGTTTTAAATAATAAGGGTAGAAGAGGAAAATGAAATGTTTTAAATTAAGCATTCAACTATTTTACCCTTGTAAAAGTATATAACGTTTTAAATAATAAGGGTAGAAGAGGATAATGAAATGTTTTAAATTAAGCATTCAATGGGGTTACGAGTGCTGAATGCTTAAATTTTTTAAAATATGACCGTTAAACTCTTTATCATTTAAAAAAAAACACACTTGAATGCTTTAAAACACTCCCATTAAATATTGAGAGGAAAAACAAACACCCTCCCTCCCCTATGTACTTAATGGTTTACCCTTTGATTTTACACCTGCCTTTTAATGCTAGGTTTTCCCCCCCATATTTATTGGAAAGTAGCCCGAGGGACTCTCTTCCGGCGTGTATTAACCAGTATTTCCGAGAAAGAAAAGTAAACAGTATTTTCTTGCGTTGCTCTCTTATTCATATTAATTTAATTTCAACTGAGTTGATGCACATTTCTAGACTTCATTCAATATTTTGAAACAATGATCAAAATAAGCTCAAAGAATCTTTAGCATGACACCCATAGGCGATCTTAGATTTATTTGAAATTCGAGATAAAGTAACCGTTCCTTTTGTTTTGTAGATAAAATCCTCGAATAACAGAAATAATGGGTGAAACTTATCACAGGTGTACCCGTCAAGAATATTGTGGTGATTGGGATAAGGTCAAGTCTATCACTGATGTCTTTGAAGATATCCTGTCAAGACTTCCTGTTAGGACCCTAGTGGGATGCAAATTTGTTTCAAAACACTGGTGTAGGATATATCGGGCCCACAATTAGCAAGCTAAGCTGCAGCCCAAATTACATCCTTTTTCCCCAAGACCGCTGTAGAGGAATAGACATGTATTTGATAAATGGCGTTGTGAAAATCAAAAGTTATCAATCTTCCATGTTTTGAAGAAATTTGTTTTCCCAAGATGATATGTTCCTTTATGGCTCGTTTGGTTCAAGATTTAAATTATTCTGGGATTGCTAAATTCTATTCTGAAACGATTGCTGCGTTTGGTTCAAGTTTTAAGTCCGGAATAAATGATTACAGGAAAAAACCTTTCCCCAAGTTCTCTCATTTAAATCATAAAGAATAAGCCATTACCAATGGACATTTTTTTTAATTTTTTATGTTAGGACTAAAATAAGTAAATAACTCCATTCCTTATGAATAAATAATTCTTTTTCCATTTGTGTATGAAAATATTGTTTGAAACTTTTTTTTTAGTTATGCTACTGCACAAAAAAGAAAAAAAATTGTTTGGAATTTTTTTCTTTTCTTTTTTCTTGTTGTAACTTTTTTTTTTAAATTACAAAAATTGTAAATTTTTTGTAAGATAATTATTAGCTAGGCATTTGTAATTTATTATAATAATCATTCATTTTGAAAAATTAGTAGGAGATGTATTTTCATCTTATAAAAGAAGGATATTTTTATAATTGGTACTTTATTCCATTCCTATTCCCGATTGAACCAAAAATCGGCATGGCATCCTAGATGTCAGGAAAAAACCTTTCCAGGAATCAAGTATGCCCATTCTATTCCCAAAACTCAAACCAAACGAGCTCTTAATGGGCTGATTTACTGCCTCAACGTCCCCTCCCACTTATTTGACTCGGAAATCTGTGTTATCAATCCCGCTACTAGGAGGGTCCTGTTGCTGCCTCAAGCTAGTCAATCTAGACTGCACCCTCAAGTCGGGGTCTTTTTCAGCCCGGGTGAAAATGAGTATAAAACATTTTGAATTTTTTGTGATGCCAGTGGACCGCTAGATGATACAAGTTTATATTATGAATTTGATGTATATCATTCAAAGACTGGATCTTGGAGACACATGGGGAGGGTGCTGTTTTGTCCCATGGTCAATATTTACTCCCCGTCGAGTCCCAACCATATATTTGTGGGTGGAAAATTGTATTGGTTCCTTCAAGCAGAAGATACTGAGGTAATCCCCGGTTCAGTCCTCTTGGTGGACGAGGATGAGAATTTCACGAGGTCCCTGCGCAGTTGTTAATGATTGATCTCGAGGTTCTTAAGGTCTGATCATAGTAGACTACAACATGATGTACATATGGGTCCTAACGAACCACAAGAAGTCAAGTTGGTTCTTGGGAGTCTGTACTAAGCTTTCCGTGGGGGTGATTGACTCTTTGGAGTCTGTAGTTGCCAGGAAGAATAAAATATTCTTCATAGTTACGAATAATTCCTATGATCGTTATTTCCACGTCAAAAATTTGGCCAGTGAGACTTGGAGGGAGCTTCATTTTGGTAAGACCTTTGAACATGTTTCTCCTGGTGTGTTTGCATTCACCGAAAGCCTCCTCTCATGCCAGTATAAATTAAAATACCAATTCATTCTTTCATTATAACAATCTTAATGATCATATAACCATTTGATTATTTGAATATCTATTTTCTAGTATGTTACACCTTAAATTCTTGAAAAATGTATAACTTAGAGCAAGTGCTTTTGATTGGGTTCCCACTTATTTCTTGAATTGGTTTTCCTTGTGTTCTTTCATAGGTAGCTGTCCATTGGAGTAATAAGGGGATGTAATACTTCTTGGAGCACAACGTGATGTCCTCTTTCCGGTGGTTTGAGAAGCACATACACTCTTCCTATCTCTATCTCCCCCCTTATATATGCATATATAGTTATAATTTTTGACTTAATTGTGAACAAAACAGAACCGAACCGAACCGAACTGAACCGAGAGCTTGATGTATCAGCAACGTTGTGCTTGGAGAATGGAGCAGATATATGGCAGATGTGCACTACTGGTGGTGATTTTAGGAGCTGCTAGCATTGACCATCTTTTTTGTCCTCTAGTTTTTCTTAAAGTTGTTTAGACTAATATAAACTAGTTAAATCTCTTGGATTGCCTGTTGTAAACAATTCTGTGAACTTATTTGTCCTTTCAAATCCTTGATGCTCTGTTTGATAGAATAATAAACACCTTTATTAATGCTATATATACTCTATTTAACTCATATATACAATACTTAGCTAACCTCAGAAAACATCTTGGCTTGTACTGGTCTGCCGTCCAATGCATCGCTTTCATGATCAACTGCGTGGGATATTAAACTGACAAATGCAGCCACCATGCCCCTCGAAGAATGATGGCTTGTGAATGTTATTGATGGAATTATTCTGCGGAGTCATTCTCAGTCAATTTTTGTTAGATTCCTCTTGGCCTGTTAGGAAAAAATTCGTTAAACTTCTTTGTCTGAGAGAAACTTGTAACATTAATATATTAACATTTGATAAACCACACTCGTCGTTGTCTACTACGGTGTTGAGTTCCATGGGGCTCAAATTAGTATTTTCATTCGATTGAGTTCTTTAGTTTGACATTCTATGATACATTCGAGACTCGTTTGATTCGAATTTTGAAAATGGAATTAGCGTCTTAGATTTTTGAAATTTTTTTCTCCTGAAATGTTTGGTTCGAATTACCTCTTTTATATTTGGTTCAAACAAAAATATGAATAAAATAAGTATCAATTACTAAAACATTCTTCGTCTCTACTATATATAAAAGTACGAATAATTTAAGTGTTTTTCTTTTTTTATACGAAGACAAACTTAACCCTTGATTTTAAACAATTTTTTTAAGATTTACATTACATAAAACTACATAGCTCCGTATATTTTTATATTTGTATTAGTATTCTAAAGAAATTCAAACTCTACTTTATTTTGCTAAAATGATTAAACAAAGATTTTAAACTAGATTTGCATTAAATAAAATAGTATAAGACTATATTTTTATATTAGTATTAGTATTCCAAATAAATTCAAACTCTCATTTATTTTCCTAAAATAATTAAATAAAGATTTTAAGCTCAAGTTAAATTAAATAAAATAGTATAAGAATATAAGTGTATAACTCCATTTATTTTTATTTTAGTATTAATATTTCAAATAAATTAAAACTCTACTTTATTTGGCTAAAATCATTAAATAGGGCTTTTAGATCGGTAAAAAAAATCAAATGAATTATATATTTGATACTATGGTTTGTTTATTTGTTATTATTTTTATTTCATACTAATTATTCAATTATTTTGTTTATTTATTATTATTATTTTTATTTCATACTAATTATTTAACTCTTAATATGTATATATGTATTAATGGGCTGAATAACCTTTGTCAAGTACTAAAATCACGTGCAACGCACGTCCACAAAAACTAGTTTTATAAAAAGTAAAAGATAAGCCCTAACAATTTAGAAAGGTAAAATTTAAGTTTTTATTGTTAAGATTGTGAATAGTGGTTGTATGTATTTAATAATAATAATAAAAAAACTAATAATTAAAATAAAAAAACCTAATAATAAAAAAATTATTTTTCTTTTAAAAAGAATATAAATGGAAAAAATAGAAGTTATTTTCGTAAGTAAAAGAGATATTTTGTTCTTAAAAGAGAAAATCTAAAAAGAAAATACCTAATGTAATCCTTTATTTGTCTATATCTATCTATCTATCTATCTCTATATATATATATATAGGGGAATGATCTAAAGAGGACCATTTATTTGGTCCTTAAATGCTGACCAATCATTTTGAGGGAGTAAACGGATGAATTTTTTTATGAAACTTGGCGAAGATGATCTCCATGATTAATAGATCATCTCCACCAAATTTCATCAAAAAATTTAACTGGGAAGTGAGTTATCTAAACATCTTAAATTTTAACGGTTAAAAACGCACATATATATCAACTTTTTAGTTAACCATCTTCCCAATTGAATTTTTTAATGAAATTTGGTGGAGGTGATCTATTAATCATGAAAATCATAGTCACCAAGTTTCATCAAAAAATTCATTTATTTACCCCCTCAAAATGATTGATCCACATTTAAGGACCAAAAAATTGGTCCTCTTTAGATCCTTTCCCTATATATATATATAAGTATGAAGAACTTAAATGTTTTTTTTCCCTTTTTTGTGAAGACAAATATGGCCCTTGATTTTAAACAAAAGATTTTAAGATTTACATTCAATATATTTTTATATTAGTATTAGTATTTCAAATAAATTCAAACTTTACTTTATTTAGCTAAAATAATTAAACAAAGATTTTAAGGTAGATTTACATTAAATAAAATAGTATAAGTGTATAATTTCATATATTTTTATATTATTATTATTATTATTATGATTATTCCAAATAAATTCAAACTCTACTTTATTGGCTAAAACAATTAAGCAATTTAGATTTTGTGTTGAATTAGGTGTTTTTGTATAAAACTTCATAACAAACTTTCCAAGAAAAATGTTATTTAATATATCATATTAAAATTACAAAACTTTTAGCATGAATTAGAAAAGGTATGTATATTAAACTCTATTTTGTTTGATTGCTTTTAACATTATAATAAATTAAATTTATATTAATTATATATATTCTAAAACTTATTTGTTTATTTATAATTATGTTTAATGTTTAAATAAAAAAAATATGAATATATTGTATCCGTGGCTTAGTAAAATATTCATGTTAATTTTTTTTTTTTACCATTTTAATTTTTTTATTGTTATATAATCTATTCTTTATATGAGTGTTATATTATGGTTTGTTACTATGCATAATAATCCACAAATGTTTATAGAATTAACTATATACTAATTCTAAAAACTTAGTAAAAATATATTACTCTTATATATATATATATTTGATTATGAGTCTGATTGGCTATTTATGTACTAAAAAAATTCAAGGCCACAAATTTTTTATGTATCTACAACATTTTTTTATAATCTGATTATATGATTTTCTTATAATTATTAATTGAATTTTACACTTGATGCAATGTTTTATTTATATGTTATTATTTTTATTTCATAGTAATTATTCATTCTTATTATATACGTATTCATTAATAGACTTAATGACATTTGTCAAACACTAAAATCACGTACAACGCACGTGCACAAAAGCTAGTATCTATTCAAGAGCGAAATGTATTCTTAGCCCAAAATCTAAACTAAACATCAGAATTTTAAAAAAAATGGAACGTAGTATTTTGAAAATACTTTAAAATTTAAACTAAACGATGCGTCTATGTAGAAATAGGGGCGAACCAATTATTCTATATGGTTGGGTTAGAGCCTCCTTTGTCAGATCCTATGCGTTTGGCAGAAGGAGAAGGGTATCAAATAGACTCATAAGGTCCCAAGGAAAGAAGTTAATACACCTTAGAAAGAGAAGGGTATCAAACTAACTCGTAAGGTCTTTGACAAAGAAGTTAACAAGGACAGGTAATCTTTACCTGCCATAAATAATTGAGGGCTATAATACTGATTCTTGATAATATATTATAGCAAAACCCAAAATGCTGTTGGATAGCACTTGTACTTAACAACGATGGAGACGTACAAAAGATCTTATTTAGTAACAGACATTGTACAATTTAACAATGCAATCTCTGCCGCGCAAACGATCAAATTCCTTGCCTCAAGATTCCTCCAAACGGTCAACATTTGAAGGCCCTTTTTGCCAATCAAAACATAGAAAACAAATTCGTTATTTTGAATGAACATCTGTTGGAATTATAGAAACAAACATCCAGTGCAAAACCCAACACAACTGGCAGCCGGCTGATTTTTTATTTTTTTTCAAAAAATTGCGCTTGTATCAGACAATAGAAGCGATGTACACAGCCTACAAATTACTATGCATCTTGAAGTATAAAAACTGAGCCTGTGTTTTAGTTTCATTAATTAATTAGATGAAAAATTAGTAGAGAGCAAAATTAAGGGAAGAAAAAATTAACAAGAATGGGGAATAAAGATGGGATGTTTAGGTATGCAGATGGGAAAGACAAGTTTTTGATGATGATGGGGACTTTGGGTAGCATGGGAGATGGACTCCAAGTCCCTCTAATGATGTTTGTTCTTAGCAATGTCATTAATGACTATGGAAATCCAAATATCACTGTCACTATGGCTACCGTAAACAAGGTATTTTACAACTATTTTCATTCTGTAAAGCGATACTTCATTTTGAAAATCGAGAGTAATGATGCATGTACCAATTTATTTAATACAGTGATGTTTCATAAAACTGTGATCAATGTTGTTTCTCACATATCACTTGTTCTCTATTAACTTGATCATTTAAGGTTGGTGAACATATTATTACTAGGAAAAAAATAGAGTAAGGGAGACAAAAAAGGTGACGTGGCATCGAGACATCCTCTAGAGATACTTTAAAATAAATTGTTGCTTTCACAATTTTGCCACGTCACCTTTGTATTGTCTTTGCATCCTATGTGGCATCTCATTATTGTCCAATTTATGTTTGGCATGGAAATGCTCTGAGTGCAGTCAATGTAGATTCTCTCTCTCTCCTATGATTTGTCTCACCTCGTAGCTGCAAGCCAATAAGCAAAATCAGATCAAATTTGCTCTCATTTTGTGAGCTTCCATTGGACTTTTTTAAAGAAAATGCATGCTTGACGTTAGAAAAAATGCATAAAAGATGTCAATATCACCTTTCTCCATTAGAGGAATTTGCCCGCGTAGTCTAGCATAGAAGGAAAATTTGGTTAATGAAGTGCCTTCTAATATAGGAATTAATGTTAAGAATGCTTGTTCTGTTCGAGCTTTTGTGCATTCTTAATTCTTTGTATGTGAAATTGGAAATTTCACATTTGTGCATTCTTCATTCTTTGTATATGAAAATGGAAATTTCTTGTATAAACTTTAAGCCTTTAGAACAGGATTCAAACTCTTGAGAAATTACAAGATTATAACCTTATCAATTTAAGATTCTTAGCAAGGACATAAACTAGAACCAAATAAGCACTACATGCAACACGCACTAGAATCAAACCCACACCAGCTGTTGCAAAGTAGCCTTAATGGTTTGAACTATATATGAAATGCAGATATATCACTCAAAATGTCTGATAAATCAACAGTAACCCTCAATTCTTTTAATGACTTGTGGACTTTGAACCATCCATTCGAATAACACAATACTGTAAATTTTTTTTGGGGGTAGTATGCACTCAGGCTGCTCTATGTTGCAATTGGAGTTGGACTATCTGCCTTTGTTGGTATGTTGATTTTCCTATACCTTCATTCTGGTCCTTTCCATTGCCATTTTGTTTAGAAAGTAATTCAGATGAAACCTTAAGCAGAACTAACTATCCTTGTTTCGCCTTTTCATAGAGGGACTCTGTTGGGCAAGAACAGCGGAGCGACAGACTTCTCAAATGAGATTAGAGTACCTTAAATCTGTTCTCAGACAAGACGTTGGTTTCTTTGACACCCAAGCAGCCGATTCTTCCACAACTTACCAAGTTGTTTCCACCATCTCCTCTGATTCCAATACAATCCAAGTTGCCATAGGCGAAAAGGTTTCCATTTGACAAACACGTTCTTTTTGTTTCATATATAAGTACTGCTCACAATTTTACTACAATTAATTCTTCTTTCTTTTCTTGATTTAATGAAATTGAATTGTTCTTTCAACGTAGATGCCCGATTGCCTGGCATATATGTCATCTTTCTTCTTCTGCATTGTATTTGCCTTCACATTATCATGGAAGCTTACACTGGCTGCCCTTCCATTCTCATTAATGTTCATTATCCCGGGGCTTGGATTTGGAAAAATGATGATGGATGTGGGAATGAAGATGATTGAATCTTACGGAGTTGCTGGTGGGATTGCAGAGCAAGCTGTTTCTTCAATAAGAACTGTGTATTCCTATGTTGGAGAGAGTCAAACTCTCCATAAGTTTAGTCAAGCGCTTGAGATAACTATGGAACTAGGAATTAAACAAGGTCTTGCTAGAGGATTGATGATGGGAAGCATGGGTGTCATTTACGTTAGCTGGGGTTTTCAGGCTTGGGTGGGCTCTATTCTAGTTACCAAGAAAGGAGAAAAGGGTGGCGATATTTTTGTAGCTGGATTCAATGTGCTAATGGGAGGATTGTGAGTTAATCCTGTTAAAATCTTTTGCTTTTCTTTCTAGCAATGTGTAGGACTTGATGATAGCCTTGATTTGAGACTTACTGTTTTAAGTTCTGCAGGAATATTTTGACTGCACTTCCAAATCTTACCGCAATCACTGAGGCAAAAGCTGCAGCTACTCGGATTACTGAGATGATAGATCGGCAACCAGGCATAGACTCTGATGATAAAAAGGGGAAGGCACTATCATACGTGAGAGGAGAAATCGAGTTCCAGGGTGTCTACTTTAGTTACCCATCAAGACCAGATACGCCTATTCTACAAGGTTTGAATCTGAGAGTTCCGGCTGGCAAAACTGTAGGTTTTGTTGGAGGGAGCGGTTCTGGCAAATCCACCACTATTTCATTGCTTCAAAGATTTTACGATCCCATTGAAGGCGAAATTTTATTGGATGGATACAAGATAAAAAAACTTCATCTTAAATGGTTGAGATCCCAAATGGGGCTGGTAAATCAAGAACCAATTCTCTTTGCGACATCTATAAAGGAGAATATACTGTTTGGAAAAGAAGGCGCGACAATGGACGATGTAACTGAAGCAGCAAAGGGTGCAAATGCACATGACTTTATTGTTAAGTTACCAGATGGATATGAAACTCAAGTAAGTTATCTTCTACCCTGCAAACCAAACATATTTGTTTTTCTTTGTAGTTTTAATTTTGAAGGCTTGAAGCTAACACGGAAGAAAGACTTTTACCGCAACATTATAGTCGGCCAAATTCACATTCTTTTACTTAATAATGGGGAATATTTAAAATTTTCAGGTTGGGCAATTTGGATTTCAATTATCTGGAGGACAAAAGCAAAGAATCGCCATAGCGAGGGCATTGATCAGAGACCCAAAAATCTTGCTTCTTGATGAAGCTACTAGTGCACTGGACTCTCAATCTGAAAGAATTGTACAAGAGGCCATTGACAAAGCATCTGAAGGGAGGACCACAATCATCATAGCTCACCGTCTCTCCACAATTAGAATGGCTAATATAATTGTGGTCCTTCAAGCAGGAAAGGTAGTCGAATCAGGTTTGCATAATGAGCTGATGCAAATGAGTGATGGACAAGGAGGCGAATACTTCCGTATGGTACAACTGCAAAATTCGGCCCCGCAAAGTGACGTTCCAAATTATCAAAGCGATACAAGAAACCACCACAGGATTCCACCGAGCCCAATGAGTGTGAGATCAAGCGCCCCTAGCACTCCAGCACTGAACCCGTTTAGCCCAGCATTATCCATTAGTGCACCGTACTCGGTCCAATTCGAGGACGGTTATGACAGTGATGACGAAGACTTGAACAAACGAGCTTATCCTACACCATCCCAGTTCCGGTTGTTGAAAATGAATGCACCTGAGTGGGGAAGAGCTTTGCTTGGGTGCATAGGGGCTATAGGCTCTGGAGCAGTTCAACCAATCAATGCCTACTGCGTGGGCGCACTTATATCAGTTTACTTTAAAACCGATAAGGCTTCCGTCAGATCCGATGCAAGATTTTACTCCATCCTATTCTTAGGCCTTGGAGTTTTCAACTTTGTTACTAGTCTTCTTCAACACTACAATTTTGCTTTCATGGGTGAAAAGTTAACGAGAAGGGTAAGGGAGAAGCTGCTCACAAAGCTTCTAACTTTCGAGATTGGCTGGTTCGATCAAGATGATAATACGAGTGCAGCCATTTGTGCACGGTTATCAACCGAAGCTAACATGGTTCGGTCCCTAGTTGGGGACCGTATGTCATTGCTGACTCAAGCATTCTTTGGGGCAACCTTTGCTTATGCCTTGGGACTTGTGCTGACATGGAGGCTAGCACTCGTGATGATGGCAGCACAGCCGTTACTAATCGGAAGCTTTTACGCTAGAAGTGTGCTGATGAGGAGTTTGTCCGGAAAAGCCCAAAAAGCCCAAAAAGAAGGAAGCCAACTAGCCAGTGAAGCTGTCATTAACCATAGAACCATAACCGCCTTCTCTTCTCAGAAACGTATTGTGGGGCTCTTTGCGGCGACTTTGGAGGGCCCTAAGAAGGAGAGTATTAGGCAATCTTGGTTTTCAGGCTTTGGCCTTTTTAGCTCCCAATTTTTGGCAGCAGCTTCTACAGCTTTAGCGTACTGGTACGGGGGAAGGCTTTTGACACAAGGGCTAATAGAACCAGAGCGACTTTTTCAAGCATTTTTGGTACTGCTATTTACTGCGTATACCATTGCTGAGGCTGGAAGCATGACCAAAGATATATCGAGAGGAAGCAATGCCGTTAGTTCAGTTTTCGCTATCCTAGACAGGGCTAGTGAGATTGTTCCGGATAGTTCATGGGGGCTCGATGCTACAAAGTCAAACATAAGGGGCCGTGTAGAGCTGAAAAATGTGTTCTTTTCTTATCCATCAAGACCAGATCAGATGATTTTTAAGGGCCTGAACCTTAAAATCAGAGGAGGAACGACAGTAGCACTAGTGGGGCCGAGTGGTTCAGGAAAATCTACTGTTATTGGGCTCATTGAGAGATTTTATGACCCAACAAAGGGAGCGGTGTATGTTGATGAACGAGATATTAAGGACTATTGTTTGAGAACTCTGAGATCACATATTGCATTAGTCAGTCAGGAGCCGACCCTTTTTGCAGGTACTATACATGATAACATTGCCTATGGGAGAAAGGATGCTAAAGAATCTGAGATAAGGAAGGCTGCGATGCTTGCCAATGCGCATGAATTTATAAGGTACGGACTCTGTTATGAAATTAGAATAAATTTTCTTTCAGTTATGCTGTTTGTTTTTTTAAAAGAAATGAAGTAGCAGTTAATCACTGCAGAGGAGTGTTGAAGGAATTTCCACCATTAGTATAAAATTCGATGGTTCAGATTTTGACAGCTTGATTTTGTCTAAATGAGTCTTCGTTAGAGGCAAAACACTGTCTAAAAATCTAAAAAAAGCCATCTAATTTTAAACAAACAGTCTAGATTTACCACTCTACTCTGAAATCACTGTAGAGGAGCCGGATCCCATCTGTTTCGGCTGGACAAAATGGTTGAAGCAATTTCCACCCACTTCTTTTCCTTCCAAGGATTCATATGGAAAGGAAAATGGACATCACTTATCCAATGAACAAAGAAACATTTCTCGTAGTCAAATTTGTTGGCTCATTAATTTATTAGCTGATCTAATGCAGTTATTGGCGGGGAAGAACACCTCCATTAAAGCATAAACCAAAATTTCTTCATAACTAACCTAATTTTCTTGAATAATAATAACAGTGGAATGAAAGATGGGTATGATACTTACTGTGGAGAGAGAGGGGTTCAGCTATCGGGAGGTCAGAAACAAAGAGTAGCACTAGCTCGGGCTATACTAAAGAACCCGTCGATCCTGCTGCTGGACGAGGCAACCAGTGCCCTTGATAGTGTGTCGGAGAGCTTAGTTCAAGAAGCACTCGAGAAGATGATGAATGGCCGAACATGTATTGTGGTGGCTCACCGTCTATCAACAATACAAAAATCTGATTCAATTGCTGTGATCAAGGATGGAAAAGTTGCAGAGCAAGGGTCACATTCTGATCTCCTTTCAATACGCGGTGGAGCTTACTATTCTCTTGTTAAACCACAACAAGGTGGCGGTTCTCCTTACCGGTAAAAAAAAGCACCAGTTGTTAGTACAAATAATCTGCGTGTAATATATTTTTTAGATGTATGCCTTTGAAGATAAGGTTTGTCTGTGACTTTTTTTTGGTAAATTAGAATACTCTTGTTAAACCGTGGCGGTTCTCTTCACCGGTAAAAAAGCACCGGTTGTTAGTACAAATAATGTATTTGAGAAGTTTGTCTTTGAAGATAAGGTTTCACTGATTTTTTTTTTGTAAATTAGGATAGAATAATCTTGATGCCAAACTCTGTAGTTATGGCGATTACTTTGCAACATGCATGTACTTTTTCTTACCCAGTAAATAGTTGAATATGTGGTCTTGATATGGAAAGTTCTACTGCTTGATGATGATGAATAATCTTGAATAATTAGCCATTACTTACGATTGTATGTTCAACTATGTATTTTTGCCATTACATATTGTAACTATTGTATTGCGTTATGACAAATGTATGTATAGTGAATTTGGCATGTATGTTTTGATATTAGATTTTTTAAATAATTAGAATTACTATCATTTGGACAAAATTCATTGAGGGACAATATGGAGCAAGTCTAGAATTAAAGTGCACTATACTATTTCTGGAAAATATACTAAGACAATATGAGTGTAAATGTGCCATAGCAGACATGAAGATAATGATATGTGCATTTCAGCTTCATAGCAGATGCACTTGAATAATTCTTGCTGAATATACAATATTCGTGCAATTTTAACAGAGAATTCGAGTGTGGATCATTCAGCCTACCAAGTTATTGACATGTGACTAATCAATGTACATTCACAATTTACCATCAAGCATAGATTCGTCATCCTCACATAATCAATATCCAAATTCTTTGCTGCTATTATCACTATTACGAATAGGCCGTTATGTTTATTCATTTTAAAATCAGTCCTATAAGTTCAACATTTATTAAATTAATAACCAATTGCATATCATAACATCCATATTATTGCTATTCATGTAATGGCCGTTATGTTAATAACCAATTGCATATCATAACATCCAATTGTCTTATGTCCGTTATGTTTTTTTTTATACATATACGAACAAATATAAAATTTGATTAAAGAGAAAAATTCAAACAAAGTTTGTTCCTATTTTTTTTATACATATATGAATTGGGAGAAGAGAACGGAAAAAGAAATGGGGAGAGTCTCGAGTTTGCTCTCCTCACTCAAGTGTATTTTAATTCTCCAAATGTTTCTCCACTTTTATTTCTTACAATTATATACACTCAACTATAAATTTATGCATATAAGTCTTTGTATCTTTTTATTTATTTTTTTAAAAATTATTGCTGAAATCGTGGGGGGTGCACGCGCACCCCATTGCCACAATGTGGCTACGCCCATGCCAACCTCTCTTCTCCCGACGTAAAACATTTTTGCACCACAAGTGTGATGTTTTATTTTAAAAGGATGTGGTGATACTGCTCTACTTATAAACTTTTGTAACGTTTTACAATTTTTTGATCCATGTAAGACTAATAGTTTGAGTTAATCATTCTCTACTATATACACTAACACACACAATAACGTTGAAAAATATAAATAGCATCCTAATATAATTAAAAGTTTAAAACATAAAAGATCTGACCTTGAGTGGCACGGATTAGCTATCTTAAAGCAACATAAAGATAAAAAATTTGAGACGGTTACGTGGCAAAAATGCAATTATAACGCTTGAATGCCAGGTTCTGTCATGTTTAACAAATAGAAAAGGTGGTTAACAAGTTATTCCAGTCTCTTTTTCTTAAAAGAGAATCAACTCTTTTAATTCAAATTGGAGATATCCCAAAATGCCTAGGGGTCTATGCTAAAACCTAATAAAAATAAATCTCGCAGTGGAAATATGGGGATTATATATATTGTATATTTTGCATCTTACTATTGGTCATTTTGGGTTATGGCAACTCAATTAATTAAGGGTGATGATAATGAAACCTTCCCTTTTTATTAGTAACGCTCCATTTATGACTAAAACTTTTTTTTTTGGTGGTTTGAGAATAAAACAAAACAGAAAAATAAACATCTAGCTAACTAACAAGTCAAATAGAACAAAAAAAAGGTGTAACCAATACCAAAAGCCTCGAAATCCTGTGCCAACAAAGTAGATAACTTGAGAGGAGTACATACTTTCATGAGTAAGGTGAGGAAACATTCTTCATATTAGACGCCACCCAATGGCAAAATTAGCCGATCTGGGAGCAAACACAAGCGAGACATTAAGAACCTCCTTGAGATGCTAATTAAGGCTGAGAATTTGATCTGAATTGTCCCGGTTAGATTTAGCATCTCTTGATAACACTGCCTCCACTAACCACTGACAATCCGATTCAACAACAAAAGAGTAATGGATACTAGAACATGCATACAAGATTGCTGATTTGAGAGATTGGAACTTTGCAAATTTTGGCTGGACGCAAGAAAACACAAACGCATCCCTGTTGATGAGCTTTCTAAACTCGTCTTTAACTACAAAAGCCGCAGTACCCGTGGAAATAGAGGGACTAAAAGCACCATCACAATTAGTTGTAAGGAAACCCCAACGAAGCACCTAACTAGAGGACTTGGGATCGGGAGAGATGACGCTACTAATGAGCTTCATTGTAGAGCTAAAGTTAGCTTGAAACTCTATAGAGGCCGTTATAGCCTTAGAGACATAATAGTGGTGGATGAAATGATAGCGTTGAAAATAAAATCATTCCTAGCTTTCCATAAAAACCAGCAAATCAAGGTAACCAACGTGTCTGACCATAACCCATTAAGATCAAAGCTAACTAACACCTCACTAATTGAATTTTTTATTAGTAAAACTCTCTTAGTAATCACTGCAAGATTAATTAGCATTAAAACATAATTAAAGTATAATATCCCTCATCTTTCTCCATTTTCACCACCATTCAACTTCTCTTTCCCCCTCCTCCGCCTCTGCCTCCGCCTCCCTTCCACCCCGCCCATCTCCATTCCCATTTCCTTCTCCACCAACACCCCCTAAACATATATATATATATAGAGAGTACATTCATCATATGGACTGGGACTTTTAACGACTGTTTTTTGTTGCTAAAATATTGTAGGGACTTTTTTTAGCGACGAAAAACTGTCACTAAAGTCCCAAATTGTATGAGAAGTTTTATGTATATATATGCGTGGGTGTACGCTCACACATAGACATACAATATATATGTAAAATGGGACAAGTCGACAGTCAAAATGCCACTATCATCTTCACTCCTTTGGCTAAAGGTGTATGAATGCAGACTCAACTTATGTCAGGCGAGTAAATGTACAGTTACTTGGCCCATGGCAAGCGAGTAACTATATTTCTTTGGTTCAACACGACTCGGCTAATGTCAAACGTGTATTTGTAAACTTACTTGGCACATGTCAAACGAGTATTTGTAAACTTACTCAACCCATGTCAAGTAACCAGGACAATAAGCTTAAAATTCATGGACACTCGCTAGACATAACCTAATTAAGTTTATGCTTACTCGCTTAATATGGGCTAAGTAAGTGTACAAATACATACTTGACATCGGCCGAGTCATGTTGGATAAAAAAAATGCAACTTTACTTGTTTAAGATGGGCTGAGTAGAATGGAGATGGTGGCAATAGCAAAGTGGAGATAGTGGCGGCTACATTGGCAATCCATACATATATATATATATATATATATATATAATGCATTTCTGGTACTAACCGGTTCGTACGGACTAGGCTTTTTAGCGACGGTTTTTTGACGTCGAAACATTGGAGAGATTTTTTAGCAACGAAAAACAATCGTAAAATGTCCGGTATGCACGGACTAGTCCGCACTTGAAATTTTCTGCATATATAAATGTAACGGTGGAAGAGATGATTGCTTAATGATGATAAAGGTTAAAAGAGGATTGGGGTTAATTATGGTGGGTGCTATTTACACTTCAAAAAATATTTGATAACACTCCACTTTTCATTTGTTTGATAACAAGTGAATAAATGCATGTTCATCGCTTGATGACAAGCGAGTAAGTGCCTCTCGCTAGCCTCGAGCGAGTAACATGCATTTATCCCTTATTGAGCGAGTAACATGCATTTACTCACTTATTGAGCGAGTAACAGCATTTACTCACTTATTGACGAGTAATATACATTTATTCACTTGTCATCAAGCGAATGAAATATCGAACGAGTAAAATGCATTTACTCGCTTGTCATTGAGCGAGTAACATACACTTATTCACTTGTCATCAAGCGAATGAAATATGGAATAAAACAAAGTATTTGATAGTGTGTAAATAGTAGCCACCTTAATTAATTGTATTAATTAGTTAATCTTAATTTGTAAATAGTTAATATGGAGTAACTCTACAAAAATATGGAGTGTTAATTAGTAATGTGCATATTTATTTTGTTTGGAGTGTTACCGAAAGATTTGGTGGGTGTCATTATAACCCAGCTTAATTAAACAATGAATTAGATGTGCATATTTCGCTACAATTTTCTACAATAAATAGTTCACATACATGAAATGAAGCCGAGCCCCTGGATGAAGTTTGTTGGTAAGATTTGGTTTTGATTCAGAATTCCAATTAATGCAGAACTTGAGAAAGCTTGTTTTTATTGACGTCAATATCTATTTCAATGCAAGAGATTAAATTCAATGCATCAATTGGCATGCAAAAGGCAGAGTCTCGATTCCATTTAACCAAAGGACACTAGTTTTTGTGCACATGCGTTGCATGCAGTTTTTGTGCAAAATAAAGAATCGAATAAATAATAATAAAAATAAGCAAATAAAGAAAACAATTAAATAATTAGTATGAAAAAATAACTAATACTAATATAAAAATATATAGAGTTATACAATTTTATTTAATGTAAATCTTAAAATCTTTTGTTTAAAATTAAGGGACATATTTGTCTTTACAAAAAAAGAAAAAACGCTTAAGTTATTCGTACTTTTATATATAGTATAGATTAAACTAAAATTTCAACCTATAGAGAATAGAGATATAACCAGTTGAATAGACATTGACTTGAAACTTTCAACCACATTTCCAAATATGTGAAGGGATATATTGACTTCATTTTCAGTTGAGACCCGAATGCATATTCATAAACGAATCAGATAGTTGAAAAATAAATAAATAAGGCAACAGCCCAGGTGAAATTACGAAGTGGAAGCCATATTATGCCGAAGGGACGTAATTATCTCTGGAAATTGCAGTAGCAATTTGGGGGGAAGTTAAGAGACAAAAGAAATGCACAACAGGTACTGCAGTTTCACATTGAAAGGCCAATTATCAGTTTCAGCGGCGACTTTCCCAAATGTCCCCTCCGATTTCAGAAGAAACTTTGGTTCCTATAGACAACAACTGTGGACCAAAAAAATTAAAAGATTTGAGTTGATTAATAAAAGAACCCACGTAGTAAAAGTCAACAATGGAAGATATGTAGATAACTGAGAAAAACACTGGAAGATAATTAAGTAGAAAACTGAGAAAAACACGCATAGAAAGAGTTATACTTCAAATAATCATCACAATCATGTATTTAGCTGAATGAACGAGTTTATGAGAGGACCTCACGAAATAGATTCTTAAAAAGTTGAAGAATTGGGGCAGGCTTTTTCCCTGTATAATTTTGACTTGCAAGCAGAAAGACAGTCACAGCTGCAACACCTAGGCAAGCTCCGACACATTCCACAAGGCAGAGAAGAACATGTTCATAGAGGTTTTTCAATTACCAATAACTTCTCTGCCACTGAAAACAATAAAAGCATTAAAAGAAGGCCAAATGGAAGGGACTGCATGACCAAGTTCTTCGATCTACACAAAAAGATGATGGCGAAGACGAAAAACTCTACGGCCCAGTTCCAGCTCAAAATCAAACCATGTACTTGCATAGCCAACCTGAAACGAAATCTAGAGAACTTAAAAAACACAGCGCATAAGCTTTTGATTTAAATCTAATAGCAGAGAATTTTAAATGACACTGAAAGATCCTACAGGCTCATCTATATGCAAGTAAATAATACAATACAGTACAAGAGTGGGGTCGAGTGGAGTCGTATCCTCAAAATTCGAAAGTCAATTATATCGAAACCCACATTCACTACAAAATAGAGTTGAGTAGAGTCGTATCCTCCGCTCGGAAAGTCCTTTACATACAAGTTCACATTCACACAAGTATGATATAAACACTTCCTTTCTATTGGGGAGAAGTTAAACATGCATAAGAACCTAGCTACGTATACCTACTTGCATAAATAATAACCACTGTATAAAGTACGTTGTACACATAAACAGACATGCACAAAACAGCTTCTTTACCATGGATTTGAATATTTGATTTCTATGGCTTCTCATGAACTGGTGTGAAGAAAAGAGCATAATAGCATGGAACATAAAAAAGCAGTCCTAGTGAACAAGAGTAATATCAGATGATAAGAAGTCTTGAATGAGGAATTTAGGGTTCACTCATTATTGTATCTGAAACAGACTGGTCCATTTCCCAGACCAGTCTTTCCGTCACCAATGCATTTAGTGACAACTGACAAATATGATAATTTGCTACAGAAATCATGACAAAACATCACACATGACTAGCATAACCAACAACAAATCCTTATCATCTATGACCACTCAACAACACAGAGAAGAGTGCCCATAAAGAGAAATATTGGAGTTATTCAGACCAAAATCAACTGCGACCGCCGAGGCACTAAGCAAACATAACATTACTCATACAGTACGAAATCACAAAGACCAACTTCAAATTTTGCTGATATTCATGATTTATTTAATGTAGAAGATCCCTTTGATGGGATCGTATGTAACAATTTGATCCATGATGACAATTAAATTACACCCTGAGAAAAGGAAAGACATGATAAATACAGCATGACAAGAGCATCGGCAAACTCGCATTCTGAACAGCCAACTTTAACCTAGCAATCACATGTTGACAGAAATGGAATTACCTTGCCCAGTTGTATGCTTAGCCAACTTTTAACATATTGAACAGAACATCATTGAAGTTACCTAAAAGTTACAACAAAGCCGCAATTAGTGATGCTGCAACACTAGCTTGCAGATTGTACACATGGCAACCAACAACAAGGCGCCTAAAATCCTCAAAGTGCACTACAACTGAACTACAAATCATAGTGGAGGAGAAGTGTCTTAATTCCAACCTGCCACAGATGGTAGATTTGTTGGCCTGGTTGTTTGCCAGCCAACCAGCTTCATCCTAAACCATTGGTGCCTCATACAGGTAACATGGAAAGCTTAGAAGTTTGCAAGATGAAATCACAAGTACATATGCATGGAATCGCAAGTACCATACACATCGGATGGCAATTACATATACACACCTATGAAATGGTGAATTTAAGATTGAATACCCATAAGCCTACACACCACTTTAACCTCATCAAATAACAGTCCCCCAACTTACAGAACACCGCCTGCATCTCATACTCATTGATTCATAAATGCTGTTCAGCTATCAATGACCTCACACAAGTATTAAGAAAGAAATGAATCAATTCAATTTAGCATCAGAACTAGCAGAGAAACACATGTATTACTTGTATTTATTGAAGCACAGTAGGATTAATAGACTTTGGGCATTGGACATTTAACTATCTTGAAGACCTTCCAGCAACAAAGAAAGAAATAAAAAAAACTTAATATAGTTGTTTCCTAAAACCCATTCAACATACATTGGCTGAGACCACAAAAACAAACCACATAACGGACCAACAGAAACCAGACCAAAGACAGCATTACACGAGAAAACCGTAAGCAAACATTCAGAAACCACCACGGAGACGGAGGACAAGGTGAAGAGTAGACTCCTTCTGAATGTTATAATCAGCAAGGGTGCGTCCATCTTCGAGCTGCTTCCCAGCAAAAATGAGCCTCTGCTGGTCTGGTGGAATCCCCTCCTTGTCTTGAATTTTAGCCTTCACATTGTCAATGGTATCAGAGCTCTCAACTTCCAAGGTAATAGTCTTCCCAGTGAGGGTCTTCACAAATATCTGCATGCCACCACGAAGACGAAGCACCAAATGGAGGGTCGACTCCTTCTGGATGTTATAGTCTGCCAGGGTTCGTCCATCCTCGAGCTGCTTTCCTGCAAAGATCAACCTCTGTTGGTCTGGGGGAATTCCCTCCTTGTCCTGGATCTTGGCCTTCACATTATCAATGGTGTCAGAGCTCTCTACTTCGAGGGTGATGGTCTTTCCTGTAAGTGTCTTAACAAAGATCTGCATACCACCTCTGAGACGGAGCACCAAATGAAGGGTCGACTCCTTCTGGATGTTGTAGTCAGCAAGGGTGCGGCCATCCTCAAGCTGCTTGCCGGCGAAGATCAACCTCTGCTGGTCCGGAGGGATACCTTCCTTGTCCTGGATCTTTGCCTTGACATTGTCAATGGTGTCAGAGCTTTCAACCTCAAGGGTGATGGTCTTTCCGGTAAGGGTCTTCACGAAAATTTGCATTCCTCCCCTGAGACGGAGCACCAAATGAAGGGTAGATTCCTTCTGGATGTTGTAGTCAGCTAAGGTCCGGCCGTCCTCAAGCTGCTTGCCGGCAAAGATCAACCTCTGCTGGTCTGGGGGAATTCCCTCCTTGTCCTGGATCTTGGCCTTGACGTTGTCAATGGTGTCCGAGCTCTCGACTTCAAGGGTAATTGTCTTCCCAGTGAGGGTTTTAACGAAGATCTGCATACCGCCTCTAAGACGGAGCACCAAGTGGAGGGTAGACTCTTTTTGGATGTTGTAGTCAGCAAGCGTTCGGCCATCTTCAAGTTGCTTTCCAGCAAAGATTAGCCGCTGCTGGTCTGGAGGGATTCCTTCCTTATCTTGGATCTTAGCCTTCACGTTGTCAATAGTGTCAGAGCTTTCAACCTCTAGGGTGATTGTCTTACCTGTTAGGGTTTTCACGAAGATCTGCATCTGATAGAATTGAATAACAATCAAATAAGTGACAATTGTGGTCTTTCATCAATCCAGATAATTTCGAAATATCAACACTTGCCGCAGAATCTAGGCAACTTGAATCAAACAATAACAAAATAGGTGAAATCTTATCAGAATAAAACAGATTTGATAGATAAAGGAAACAATTCTTTTCTAGCAAAAATTATTAAAATCTTACCGGAATCAAACAGCGGATAGAGATGGATAAAGGAAAGAATTGGCATGAACACAAATTGCTACGCAATATACGTAATTATCTAAAGATAATAAATGATTTGAAACTGGAAAGACACCACCTATTCAATCTAAGATATACATAGTTACATACATCGACAAACATATTAAGGCATAATGTATTAGGGCAACAAAACGTCAATTTCAAAAAGAATCACCCTAAACACATATATACATATATATATATATATATATCAAGAAATATATTAGGGTAACATCAACTGAACATAGATATATATTAGGTCTAACATATCGTCAATTAGAAACAGATTTAAAAAAAAAAATTAATAAGACGAGCGGAATTAAGATAATACCTTGGCAGTGGATAGAAAAAAGGATTGGGATTGTTCGAGGGTTTGAAGAGAGATGGCAACAGAAGAAGATGAATGAATTTGTGAATAAGGTACGAGAGAAGAAAGTCCCTTTTTAAAGGGTAAAGGGACGGACTCTACACGGAACCGCCTTATTTACGGACGTAACCTACTTTGACCTTTTCCTTTGCTTAGGAAGCTTCGATCATAATTAATTATCAAAGGTTGTCTTTTTCTTTCAGCACAAGACATGCAATACTTGAATTGGATTCCACGCCTAAATTTAATGGCTTCAATAGTTTTCGAATGCGTGCGAAATTCGCACATGATTTATGCTTATATAAATTAAATTATAATTTATTTAATTTATATATGTATTAGTAAAAGGTAAAAGTGAGAGACGGACACAAAATTCTTTTGAGAAATGGAGTAAAACGTAGTAAAAAAGTGAGCATATGTTAACTTTTTAATTTTTTTACAAGTAGTAGTAAGGTTTTCAAAATTTTTTCCCTGTGCTAAAACCCGTCGTGTCCCCCCTGATTCCGCCCCTAGATAAAACTAACTTTTTAAATCAAAAAATTAAAAAGAAAAAACTGAATCGAATAAAAAGTGCAATTCACACATGATTTATAGTTATTTAAATTAAATAATAATTTATTTTTTAATTCTAATATAATTATATATGTATTAGTAAAAAGTAGGTCTAGCATTTAAAATAAAAAAAATTAAAATCAAACTGAAAAAACTGAATCGAATAAAACAAAATTGAATCCAACCAAATGAAAAAAAAATTTGACTGAATTCCAGTATGGTAACCGTTTATATTTGTATAAAGTTCGGTTTTACAGAACCAAATCGATTTTGTTTTTTTTAAAATATATGTCTAATTAAACGTTGGCCACAACTTACAATTCAAGGGAAACATTTATATCCACTAGTTCTCTACTTTTCTATCGTTTATCACTTTAACACTCTCAGTTTCTCTCTCTCTCAACTCGCAAGTGCTAATCCGAGCTTTATTTAATAACGATGTCACCCTATAATACATCCACATCAATTCGCTAAACCCATTTTCCTTTCGGATCCAACACCGCCCCTCTTTCCCCAATTTAGAACCTCGCCTAATTTTTCACTTACATATGCTAAGACTCTGACGCAAGACGATGAGGTTTATAGAGGTTATTCGCCATATATGGATAAGAATTGCAAAAAAATACCTATGATTCTGCAATTTCATGGTGGAAGATTTGTCCGTGGGAGTAATAACGAAATTGTGTGATGCGATTGTTGTAGATTCGCCAAACATGGACAATAATTGCCAAAAAAACACCTTTTTGTCTATTCTTCTGTAAATTCATTGAGCTTCTTGATTTTTGTCGAGTATTCACCATATCCTTCTTCATTGTTTTTATTATTATAATATAATTACTCTTCTTGTGATTGTTTAGCTTTCTTACTTGACTTTTTCCGAGGTTTATCTTGTCTCCTTTTCTTTTGGGGGCTACTATTGACACACACTATTTAATTCACTAACACTCCATATCTCTCTAACACTCCATAGGTACATTTTCACTCTTCCTAACACTCCACCACTCCATATAGGGGTGTGCAAAAACCGAACCGGACCGATTAGACTGACCGAACCGAACCGAAATGCCAGGTTTTTTACGGTTTTTACTTATAGTCCGGTCCGGTCCGGTCTTAAAATTGTTGGACCGAAGACTTTTGATCCGGTCCTCGGTCTTCTTTGAAAAAAAACTCGTAAAACCGAACCGACCGAATATAAGATTTTTAATTAGTGTATTTACCTTCACATGGATTGTTTTTAATTGGTAAGACATTGATAAAAGAAAATCAAGGCTCATAAAACAAAACATTTATTTAAAGATGAAAGAGGAAGACCACTTTAGTCTCTCTCTAGAACTCTATCTCTCTCTACAAAAATCCCTAAATCCATCACTAAGAACTCCATCTCTCTCTACAAAAATCCCTAAATCCATCTTCAAATATTATGGTGAATCTTAAGAAACCGAAAATGTTGATGGGTTTTCTTTGGAATGAAAATGTACTCGATAAGAAGTTTTCTCTCTTGCATCTCTATATACACACAAAAAAATACCATATATAGATGTATGTTATGAGTTTTTCTGTTATTCACAAATTTTTAGATGAATTTTTTTTCATGAATATCTTTGCTATTTATTTTGATCCAGCACAAACAAAGTATATTTGTCATGTATTAATATTTCTTAAAGAAAAAGTGGATCTGTATATATTTATATAGTATTTTATATCTTATTGTTGTTCCTTTGTTCATTTCTAAACCTTTTTTTTTCCTAAATCGATTGTGTAAGACCGAGGACCGACCGAGACCGATAGCCCGAACCCGCGTTTCTCCTCTAGTCGGTTTGGTTTGTTGCATTTCTTGAGGAGAGTGTCGGTCGCCATTTTAGTCTCACGGGTCGGTTGATCGACCCGGCACACCCCTAACAATAATTGATTAATTAACATTAATCTAAAAAAAACACTCCACTCTTACTCTCTACCACTCCACTCTCCTTCATCTTCAATCTTCTTCTTTCAAAAAAAATTTCCATTTACATTTTTTTGAAATTCTTTGGAATTGCATTCCATTCTCTCTAAAATTCAAAAAAACAAATCACACCACTCACTCTACAAATCTCATCTATCTTGGTCTTCTTTTTTTTAACAATCTAGTTGTACTCTTTTTCTCCTGAACTTTTTCATTAAAAAAAGATCGGTGCACACACCATATCAAAAGAAAATTCTGCCATGATGAAGGTTTTGTTCTTAGGAACCGAGTGTTGTTCATATTCGGCCGAAAGGAACGAGTAAAGCATATCCTTAAGGAACTGAGTGGAATTGAAAAAATAACCCAGCCTAACTGTTCCTTAGGACCGAGTAAGCTTACTTTACTCGGTTCCTTAGGACCGAGTAGCTGTACAAACTCGGTTCCTAAGGACCGCGTAATTCTTCGTGTTTTACTGTTTTTTTATTTTTTTCTTCTTTTGTATCCAATGATTTATAAATGAAAGGAAACATAAATATAACAAGAATTAGTATCCTTTCTTTTGGAGATGAATGATGATTTGGATGGTTAGGAGCAACTTGAGGTGGTGGCGGCTTTTGACGACCCAATGGTGGTGGTGATGATGATGATGATGAAGTTGTTACGATGAAGAAGAAGAAGAAGAGGCGACAATGGTTGTGGTGGTGGTGATGATGATGATGATGAAGTTGTTTAAGGGAGTGTTTAATGTTTTAATTACTAATTAAAAATAAAAAAATAGTGTGTGTGTCATAGAATAGTTAGGCTTTTTTTTTCAAGGGAGTGTTACAGAGTAAAGTGGAGTTTCAATAACCCCAATTTTTCACAATTTGTTAATTTTAAGCTTCGTTTGATAACAACATGAAAAATAAAGAGAAAAATAATTAATTTGAGTAAGAAAATGGAAAATAAGTTTATCCATACGGTGAGATGCAGTCATTTTTTGTGAGTATATCTCTTGTATCCTTCTTATTTCTTGTGAATTTTTTTCTTCACTACCACCCAAAGAAAAATTTTCCATGGAAGAAGCAAAACAACACGAGTTAATCTCACCAAATCACTTAACTTTTTTTTATCTTCTCACCCAAATTAGTTATTTTTCTTTTCACTTTTCATGTTGCTATCAAATGAAACCTGTGGGCTTACATTGGGGCGAAAACCCTTGGTCAGCTACGTTGTCTTATGGCCGATGAGATAGAGAATTTCATACTGATTGGACTAGAGGAGGTCAATCCGACCATCACTTAACAAGATGTGGATAAGAGGCAGCTGAGCTGGAAGATAGACAATATGAAATAGCCACTTCAGTTAGTGTGAACAGAGTTCTGGACACCTGTAACTTCGAGTATTGATAAAACTTACTCTTTATAGTAATTTCATACCTCACTAAACCCTATCCAAATTATATAAATAGGACAAGATAAACCTATAGCAGGAGAGAGCCATTTTTAATGTTACTCAACATTCTCTGTGTACTTTTTCTCTTACAAAGCTTAACTACCTCCATTGTAAGAGCACATTTTCGGCCATTAGAGCTTAGTGAATAACACACACACACACACACAGGGAGGACGTACTGCTGGATTGAGAATAATAGCCACCGGAGGAACCTACTCCACAAAAAAAAAATCCTTCTGTTATCGCTGTTAATTTACTATTCATTATCGCCACTTTTGCTGAATTTGGTTGTCAACTTTATCGATTTGGGCCGATTCAACTTTATTTGGGTTTGGTCAGATTTACACCACCCACAATTGGCGCCATCTATGAGAATTGGCGACAGAAAAGCTAGTCTACAGTAATCAGATCCAGTTTTTCTCTCTATAGTGAATTTTGCAGTATGTTTTAATTTATTGTCATTCTTCACTTTCGTACCGTTTGATTCGTTTTGACGTTAGTGTTTCTGAAAATTAGTTCATTCAATGAGCCATTATGTTGAAAATGCGAACCCAAACATGGGTCTGAGCCACTCCCAAACATATTCCTCTTCCCCATTTGATGCGAACTCTACATACAAAGGTCCAACGGCCTCTGTAAAGCAGAGTCAAATATTGAAATTGAAATAAGAGTGAGACCTGTTATTACAGATGTTGCGTGAGAAAATTGCAGCAAATGCTGCATTAGGGCTACCTAGGCCACCAGCCCCAACTAGGACCCACTTCTCCTCAACCAGAGAGGAACGTGTGGAAGATGAAGCAAATTCCCTGTGTCACAGTTAAAGAAAATCAGTTATGGTTAAGGAGCCTCGCATTAGGGTTCCTGAGGAACCGAGGCATTATACCGCTCCAGTTGCAACTGCATGCCCAAGTGTCTTCGACCGACTGGGGGGCAGATCGGTACAGGTAGCTACTGAAATTGAGAGTTGCCCAAAGAATTGGGCTGAACAGGACCTAAGGAAAATGATATATTCGGCGATTGTTGACAAAAAATATGAGGAAAAGTCAACGGCCGAGTTGGCGAGAAAAGCATTGGGAGAAGATCATGGTTCTCCGTTTACTCAGCACATTCAAGATGCACCACCACCAAAAAATTTCGATCAGCCCAAATTTAACATTTATGACGGCCGTACAAACCTGGCCGATCATATTAGGCATTATAAACAGGTAATGGCCTATTGGTGAAATGAAGAGACCCTCATGTGCCGAATGTTCCCAGCTAGTTTAGAGGACACCGCCCTCAGATGGTTTGACAAACTACCTCAATCCAAAATTGATAGTTTTGGAGAACTGGCTAAGCAGTTCAATGCCAGGTTCATCACCAACAGTAGAATAATTAAAGGGCCATAAGCTCTGACCCATTTAAAGAAGAAGCAAGGAGAAAGTTTGAGAGGGTACTCATAGAGGTACTGGGAGCTTTTTCAAGAGGCCGAGGACTATGATTTCAAATTCTCAATAAGTACTTTTAAATTAGGGTTGCTGTGGGACAGCAATGGTATATACAACGATCTGACGTGCAGGTTGCTGAAGACGTTCAATGACTTGTTCTCGAGGGTCGATGAATTTTCAAAAGTCGAAGATGACGACAAGGTAGCTAACAGAGCTGGTTTTAAGAAGGAAATAAATGGTAATGGCGACCACAAGGACAACGATCAAGGAAAAAAGATAAGAAGGGGAAAGAGACGATGGGAAGAATTTGACAAGGTAGATCTTTAATAAAACTAACATAAAATAATAGAGCTAAGGTGGTTTTGGCCAAAAGAGGATCCCACCTCAGAAATTGTCCGCTCTGGGTATCGTCCTAATCAGCCCCAGGACATCTAACGGCTTTGTTTCTGGCGATCGTCACCCATCTTGGGATTGCTCTGGTCCAGTACTCGACAGTTCTTATGGTCAAGGCTACCCAAAAGGCCTCGTAAAAGACCATATCTTACTTAATGGGTCTCCAAGATCCCCCAACTTCCGGTGTGGGGCCCCCTTTGAAATCCACACAAGGGAGTACTCATCACTCACGATCCCCCCAAGGGAACGTCCTCGTCGAACTCTGTGGGGTTTTGAATGCCTTTAATTGTCCGCTCTGGGTGTAGCCAGGCCTCAGCCCCAGGACAACACGGCTTTGTTTCTGGGAGCTCACGTCTTCACAGGGGGTCACCCATCCTGGGATTGCTCTGGTTAACTTGCTTAACTGATTCTTATGGGATAAAATACCCAAAAGGCCTCGTATATTCGAGATCTAAGGTGATCCCCCAACTTCCGGTGTGGGATGCCCCATTTGAGCTACCATTCTCCACACAAGGGAGTTATCGCTCGAGCTACCATTCCTCCACACAAGGGGCCAAAGCCGATGGTCGGAGATCCAAACGGCAGAGACTCCACCCTCAAGTGTTCGTACCATAAAGATCATAGGCACATGACTGAAAATTATAAGACGCTAAAGCAATTCTTAGAAAGGTTAGTTGAGCAAGGTCATCTGGCCAAATACATAAAGCCCACTAGGACAAGGAAAGAAAGGGAAAAGCAGCTGAGGAACATGTTACAGCTATTCAAACAAACAAGCAGGTAATGGGGGTAATTAAAGCCATTTATAGTGTGGTTGATCGGTCCGAAGCGACCAAAAATTTTATAAGGGCAAGGTTGGCTCGAGGGAGATTCTAAGTTGAGGCCCATCCAATTCGGGAAGTGTTAACAATCTTGGCTCATTCAAAGAGAGACCGAGATAATAACCCGATATACCAATTATTTCAGAGGAAGATTTGGAAGGGGTCGATGTACCCTATAACGATGCAATATGGTTAACATTTGTAATTTTGACTTTAATTGAGTTTAATTGATCTCTGTAGTTCTTTAGAAGTGATCAGAGTTGGCCCTGGGGCAGGGCAGGAAGGGCGACCGCCTAGGACCCAAAAGTGAGGAGGGGCACCAATTTTTTTTTATATGTGTATATATATGTTAAAGAGTTTTGATTAATAAGGTATCTTTCTAAGAAAATAATTGCAATTTTTTTCAATATATGTTGGATTTTATTTTGATGCAACAAAGTTTGTTTTATTGGATAATGATGAACTGAGAAAATCTTGCATAAATCTTGAAAATGCTTTAAAAGTTGATGATATTTTGTAGTATTAATGTAACGTGTTTATACTTAGAATTAAAAATATTGCAATTAATGTTACCACATTGAATCATATGAAACAAATAAACCATTGGCATATATTATAATTATGGAGTTTGCAAAAAATATAGAGTTTCTTCATCTGATGCTTATAAACTTTTATTGACTTTACCTATGACTTTGGTATCTGTAGAAATGAGTTTTTTCAAATTACAACTATTAAAATCTTACTTGCGAACCACTATGAGTCAAGGTAGATTGAATGAATTAGCAATTTTATGCATCGAAAAGGACATCTCGGAACATCTTGATTATGGTTGATAATTTTGCTGCTCAAAATACAAGAAGAAGTAATTTTAAGTAATTGTTTTGATCGAAATTTCATTACTACTTTTATTTTGTAAGTACGTTTTAGTACGTGGTGTTGTTTTGGAGCATCTAAAAGCTTTTTGGAAGATGAAATACACATAAATGCAAAAGATGAAGCATATATGTTCTTGAAATATTTGTTGTATTAGTTTTGATATTATGTAAACTCATACATTTTTACATAAAACTAGTAAACACTTTGAATTCTTAATTCTAATGTGTTTTTGGTGAAATTAAACTCTTTTCATTGAAATAAAATTAATTTATTTTTTTAATATAAAATTTTAATATATTTTTTTAAGAGGAGCATTATTTTAGAATTTCGCTCAGGGCCTAAAAATTGTCAAGATCGGCTCTGGAAGTGATGTATCTGAAAGCGTATAACGAGTTGCTACCCTTCATCTTTAGCAGGAATATCAGGATGGTGGACGCACCTATATACAATTTTAGTGGAGATGCAATTTGGCCGATATGTGTCGTCAGTGTGCCAATAAGGATTAGTGAAATATTTTCGATGATGGACTTCTTTGTTATGAACATAGATTTGCCCTATAACGCAATTTTGGGTAAAAATTGGCTGGGAGAAATTAGGACAGTTGTTGCCCCATTCCATAAAAAAATGAAGTTTTCAATTCCGAATAATGTCTGTGTAGTGAGGGGCAAACAAGAGGATGAAAGATTCTGTTTTAACTTAACAGTCAGAGGATTGTTATCTAAGAGGAAGGAGTCAGACTCCAAAGGGTAAACAAGTTTCGTAGAGAAAGCCGAGAAAACTCTAATCGGTGAAAAGGAAGATGGGCCTGAATCCTGGAACAAGGGGAATGGTAGGGAGCCAGGAAGATAGCAATTAAAAGGTGGTCGTCCCATAGATGGTGGGGCCAGAGGGCGACCAGAAGAAAAGGTCTTTGAGGACCTCATTTAAGTCCCCGTAGTTGTTGGTTTAGAAGAAAAAGAAAAGTACTTTTTGCTCGGCAGCAATTTGAGCACCGATGAAAGGGACGTTCTCACCGAGTTCTTCAGGGAAGACATAGATGTTTTCGCCTTGCAGCCCTATGACATGCCAGGAATACCAGTCGAAGTTAAGTGCCATAAACTCCATATATACCAAAGCTTTAAACCCATCAAACAGAAACTGCAATAAGCATCCCCTGAAAAGGCCGCAGCGGTCGAGGAAGAGGTACATAAATTGCTCAAAGCCGAGGCTACCAGGGATCCAAATATATGGAATGGATTTTCAATCCAGTCGTGGTTAAGAAGAAGAACGAAAAATGAAAAGTTTGCATTGACTTCACTGACCTGAACAAAGCTTGCCCAAAAGACAGTTTTCCCTTACCAAGAATTAATCAGTTGGTAGATTGAGTAGTCGGTCACCAAAGGTTAAGCTTCCTCAACGCGTATTTGGGTTATCACCAAATCCCTTTATTCGGGCCAGACCAAGAATATACAGCCTTCATCACCATAATGGGACTATACTGCTATAAGGTTATGCTATTCGGGCTGAAGAACATAGGGGCTACCTATCAGTGGTTGGTAACTAAAATGTTCAAAGACGATATCGGAAAATTTATGAAGGTTTATGTAGATGACATGTTGGTGATGAGCAGGCTTGCCGCTGATCACATCCAAGATTTAGGAAAAACTTTCGAAATTCTGAAGATTTATCAGATGAAGCTTAACACTGCAAAATGTACCTTTGGGGCCAGTTCGGGTAAATTCTTGGGGTTTATGGTGAATAATCGGGGCATAGATGCTAATCAGGAGAAAGTTCAAGGAATTTTTGACATTTAGAGGCCGACCAACCTTAAAGAGCTGCAAAAACTCACTGGTATGATTGTTGCCCTAAATTGTTTCATTTCAAAATGCTTTGATAAATATATGCCTTTATTTAAAGCATTAAAAAGAATGAAAAAAATTGTGTGAATCGTTGAATGTGACAAAGCTCTAAACGAGCTGAAATAGTACATGAACAGCCCACTTATGATATCCATCCCTAATCCCTATGAACAACTTTAAATGTACGTAGCTTCCTCTAATCGGACAGTAAGTTTGGCCCTACTCAGAGAACATAAAAGCATGCAAAAGCTTATGTATTTTACTAGTAAATATTTGATAAAGCCAGAATTTAATTATTTGCTTTTAGAAAAACTTGTATTAGCACTAATCACAGCACCAAGAAAGCTAAGGCACTATTTTGACGTCCATCCAATTAAAGTCCTCACGACAAGTCCGATCAAAGCCTCATTAAGAAAAACAGATTTATCTGGCAGAATAGAAAAATGGTCGATAGAACTGGGGAGGTTCCATATAGAGTATGAACCAAGGACAATCATCAAAGGGCAGGTCCTAGTAGATTTTATTGCTGAGTTCATGGGTACAACTGCCATAAGCAATACATTACATGTCCTAACTGGGGGGGCAATATTAGCATATTAAAATAGTTGAAGTTGGACAGCCCGAACCAATCACTGAGCTCGTAGCAGATGGAAATTTGAATACTCTAACCTCTTGGTCACCGTGTATAAACGGATCCTTGATAATCGGAGGTTCAGGCGTTGGTATGGTATTCAAAACCCTTGAGGGAGGAATAATTGAACAGGCGATTTGTCTGGGATATCGGGCAAGCAATAATGAAGCTGAATATAAAGCGTTAATTCTCAATATGAAGAATGCTAAACAACTCAGGGTCCAAGATTTGGTGATACATTGCGATTCCTAGCTAGTTGCTAATCAATTAACTAGAGAATAGACGATAAAGAATGAACGAATGACAACCTACCTAAGAACAACTAGAGGATGATAAAAGAATTCTGATCGGCATACATAGAGAGATTCATGAGGACTAGTAATTCACACGCTGATGCCTAGCGATTTTAGCCTCAGCCGTCAATTTGAATCTTTCAAGAGTTATTGAGGTAGAATACTTGTCAAACCTTATCATTAACTCCGATGAACGACAAATGATATTTGACATTGAGGCTAATTTGGGAATTTACTGGATGGATCCAATTATTAATTACTTGCGAGATGGGTCACTTTCTTAAGATAATGGAGAGGCCTACAAAGTCCGAGCCCAAGCGAGTAGGTATTGGTTATCGCCCGAGCAAATACTTTTCAAAAGGTCATTCTCTAGGCCTTATTTTAGATGTGTTCATCCGAGATTAGTTCAAAGCACCTTCTATGAACTACACGAGGGGAGTTGTGCGAGTCATACTGGCGAAAAATCATTAGCTCATCGGGCCAGATCCTAAGGTTACTAGTGGCCATTTATGCAGAAAGATGCCTTTGAATACATCAGAAAGTGTGACGAGTGTCAGAAACATGCTCCTATGGTACATCAACATGCAACAGCCCTGCACCCAATTGTTAGCTCATGGCCTTTTGCTATGTGGAGGCTAGATATTATGGGTCCTTTTTCTCGGGGACCAGGTAACAAGAGGTTCCTTCTGGTCGGCACTGACTACTTCACCAAGTGGGTAGAGGCAGTCCTTTTGGCAAATATCACGGAAACTAATGTAAAGACTTTATTGTGGAAAAATATAATCACTTGATTTGGCATCCCGAATGCACTTGTCTCTGACAACGGGACACAGTTTAAAAATCAAAGGATTGAGTAATTTGTATATCTTACGGGATAAAACAACACTTTTCTGGTGTCGCATATCCCCAAGGAAATGGATTAGTGAAGGCGTCAAACAAAGTGATTCTGGATGGCTTGAAAAAGTGATTAGAAGAAAGTAAGGGAATGTGGATAAAAAAACTGCTTACGGTACTTTGGGCATTCCGTACAACACCTCACCGGTCAACTGGCAATACCCCCTTTTTCTTAACTTATGGAACCGAAGCGATCATTCCCTTAGAGGCTAGTTTACCCATTCTAAGAACAACTCGAGTCGAAACTGGAAACAATGGAGTTATTTTAAAAGAATCACTATATTTCGTCGAATCCCGAAGAGAAGCAGTCGCAATCTATCTGGTGAACTACCATAATACCTTGGCAAAGCAATACTAGGCGTACACAAGGTCCATGAAGTTTAAAGTCGGGGAATTAGTTCTCAGAAAGGTGCTAGGTACGTCAGTGCAGCCTAGTCATGGGAAACTAGGACAAAACTGGGAAGGCCATTACATGGTAACATTGGCCACTAGGACTGGATCCTATTGTTTGCAGGATATGGAAGGCAGAACAATTCCCAATCCATGGAATATTGCTAACCTGAGAAATTACTATCATTGAATGTAAGTCCAAAGGGTTCGGATATATTTGTACAGATTTGCTAAAAATTAATGGAATTAGTTCATGATTGAAGTTAAAGTGTTATAATCTACTTGAGGCCTTGCTCGACAAGCCAATTACTTCAAATTCAATAAGACCTTTACCGTTAAAGGCAATTCTTGTTAATAAGACATTTACTCGTTAAAGGCAATTCTTTTTAATAAGACTTTTACTTATTAAATGCAATTCTTTTAATAAGACCTTGCCTAGCAAGGCATTCATTTTTATAAGACCTTTACCCGTTAAAGGCAATTCTTTTCATTAGACATTGCCCAGCAAGGCATCCAATTCGATTAGACCTTTTATTCTTAAAGGCAAAATTTTTATAAGACCTTGCCCGGCAAGGCATTCAATTTGATAAGACCTTGCCCGGCAAGGCATTCAATTTGATAAGACCTTGCTCGGCAAGGCATTCAATTTGATAAGACATTTTATTCTTAAAGGCAAACTTTATGTACGACCTTGCTCGGTAAGGCAGCCGATCAATTCAATAAGACCTTTTATTCTTAAAGGCAAAATCTTAATAAGACCTTGCTTGGCAAGGGATTCAATTTGATGAGACATTTTATTCTTAAAGGCAAACTTTACATAAGATCCTGCTCGGCAAGGTAGTTGATTAATTCTATAAGACCTTTATCCAGTAAAGGCGATCCTCTTAGATTAGATCTTTATTAACTAAAGGCAAATTTCTTAAAAAGTTATTCTGCTCGGTTAATGCAACTGATTTGTTAAGACTTTTTACTTATTAAAGGCAAGCTTGTGAGAGATTGCGCGGCAAATTATTATTTTTTTATTATTGATGCATGATTTCACTTAAGATCTTTTTTTTAATTATGGGGGGCAGTTTATTTTTCATCGTCCTAATGGAGTTCAACACTCGCACAGTTCACAAAATGAGGTTGTTCACCAAGCAGTTCATTCATCGGACAAATAATACAACAAAGGAAAATGAAAAAAATAAAGAAATGTTTTCATTAATTCAGAAACATGTACATATGGAGAGCCTATGTGGCCTAATTACAATGAAATTTGCTGTTAATTACATTAGAGAATGCTGCTGCAAAGAGCAAATACAGTACAACCAGAAGAAAAATAAAAGAGAAAAAGAAGCAGAAAGAAGAAATAAAAGAAGATGGAGAACAAGGATGAGAGAAAACAACAATACAAAAAAGAAAAGGAAGAAAAGAGATGGGGGATGGAGCGGAAGCAGAGTGAGAAAGGGAAAATAATGTGATGGAAGTTGAGTTTGAGAGGGGAAGGACACGACGAAATCATTTTTGCCTTACCACCTCTAAAAGACCACCTTTAAGTCTGTCTCTCTCTTCAGAGACTGACATGAAATTCGCCTTCAAGCAATTGTACCACTTGACCAGGCGGTGGTAGCGGCCCTTCAGGTAGCGATGCTTCCCCTTTAGGTGGTGCAGGTCTTCCGTTACTATGGCGACTTCCTCCTCCAGTTTATCTACCCTTTTATTGAGGGCTACCCAGTCGACGGCCGGGGAAGCCCCATTGAACATAAGGGTATCACTATCATCCATCTTTAAGTCTCAAGTTAAATGGATTACTTTCCCTTAAGTTAGAAAAATAAGAATGATGTTTGTGATCAAAAGAGGTATAAGGAAGCTTGCCTTATATAGGAGGCCAAATGCTCCTGGGCATTAATAATGGGGCATCGAAAGTGGGAGAAGTCACATCGTTATATGAAGAGCCAATATGCCCCTTGGGAACCGATGCATCATAATGGCGGGAGTTACAAATCCAAACGTCCCCCCAACCATGTCATGCCACGAGGCATCGTCCAGATTGAATACTTTAAACATGGCCACGCTCACTAGCCGACCATTGTGAATGGACCTGTTAATCAATGAATATGAGTGCAATTCAAATTTTTAATAGGGGTAGACTGATAACAGGAAAGCCTATTTAAGTTGTTTGTACAATTAAAAATTCAAGGTCTTAAGCATAGGCAATATCATTCATCGGCAATGAGTAAATAACAGAAGTTCATCGACAAAAAGAAATAGAAGATTCAACCACAAAAGCAATAATGAAATTGGGCCAAGAAGTTAAAGTAAAAGTGTAGCAACAAAACACAACACAAAAGCATTGAAATCTTATTGAGCTGATAAAAAAAGTACAAAAATAGAACTGAAACAAGAGAAATACAAGACATAAAGGGGTTGTTTGGTGGATGTTTTTAGTTGAGTTTTTAAAATATAGTGTTTGGTAAAATTTAGAAGTATGTTGAAAAGTGAATTTGATTTTTGTTTGAGTTTTTTTCAACCAACTAAAAAATTTCATAAAATTTTTTCAAAAAATAGTCACAATGGATCTTATTTTATAGATCTCGACAAGTATGTTTTAAATATATTTTTTTATTTAATTTTGATTTTTGAATTTAAAGTTATGGTGTTTTAAAGGTTTTTTTAGAGAGAGAAAGTAAAGTTAAATAAATTTTGGGAAGCATAAAAGTAGATTTGATTTTGAGTTGAGTTTTTAAAATTTGGGAAAATAAAATAAAATAGATAGATACTAAACATGCTAAAAATCCCCAAGGATTTATTCGACGTTAGGCTCTGCAGCTAAAGCATCCACTGGGTCGTTGGCGGCCAGTGCAGGTGGATTCTCGCCCGCCGTTGACATTTTCTTCATCTGCAGCCTGGACGGCACCAACATCAATCTGGTCATCAACAATTTCAGCTGCAGCTTCAACCACAGCGTAATCCTTTTGGTCGGCAGGCATCTCCACTAGTCTCCTTATTTTATAGTCGGCAGGGAGATTGAGCTGATCCAGGGTAAAGTTGTAACCATCTTGGAACTCCTTGGCCATAACTTTAATGATTTGGTTTGCACAGCGCTCAACTCCCTGGTTTATCCATTCGTCCTTTAGAGAATGGATAGATTCATTTAGTTCCTTGAGATTCTCTTCGGATAGCTTAAATTTATGCTTGGCAAGTGCTCGAGCATCCCTCTCAGCTTTAAGGTATGACTTTAGCTTATCAAACCTAGCCTGTAATTCTTTATTCTCTTTGGTCCCGAGCCCCAAGGCATCCTGGAATGTGCACATCATCTTGAGCGTCGTCCATTTTCTTCTTTAACCGGGGCCCTTCCTGTTTCAGCTTACGGCATTCCGCATCTCCATAGTCAAGTCGGACTTGAGTTGTTCAAACAGATCAAGCCACTTTTCCTCTAGTTCGCGGAAGTAAATAGTGGACTGAAAGAAATAGTTTGGGTTAGTATTAAGGCAAAAACCAAATAATGGACGAAGGGTTGAGATGTATACCTTAATCAGATTGTGAAATGCCCGACTACAAAGGCTGTCCTCTGATAAAACCTGGGCTTTTTCCTTATTAACGGATAGTATAGCGTCCCCGATAATTATACGCCAGGCTGGCAGAATCCAAGGTCGAGTCTTTAACGGTCACTGATCGCCCGGCATGGAATAATGATGGTACAAAAATCGCAGCATCCCCGAACACATCCTTTATTTGATCCAAAGATTAGGGAGTTTGGTCTTTCATAGCCCCCATCAGCTCCGTCCCAGTTGGGACGATATTAGTTTTGACGACCTCCAAAGAAGGAGACCAGGCTATGTCCTTTGAACCTAAATGAGGGGTGACAGGCTCATCGATCGCCCGGGCAAGAAAAACTAACTTTAGAGGCGTGTCCTGGGTAATATGAATGGTCGGACGAAGCCTCTTGGAGGCAGATTCCTCACCCTTCTTACTCGGGGCTTGACTTCTCTTCTTAGAGAGAACCTCGGTGAGGCTACTGATTGGCATATTTTCCAGATCAGATTCAGTTTCTTCAGTCTCCTTCTCTGGTCGACCTGATGTTGAAGCTCGGCCTTCGTCTTAATCAGTTGGTTGGTTAACCAGTCTGAGAGGGAGGTATGACGAAGATTGATCGGGATTCAACTCAACGTTCTTTCTAGACTTTGCCCTAGCTTTGGACCTTTTTGAAGGAATTAGAGGTTCCTCCCCCTTTAAAATGGTGTTGAAGCTGAGAAATATATCGGGGTCGTTCTTGTTCGAAAAAACTGGGATAGGTTGCTTAGTGTCCCTGGCTATATCGATGGCCAACCTCTCTTAAACCTTGAAGTGACCTTTCTCCTCCTTAGTAAGTTTGATCCAAGGGATATCAAGGTAGTCCGGCCGACATTTCGAATCTTTTCGAGCAACTGGAGCGAGTGCTTGATCGGGAACCTGTCCTCTATTTCCTTAGTGAAGTTCGAGAGCTCTTTGGCAATTGTGATGAGATTTCTCGATCTTATATTTCCTAAATAGAGCTTTTTTCTGCCAGAAGGTCCAATCAGGTCCAAGCCAGATGCTGATCCTATCTCTCTTAGAGAAGGAAATCTGTGTATTAGTGTATCCTAGAAGCTGGTGTGCTAATCTTGGGTGAAGGGATTGGCTGGACGAAATACTACCGTCGTCGTGACTGGAGACAGCGTTGATTTGTGGGATGTTGACGTTGTATTTTGGAGGCCGATCAAAATTATCAAAGTCCCATGCAAAGATCATTAAAAAGAGATCAAATTTGCACAAAAAAATTTAGTAAATAGAACGAGCAATTTTGAAACACACTAGGTCCAGAAACTCACTGGGGAATAGGGTTGTAAATGGGATTAGGCTCGATATCTTCGATCAAAATGATAGCATCTGAATCGGACCCCTTATGAGAATAAGGCAAAGCTAGAACGAGACTGGCGGCATTATGCCTGGTTTTCAAACTGTAGCTGTATTCCTTTTTTGTAAGGATGATCCTAACGGCGTTTGGGGAAAGTTGCCCTAGAGTTAAATAGTATGTTTTGAGAAAGTCTACCATTATAGGACCTAATGGCAATCGAAGTCCACACTCTCTGAACATTGACACATGAACAGGGTACGCGATGCAGGTGAGTTTATATTCTTCAGCGAAGGGATTATCCCCCTGGCCTATTGTTCTCCAACTAATCCCTTTCGGGATATATGTTCCAGTGAACTCGACTTTTTGTTCGTCTGTTCTAAGTTCAAATTTACCCATTTTTGAGATAAAATAAGGGTACGACGGTGCAAGAACGAGAAATTCCTTAAAGACAAACCCATAAAAGAAAGAAGTCAATAATTAGAATTAAAAACTTACTCGACAGTTGAAACCACTAAGAATAAAGGAAAATCGGATACCAGAGAGTGACGGAGGATCGACCGAGTTCTCAGTAGAAAGCGTAAATTCGGACGGGTTCGATAAAAAATTCTAATTACAAAAAATGTTTTCTGAAACTCTTAGAGCGAGAAGACGAATAGAAGAGAATATAAAGGTTTCGGATATGATTAAGTAGTAGTTCATCCCTTCCGCAACTTCCTATCACATAGGGAATCGAGGCTTAATGCTGGAATGCATTTAATGCGCGGGTTCCACCAAGATATCCCGCCCATTTTTTGAACGCGCGACTGATCAGTCAGATGACAGACAGCTGGTTTACTGGGTACACACGGCTATGAACCACCAGACTTTCTGCATAAGGCATGTGTCTCGTTTATATGTTCTACACCATCGGATAGACACGGACGAGGAAGTGTTCTTCCCAAGCAATTTTTCTCTTTGGAGACCAAACACCTAAATCTAACTTGTTAGTCGAATTTAGGTGCTTCGGGGGCAATTGTGGGAGGATAATTTTGTACGTGGGCCTCGTCCTAAACCCATCATCCAGGCTGTGGGCCTATCTTGGGGTGGAGACCCTTGGTCGGCTACGTTGTCTTTTGGCCAATGAGATAGAGAATTTCATACTGATTGGACTAGAGGAGGTCAGTCCGACCATCACTTAAAAAGCTGTGGATAAAAGTTAGCTGAGTTGGAGGATAAATAATGGGAAATAGTTATTTCAGTTAGTGTGAACAGGGTTATGGACACCTGTGACTTGGAGTATTGATCAAGCTTACCTTTTATAGTAATTTCATACCTCACCAAACCCTATTCAAATTGTATAAATAGGACAAGATAAACCTATAACATGATAGAGCCATTTTTATTGTTACTTAGCATTTTATGTGTACTTTCTCTCTGAAAAAGCTTAACTACCTCCATTGTAAGAGCACATTTTTTGCCATTAGAGCTTAGTGAAGAACACAAACACACACACACACACACACACTCAAAGAGGACGTACTGCTGGATTGAGAATAACAGCCACCGGAGGAACCTACCCCATAAATAAAAAATTCTTCTCTTATTGCTGTTAATTTACTATTCATTATCGCCACATTTGCTAGATTTGGTTGTCAACTCTACCGATTTGGGCCGATTCAACTTTATTTAGGCTTGGTCAGATTTACACCACCCACCGAGCCTTAGTGTTGTTTTTTGTTCTTATCCCCAAATTTTGATTTTATTAAAACCATAACCGATTCAAACTGAATTTCCAGTAACCGAATTAAAATTAGTCTAGGATCGGTTATGGTTTTGGCTTAACCAAAATTATTGGTTTGGTATCTATAATAAATGATCGGTTATCCAGCCCTATTCCAAAAAGTCATATTTTACACTTTACATTTGGTACAATACAGCACCATCATACCGTATATATCGTGTGTTGCACTAAAAATTTGGTATGTGAAAATCTATTACCATTACCATACCAAATTTTTGGTATACTGATAGGGCACGGTGTATTGTCAATTAATCAAGCTTTTAAAAAAAACAAAAATTCAATATAACTTTATTTCAGGCACTAGTACTTTAATAAAATATAAATTGTATCATTTCGCTCCTGATTATAATACAATAACTGCCATTTTAATGAAATATGAGTTCACTGTTCAAATTATAATTTAAATTATATAAGCATAATTTTCATTTTAACACTTTAGAAGGGGAAATGACAATTAAGAGGGTAGCATTTCAACAATACGGTTGTTCACCGTTTAAACTCACTAATATGGCTTGATTTGAATCTCGGGTGTCATTTTAGGAATCAAATCAAGTAATTAATTTAAATCAATTAGCCATTTTCATATTCAAATAAACAATATATACCTAAAGATAAACAAATAAAGAGAGTTGTGAAAAGTTGAAATAGATGATAAGAAACAAAGACTATAGTAGTGAACATAGAGAATAAAGAAGATAGTGAGACATATGGGTGGCTCCGTGGATAGTACTAGGTACATTATTAAACCCTAAGGCTGCGTTGACTCGCTGGATAAAAGGATGTGATAGGATAATATTATCATATTATATCCATCGGAACCTTACCTAGCCACCCCTTCCCCCTTAAAGCGCCATTTGCTTACCCCAGTCTATTACCCAATCCCTAGGACTTATTTCTCTACCTAAACATACATATATGTATGTATATATTTATATATATATATGCAAATTTTTTGCTAAAGTTTAATATTTAGACACACATACACATATGTAAATAGATATGTTAGATATGTGGTGGATTTGCAGTTTGTGATTATATGTGTGTGTATATATATATATTACTAGTGGATTTTTACAAGGGATTGCATGGGATAATATGGGTGGGGTTGAAAGAAGGTAAAAATGTCATGATTTTGGGGAAAAAGGGGCATCGATGGTTTAAGGAAGGAAGTGGTGATGGTGATGGTGGTTGTTCGCAGTAGTTTTAGGGTTTATTTAGTGGGGATGAAGGGGTGGAGGTCCAAAATGGAAGTAGTGGTGATGAAATGATGGAATCGATGGTCGAAGGTGGTGTTAATGAGGTATGTGGTAGAGGCATGGTGGTGATTTTTTATTTTTTAAAATGATTTAACTAAGATTCAATTATATGGGTTTAAAGGGCACAGGTTAATCAGACGTCTGTTAGTTTTGGACGGATATAGACGAAATTTGTACCTAAGTTTATTTTTTTAACAAAAGGGTGCTTAAGTCTAATTTCACATATTATATTAGTAACTAAGTTAAAAAATCCTTTTTATAAATCCACTAACAAATCTTATTTTTTATCAAAAGATTTGTCGTTTAAGAGCTTTTCTTAACCACCTCCTCCATCTTCTTCTCAAAATCATAGGTTCTCCTCCATCTTCCTATCAGAACCATAAGTACTTTACTCTGTGGTGGATTAAGAGCATTTCCAATGGGGCTATGTAAAAATAGCCCATTTAGCATTGTGTAAATTTTTTGTTGCTCCAATGATTGTATAAAATCAATGCCAACTAAGCTCTTATGTATAATGGTTGTGTATTTTGCACATCCAATTTACACAGCCAATAGGATTCTCTCTGTACCCACTCATTCTCTCCCCTCATTAACTCAATCACACCACTTACATTCTCTCTCCACCCATTCATTTTCTCTCATTGTTTCTGTAGTTTCTTGTTCTTCATGTGGCTATTTTTTATTGGACCACTTTTTTTTACATAGGAGTATTAATATTGGTTGTTGGAGAATAAATAGGTCTGCATAATTTTTTTGTATAAAACTCACTTGTCATGTAGGATTTACACAATAATTTTACAGAGCCTTATTGAAGATGTTCTAAGATTTCCTCTCCCCCCTCTTCCTTTCAAAACCCTAGTTATTCCCCTTTGTCGTGGATTATGATTTTGTAGGTTTTTTTTGTTATAGTAAAAGATAAAACAGATCGAGCGACTAACAGACCTTAGAGTTTGATTTATAAAGGACCACTCCTTATTGTTGGACGAGGATATAAATAAAGGGATTTATTGTTTCATGTTACAAAAAATGACATACTTGTCCTGCTTTTGTTCAATAGATCAGAGGCGTTTTTTTAGCTGCTTTTGGGGAGTAGCTATGTTCTTCAAAAAAAATAATTAATGGACTTTAAGACCATTATAGCTTTTTTTAAGCATAAAACCATAATATATTTAAAATGTTATTTTTAATATTTTGTTACAATACCATAACATCGCACAAGCATTTATAATGCCTTGAAAAAATTATCACGAGTTAGGCTATAAAGAGAAAGAAGAGTAAAATAGTCAAAGTAAAATACTTTACATTATTCAAATATTGCATTTAGATAAAACCAAACAAGTTTTTTATAATCAGGTTTCAGATTTCAAAATAAGACTTTAGACTTTTGGATTTAGCATTTAGATTCAGACAAACACCTAACTTTAACAAAAGCCCATTCCAATATAAAAACTCTTCCACTTGAATAGATGTTCATTCTCCCCCCTCCCCTCATTTTTTTGCTTTGGAGAATCCGTAGATTTATTAAAATATATGAAAATACGAAAGAATCCATGGATTAAAATTTGTCAAACTCTATGGTGACTTAAAACTATTCATAGATTTAGCATAATCCACGAATTATAAAAAGTCAGTTACAAGTTTTTAAGATCTAAATTAAATTCACCTTTGTTAGTTGAGTATCTCCAAAAGCTTTTTAAAAGACTAAAGTGCAAAAATTCAAAAAGCCATATAAGCAAAATGACCTCTAAGAGCATCCACAGTGGGTAGGGTAAAATGATAAATTTATCCAACCCAAGCCTTCAGCGGAGGAATTTGTAGCTTAAAATTTAAGCAGGTAGGGTAGAGAACGAGTAAATTTACCTTATGACTAAATTTTAGTCATATGAGTGTGGGTCATTCGTATGACATTTTTTTTAAAAAAAAAAACCCTCATACAATGGTGCTTCATTCGTATGACCCTTTTTTTTAACCCATACGAATGAGCTTCATTTGTATGCACCATTTTATTATTTTTTTACCCTATCCGCCGCTGTGTTCTGCTCTAAAATTTAACTAAGCGTATGCTAAATTTGGCCTAAATTTTCCCATTCTCGCTGTGAATGCTTTAAGAGTAATAGTAAAAGAGATTCTTTAATTTCAAGAGACTTTATTTTCTTCAAATTTGAAGAGTGGCTACTTACTCTATAAATATTATTTTTTATTATTTTATTCAATGTGATCTCGTACCAAAGTAATAAATGCTTTCTTTTTTCAAATTAAAAGTGAAAAGGAATATTAAAATAATAAAATTTAAAGATTCTCTTGTAGTCACTTGAAAACCTATCACAAAAGTTACGCTTCAAAATACCACATAGGTCCACAAAGTATATGGTGCTGCAGAAGGTTGTTTCGAAACGAAACAAGAACAAACCCTAACTTTAGGGGGAAAACGAACTTAATTCAATAAACTCAAAAATAATAATGATGTTAACTGTCCTCCAAAACCTAAAAACCAAGACTTAAATAAAACTAATCCTCAAGAATAAGAAACTAACTAGAATTAGGAATCCTAAACCTTTAAACAATCCTAATAGAAGAAGGAAATTAATAAATAAGGAATAAAAGAACGTGTGGTCCTTATCAATCTCCTCCGCTTGAAAAAAACTCGACCTCGAGTTTGACGGGTCCAAAGAGAACTCATCTGGTGGGTGGTACTCAAATATGTCTGCAACGTTGAAAGTGTTAGAGATGTTCATGCGAGTGAGTAGATCGACTTTGTAAACGTTATGACAAATCTTTTGAAGAATGCGATAAGGGCCCACCTTCTTGTCTTTGAGCTTACTATACGTGCCAATGGGAAACCTATGTTTGCGTAAGTGCACCATCACCAAGTCTCCTTCGTCAAAGAGTTTCTCACGTCTGTGATTGTCCACGGCTGCCTTATAACGAGAATTGGCATCCTCAAGATTCTTCTTAACCTCATTGTGAATTCGTTGGATACGCTCTGCAAACTCCTTAGCATCACCACTGATATCTGCAGTGGAGGGTAAACGAATCAAGTCTAGCGTATGCTTTAGGGTGCCAGTATAGACAATTTCAAAAGGTGCCTTATTGGTAAAACGATTAGGGACACTGTTGAAAGCGAATTCGATTTGTGGTAAGGCTGCATCCCATTGCTTCGGCTTGTCACTGGACATGGCTTGAATCATGTTGCCAAGAGAGCGGTTAGCAACTTCAGTTTGTCCATCGGTTTGTGGGTGGCTAGTACTATTAAACTTTAATGACGTATCGAATAATTTCCACAGCGTTCACCAAAAATGACTAAGGAACTTCACATCCCTGTCAAAAGTGATAGATCGAGGGATCCCATGTAGGCGAACAACTTCTTTAAAGAACAAATGAGCCACATACAAAGCATCTGAAGCTTTCTTACAAGCAAAAAAGTGAACCATCTTAGAACATCGATCAACCACGACAAAAATAAAATCATTACCTCGTTGGGTTCGAGGAAGGCTAAGAACAAAGTCCATCGTCAAATCCTGCCAAATCGTCTTGGGGATAGGCAATGGCGTATAGAGGCCTGTATTTTGAGCTTGTCCTTTGGCTTTTTGACAAATTGGGCAATGCTGAACAAACCGACCAACATCCCCCTTTAGTTGAGGCCAATAAAACCTTTCTTCGACCAAACTAATTGTCTTGTCCTTGCCTACATGGCCACCTAAACCTCCAGCATACAATTCGTGAATCAAATATGTACGTAAAGATGATCGAGGAATACAGAGCCGTGTACCATGGAACAAGTACCAATCTTGAATGAGAAAATTAACAACCAATTCGTTGTTACAACACCTCTCCCATATGCTACCAAAGTCTTCATCACCTGCATAAGTCTCTTTTAGAGACTCAAACCCAACCACTTCAGTGCTAATTGCGACTAATAAAGAGGCTCGTCGACTCAAAGCATCAGTTATCCAGTTAGTTTGCCCCAAACAATGTTTAATAACATAATTGAACTTCTGCAAGAAAGTTATCCACTAGGCATGCATTTGATTTATATTCTTATGGGAATTGATGTAGCGCAAAGCCTGATGATCAGTGAATAAAGTTGCCCCAACGAATTTTCTCTTTTTTCTTGTGGATTCAAGAAGTTAGGTAGAAGATGATGATCTTTTTCCTTTCAACCCGCTTCCGTCCTGTATCAAGTGGTATCAGAGGAGGATTCACCTTCGACGATGTTGTCTTGTGCTACAGTTAGTAACCCTCCTATTGACGACGATCGTAGGAGCCATCTTTACGTTCATCACATATCACTTGTCGAAGATTTGCCTCGTTACTATTTTGGGTAGGATCAATATGAGCAAACATTCATACTATCAAGAACATATTGGAAACTTTTCAATGGCTGATTTAGCAAACTACAGTTTGTTAATTGGTTGTTAGAAATTGAAAAGTACTTATAATACTTCACGGTTTCCAAAGAATAATGAGCTAAGTATATTTATGGTGCATTCACAAGAAAGGTTCAATTATGGTGGGACAAAATTCAACGTGATCGACACAGTTTTGGTTTTCCTCCAATCAACACATTTGGATTAATGGTATATTTGTTGATTGAAGAATACTATTATAATGATATTGATGAAATTTTGTCTTGAGTGAATCAACTCTTTCTCTGGGTTTATAATGATTATGAGGAGGTTCAAATTCAACAACAAAATTCTTTAATGGCAGATATGCTAAAGAAAAAAGTCGAGATCTTTGCAACCGAAACTATGAAATTGTTAGTTTCACCTGTTATAAAGGTTCATGTGCCGTGCATGAATGTAGATGATATTCCTAAATTCATCAAGGGTTTAAAGTCTTTATCCAAGTTTGACATTGATGAAGAAAATTTTAATTTGATTGATTTTCGTTACTGTGAAGAAAAGAGTTGTACTAATCCAACATGGCAGTTAAAGAATTATCATGAATCGGATGTTAGTGCGCAAGATTTTATTGGAATAGAAAATTATTTCCATGGCATAAATACTCCTTTGAAGTTATTCTTCAACAATTTGAGAGAAAGTTTTTTCAAAAATTTTAAACGTGATGTTATTCAATTTGTTTTAATTATGAAACTTTTCAATTATCTTGTTGGTTGGTATGGAAGACATTAATTTTCATCCTTAAACTCGAGGACGAGTTTCTTTGAAGAGCGGGTGAATGATGAGGCACGCGTGAAGACAATTTTAATTTATTATTTATGTAATTTTAATTTTATTATTTTGGGAAAATATTTTATTGTTTTAGTTATTAGGGTTTTGGAAGTCTAGAGTACTAGTTTTAATAGGTTTTGTTTTAGGTAATTTATGTTTCCTTATAGTTAAAAGATTTGATTTGTAGTAGCCATCCAAGCAATCCTAGTTATTTTAGGTTTAGGATTAGAGTAGTATAAATAAATCATGCCCCATATGTAATAGAAGACAATCTTTTATCAATGTATTAAATATTTCGAGAATTTTCTCTCTTTTCTTGTGGATTCAAGAAGTTAGGTAGAAGACGATAATCTTTTCCCTTTAAACCCACTTCCATCCTACATCAGTATAAATTTGAAAGTAAGCATCTCTAACCTATTTCTCAAATGACTATTTGGTAAATAAATTGAAAAGTCACGCCATCAAAATATGTTACAATATAAGAAAGAGATTCTTTAATTTGAAGAGGCTTTCTCTTCAATTTTGAAGAGTGGATATTCTTTTTTGAAGCATTTCTTTTTATTATTTTATTCATTATGATAGAGCATATCAATGGAAAAATGTGCTTTATCTTTCAACTAAAATGAATTAAAAATATTAATTAAAAGAATCCTCCAAAGGCTTTACAATATCACTTTTCAAATTTGTATTTTGATGGCTTAGAGCATCCCCAACAAGCTCTTTAAAAGACTAAATATGCAATTTTTTGAAGAACCACATTATCAAATTTGACTCCAACAAAAATAGCAAAATTGGCTCTCTATTTTGAAGAGTCATTCTCTCTTCAAACTTGGCTAATGAAAAAAGGGGTCTTCAAATTGTTATTTTGAATATTTTATTTGATTGAAACTTGTGTTGAAAAATAAGACACCAATCTCATTAATTGCAAAGAACAAGAACAACTATTAAAATATTATCATTTGAAGAGTTTGTTGGGGTCATTTGAAAGTGTTCTTCAAAACTCATTTTTCAAATTGCCATATAAATCAACAAAGTACATATTTGAAAAGCAATTTTTGAAGAGGTTATTGGCAATGCTCTTAGAGCATCTCCAATAAGGCTATGTAAAATTATTATGTAAATCCTACATGGCAAGTGGTTTTACAAAAAAAATTGACATAGACTTATTTACTCTCCAACAGTTAATATTAACACTCTTGTGTAAAAAAAAGTGGTCTAATAAAAAACAGTCATTTAAAGAACAAGAAACTTCACAAATAAGGAGAAAGAATGAGTGGGTGAGAGAGAATGTGAGTATTGTGATTGAGTTAATGAGGAGAGAGAATGAATGTGTGTAGAGAGAATCCTATTTGGCTGTGTAAATTGAATAGCAAAATACACAGCCATTATACACAAGAGCTTAGTTGGCATTGATTTACACAACTATTGGGGCAACAAAAAATTTACACAATGTGTAAATTTTACATAATGTTGAATTGGCTATTTTTACACAGTCCCATTGAAGATGTTCTTATGTGGCATATTGAATAGTCCTTTTGAAGGGGCAGCGTTATTTACACCTCTCAAATCTGTCATAAACACCCAACTCCAAAATTTAACTAAAACCACATTTTAACACCACCTTATTTGTCACAAACACCCCCTCCTATTGCCTGATGTTAGGAGAGTGCTTAGCAACACACTCACCTCATGCAAGACGAGTTTATGTGAGTGCACTCACCTTTCATTAGGCGAGTTTTATTTGAAAAACACTCCAATAATCCATTACTTGATGTTCGGTGAGTTATTATAAACAAACTTTCCTCAAATAGGGCGAGTGTGTGCATCTGCATTCACCTCTCATTAAGCGAGTCTTAGGAGGTATTGGTGATTAGAAATTTATCTTTGGAGGGTGTTTGTGACAAGGGGGTGTTTGTGATAGATTTGGCGGATGTAAATAACGACACCCTTTTGAAGAGTATATTTTTTTTTATAAACTCTAGAGACTCTTCAAATCTTAATATAATAATATTTTATTGAAAATATGTGGAGTTTTTGACATTTGAAGCATGAATTTCTCTCTCTCCAAACTTGTAAAGTGATAATTCTCTCTTTTCAAAAAGAAAAAGAAAAGAAAAAAAGTTGTTGAAGAGTTTATTGCTCTTTTAAGTCTACAAAGTACAATTGTGATGAGTATTTCTTGAAGAACTTATTAGATACTAGAGCATCTCCTATATACTCTTAAAGGACTTAAGTGCAAAGGGCTTTGAAGAGCCACGTCAACAAAATATTCTCCAATAGGAGTAGCAAAATTGCGTCTTAATGGGTGACCATATTAGCAAAACAATATTCTTGTTGCTAGAGTATAATATTTCTTTGAGAAATTGAATAATATGCTTTTAAAATTATACATTACTTTGCCAATAAACATAATTGTTTTGCCAATATTATCACCGTAACATAATTTGGCATGTTGTCCAAAAAAAATTTGCCTTTAAATACAACCAATTTAGCCTTTAAATAAATATAAAAAGTTTTCTAATGTGTAACAAAATTAGAATTATACAGTATAAAATATTGTATTTTATTTTAATAAAAATATTATTACTTTGGACAATATGAAAACCGTAACCTCACTCAAGTGTCAACACCTTAACCGCACACAATGGGAGTAGAGGGATGATATTAATTGCTAAATTTGCGAGAGTTAAAAAAGCTAAGACTAGATATATTATCAGGTATCCCAAATGCTTCTATTAGCAGGCTCCCATCGTAATGTTCGTATTCAAAGTCCTAAATCATTAGCAGCCCACTCATTGTGGGCTCATCGTCCTGGCCCAAAGCACAATCTCTTTTCAGTCCTATTAAATAAAATGTTCTTTAACAAAAAAAAAAAAAAAAAAAAAAAAAAACCCTAAAAATCTTAAACGTTCGTAAAGGAGGATCATTCTTTGAAGACCTCCACTTTGAGGGGGTACAGGATTAATTTTTTTATTTTTTTTTGATAAAATTTGATAGATATAATCTTGATAATAATAGATTGCTCAACAAAATTTTACCAAAAAGATTAATCATCTAGTTAGTGAGATGGTTAGCACAAATTTTGACGGCCTAAATTGTACATATGTCATAATTTTTTATTACATCCACTTTTTGATTGACTCTTTTTTTTTTAAATAAGAAATAAAAAGCTAGTTTAGATATATAATCTGCTTATCACGAAGATAATTTCTAATTTTTTTTTAAAAAAAAATCAAACATTTACCCCTAAAAAATAAAGTCTTTCAAGTTAAAAGAACAGCCATCACTTTTAGAACCTGCCTAGTTGCTATTTATCATTTATGTGGTAAAATGTTTTTCAAAGTATATTGTTATAAATTAATGTTTAAGATAGAATTGGACAATTACAAATAGCACAATGTTATCAAAATTTGGCAATAGAGAAATACTGGGTTGAGTCGCGAATTAGGTCGCTCTTTTAAGACGTTTTGAGGCTTTACTCGGTATTTGTGCTAACAGTTCAGATAGGTCTCGTCGTCCACAAGATACAAGCAGCCTAGAATTCCCTTTGTCTCGATTTCTCTTGCACGGTGAGAAATTGAAAAACCAACTCCTTTGATGAATTGCCCAAAAGCAGTAAACTATTCATGCCGAAGGGAAAAAAAATTTAGAAGATTTTTTTTTGAAGCTTAGAGAGGTAGAAGACGAAGTTTTAAAGAAAAAAAATATTTCCATTCAGTTGAGGGAGAGAAAGACACGAACTAAGAGTTATCCAAACCGAACAACTCTAAGACTAAGCCAAGCCTCGTTTTTTTTCAAATTTCAATTTCGAAATTCATTTTTTTTATTATTAATAAATAAAAAATTTCAATTTTTTTTGTCCAAAAAGATAATATTTTACACAAAACAAACCCAAAGCCCGAGCCCAGCCCGGTTCGGTCGGCGCATGCATGTGATGAACCACATTAGCACAAAATTTGAATGCCCAAAAGGCTAAAACCCTTAGCCAAATTCTCTCTTATAAAAATCTATGAATGGTTTCACATTTCTCCTATGTGGGACTCAGGAATATACATAAAATGCTTGCTTTGGTTTCGTCCTCTTTTTTCTTTTTAAAATACACTATAGCTCCAACAATTAATTAACAAGGGCGAAATTGACTATTTTTTTAAAAAAAAAAAAATTTACTGCAAGGGATTTAAAGATCCAGATGCTTCCTAGGTAAGTAATATTTTTCTTTGGGTTTACAACTTTTTTAAGAAAAGCAAATGACAATGAAAAATTTGGATAGACCCAAAATAGAAAGTTAATCAACTTAAAGTGGAAGTTCCACCACCAAGTAAGTGATTAAAATAGAAAAATACCCACTCTTGAACTACCATAAGACTATAAATTCTTGTATAGGTAGGTTCCTCTGGCTCTCTATCAATTCTGCGATACGTTCTCATTGTGTGTGTGAGTTGTATTTGCTCAAAGCAGATGATAAAAAAGGTTACAAGATAGCTTGAGTGAGCTTTCTAGAGAAATTTAAATAGAGTTTTTGTTATGAGGAAGAAGATGAGTTCCTCTCTATGGGGACAATCTCTTCCTACATGATATGGTTTACATTAGGGTTTTCACACAAGGTAAATTATCGTAAACTTGGGCATTACTCCAAGATCACAACTGTCCCAATTCTCATCACATTGCTGATGAACAAATGTCCATGTTCAATTCTCACATTCAGAAATGATTATTTCCCTTAATAAGTTGTCCTCCAGCTCAGCTAACCTTTGTTTGTTGGCCCACCAACATCGGTGGTTAGTGTTACTCTTGTTATTTTGTACGTGCTCGATTATGCATATGGTTGGCTAATATAGTTCTCTTCATCTAGGTCTCAAAGGTAGTCCAGACGGTTAGCTTGTATGGTCTATAGTCGTTGGGCTGACCATAACACGAGCCACCAGTATTGGGCTTAACCAAAATCTCATTCATAATTTTTACCTCCCACAAAAAAATTTAAAAGCTTTTTTTTTAAATATACAACTAACGGAAAAAAATAAATCAATAAGTTTGTTATTTTTTAAATTATTCAAAACAACTTCCAAAGCTGATAACAAAATACAAGATGCTACAAGAATATATTCAAAATTAAATATTCATCTCACTGCAGAATACTTCTTGCAAAAAAATAAAATTGTACAATTCCTCATATACGTTACAAAAGTCTTATTTTGTAACTCTATTTTTCTGAATTGTTATACCCAAGCTTATATATATTATTCTTTTCACTATGCTAATTAAGAAAACTACTATTCATATTGTCAAAGTAATCATCTCTTTGCCGGAATATAGTACTATTTTGAGAAATTATATTATGTGTTTTTAAAGATATACATTATTTAATTTGTCAATACGCATAATTGCTTTAACAATAATACCATTCATTAAGAAATGGTAACACTATTGCACGCCAATACAGTTTTAAATAACGCCAAAATAATATAAGATACTTAAAAAGTATGATGTCTTATTATGTAATGCATTATTTGTTTTGACATATTAGCAATAGTATTTTTATATTATCCATAAAGAAGTATATACCATAAATAAATATGAAGGAAGTTTTACTATGACCTACTAAAAACTTTAAAACAGCTTTTTTGTGACAAAATTCCAATCCCCCCCTTAAATGCATTGAGATATTTTTTTGTCGCTTAGGTAAAAGAACAAAAAGTCACAGAGACAACAACAATTTGCATTTGAATATCTACGTGGCTTCATGTGATGAGAAACCTTGAGAGCCCTACTTTGCTGCCAGTAGATTTAACATCCCGTTGAATTTGTTGTCTGAATTCTCCGAAGCTAAACTTTCTGTAGATTGAAGGTTGAATACAACTTTGAATCACAGTCTCATTGGAAGGACATAAAAAGTAGGCAACTGACAACCTCTCTACTTCTCCATTAGTTATCACTTGATGCTCAATACTCTTGTAAACACCATTGCTCCAAGCCTGCAACTTTTTTCAAATTAGTTAGGCCAGGCTATACAAGGGGGGGACCTAAAATACGACAGAAGAGTAGTTTGAAGTGGATTGCATGTGTTATGCTAATTTTTTTTTTTTTTTTTTTGTTAATTTCTAAGTAATGCTTTAATATTTTTTGTTGAACATATACGAGTTAGATGTTGCTTTGCCAAGCTCCAGCTCCACCCGAGGCAATTATATATCCAAAATACTCTAAAATTTTATTCAGTCCGTTAATTAACTTTGACTATCCAACTGTTAATTCAGAACGTACAGAAGCAGTAATACTATCTATGTAATGTACCTGGAATAAATCGCCGATGTTGATGATCAAAGAATGAGGATTAGGTTTAACAGTAAGCCATTGACCATCTTTGAGAAGCTGGAGTCCTCCTAAATGATTGTCCAGCTGGTACAATATGGTGAGGAAGGCACTATCAGTGTGTGGCACTAAACCATAAATCTTGGAAGATAATGGGCATGGTGGATATCTGTTCATTCGAAGATAACATGAACTTGGCAAGCAGTTTATTTCTGAGAAAAATGAGCTACTAGTAGTAGTCCCTTGAAGATTCTCTACTAATATTTCAGCCATTCTTTTAGCAAGATCAGACACCAGTTCTGCGAATTCCTCTATTGGCGACCTGCAATTAATTCATTAATAATTCGAACAAGCTAGTACCACGTACAAGTACTAAATCAAAATCAAAGAACAAGAACACGAAAGTTTATTTTTATATATCCAGGACTAAAATTTCAATTAATAATTCCTCCCCTCAATCCCATATTAATAGCCTCATTAATTTTCTTTTTCCGCGAGTCACAAATTAATAGTCTTATATTTTTCCTTTTGCAATGCGTTTATAATCAGGAAGTTGCTAAAGGTAGTAGTGAAACCGGAGCTGGGATTATAAGTTTGGGATAACCGGCCACTCACCAAATTCAAGTAGGTTTTCAGTAAAGATAGTCTATAAGTTAGGTTTTGCATTAAATTCACATGTATTTTAACATAGGAAGAATAAATCAAAAAGTAATATTAGGAAAAGTCCTTCATGCAGACATTAGCAAAAGGTCATTGTTTCTTTGAATATTTTATTGTTAAATTATTTATATCAAAATTGCAGAGTGTGTGTAAAGCTAGTTAAAATGGTACACCAAAACTAGTTTCAATTGATGTCAGGACCAAATATGTTTTCTCGATCCCTAGGCCCCTGTTTGGTTGATTTTTAAAAAGCCATGTTTTTTAGTTTTTTTACCAAAAAGTCAAATTTATTTCACACTTTCTAAAATTCATTTCACTTTACTTTCTCCCTCATAAAATTTTTAAAACATAACTTTAAATCCAAAAATCGGAATTAGATAAAATATATATATATTTGAAACTTACTCATCGAGATCTATAAAATAAGATTCATAGTGATTATTTTTTTAGTTTTTTTCATGAGTTTTTTTCAATTGGTTAAAAAAAACTCCAACAAAAACCAAATTCACTTTTTTACCTACTTTCACACTTTTCAAAAACTCAATTTAAAATATCAACCAAACGTGCACCTAGAGTTTATGTTCCCACTCTCACAACTGGCCTCTAGGTGATGCATTTCTACCATTGTAATTATTAACGCTGGTACAGATTCATTACTCTAATCGAAATATATTTGAAAGGAGCAGTACTGATCAAGGACTCAAATCCTTCGACACATTTTACAGCCTACTTTAATTATCATAATGCTATTTACTTCTTTTTTCTAATAGTCAATTCTACGTACACTTAACGCATTTTTCTATAGGTTTCACCGACGTAGGTTTACTGACCACTATCATATATAGAGGAACTTTTAGTTTGAGATATATCAAGCGACCATGTCTCCATTTGAATGTGTTTCGCATGTATTTTATTTCTAACTTGTTTTTCGTATAATTTGTAGTATTTTTTATAGAAAGAGACTTTAGAAATTCTTTTCAAAACAATATTTTAAATTGAAAGAAATAAAAATCACTTGTATATAATTTGAAATGCGCGTGCTACATGTATGACCAAACTCGATCAATGGAAAAACTTCTGGTGCTACATATAATGGATTTAACCGAGGAATTATTAGCCAAAAATAATATATATAAACATAAATATAGTGCGTATTGTACTGAAATGATTCAACATCTTGCAAGATCAAAACTTTGCTAGCTATATATATACTTCAGTTACCATCTTATCTAAATTAACATCCGATGTATAAATTAGATGATCGACGATCTAACTAAGTCCATACTATGTTCAAAAACCTAGCTAGCTACATATATATTAAAAAAATAATATAAAATCGGAAAATGTTAACTTGTGCCCTTAGGACAAGTGATAAGTATATGATGACTGAAAATAATATCTTGCATGAGAATTTTGTGCCTAATTTAATGCATGTTGGAACCATATTCTTTACATATATAGGTGCTTAACCTGTGCCCTTAAGGCATAAGTTAGCAGAACCCTATGAAGTCATTATTTCGAAACCTTGTTTCTAGGTTTATATAATCACAATAAATTGAAATAGTTTTTGCAAAATGTGGACGGATAGTGGTATTATACATTTATACTATTATGTACCCGTGTGGTTGGTCTGAGCCTCAAAATCAATCTTCTATATATCGTGTTTAGGTCTTGATGATTTCCTAATTTGAGATCGATTTGTAGTGTACGTCAACGTATAAGCATGTATGTAGAGTACTGGAGTACATATATAAATATATATATATATATATATATATTTTCACATACGTTATGTATAAAAACATTTCCTAAAAAAGGCCGGCTGCTCTAGCTAGAGTACGTGATGAGTAAAGTTATGAATCTAAATCACTAATTTTAAATTGAGTGGTTTAGATTTTAAGTTATGTATCCCTCTAGTGATAAGGACTCTGATCCGTCTACTTTGAATCCAATGATTTATATTTCATAACTCTAATCGAGAGTGAGAAACTAAATTACTCAAGAGTAGCCGGATGCCAAAAAAAGAAAAGAAAAAGTGCGTATATATATACCTAATTAGGCAATTGAAGTCCCTCAAACCAGAAATGCTGGAAAGAGGAATGTGAAAAGCCTCGGACCACGAGAAATCCTTGAGGGAAGTGGCATTCGGGTTCCCAAACCGGTAACAACCGGTCGACAAGTTCAAAAGCTTCTCATTAGCCTTCTTTACAAATGGTTGCCTAAACAACTTAACTTGCTCAATTTTCGTCCTATCAAAAACATCTTGAGAGATACCATGATTCACTACTTGAAAGAAACCCCACTTTCTGGCGGCCTCCGCAATTTCTCTACCGCACTCTCTCCTCTCAAACTCGCTGAGGCCTAAGCAGTTTAGATCAATGAGGGGGAGGTCGTAATACTGTTCTTCTCGACCACCATCATCACCTTTATTGTATAGTACTAGTGGTTTTTCTTCTTTTTGTGCTTGGGTCAACAAGTCAGTGAAAAGGGTTTTGTGCGTTTCTAGAAATGGAGGGTCTGATTCCATCATTGTTTTACGGCCGAAAGTAGGAGGAAGTGAAAGAGAAGAAAGATAATTTATTGAAATATATGAACATATATATATATATTTAGAGGGTCTGATTCCATCATTGTTTTACTGACTTGTTGAATATTGGTGCGTTACCAGTATGGTACTTACCATTCTAATGGTACGCTTAATCGGATCTAAAATAGGTTTACACATTTAATCAATTATCCTATAAGCTATATATCTAGTATATTTAATGGGTATGAGCTTAGTAATAAAATTATAGATTTAGTTACGCTTCTTAAAGATTAATCTCTTAAGAACAAAATATGATTATGAACCTTAAATCTAATATAATTTAAAGTTAAAGTTTCAAAAAGTGATGTTAGAATAATTTGTTCATGTTTACTTTAGAAATATTCTTATATATATATAAATATATTTAATTTTTTAGAGATTAAAGATTGATGTGATAAAAAAAGAAGAGAAAAAAGAGAACAACTGGTGAAGTTTGAAGCGAAAGGGTACTTATCTTAGTTGCCACCCGAGGTTGCACAAACATACGGAGAAGATGTCTCAGTAAATTAACAAATTAATTTACTCTGGCCCATTGAGCCGAGTTGAAAGATGCGTCACAAACTTTGGACCATTCAAAATCCAATGCTTTTAAGTTTACTTTATTATATTTAATTGACCTTATTATGCGCAATTGCGCACTATGATATATATATATGTACCGAACAGTACTGTGAAACAAAAAATAAATAAATTAATAATTGATCAAAAAAAAATGTGTGAGAAATTACGACCAAAAACAATGAAGAATTGAAAGTTTATATTTAATCATAGTGAATTGATGAATAAAAGTGACTAAACCAATCCGAAGTGGTACACTTGGGTCAGTCTTTTTTCTAAGCTATATATTTTAAATACCCAAAACTAAGGTCCGATTTTCGGGCTGTAAGTACCATAAAGTGAACCGAACTAGATTGACTCATTTTTTTATTTTATTTTTATTATAGAGGTTCTTTTAGTTGTATTGCAATTTTTTTCGTAATATATAGTATACTTTGTTTTGCAAATTATAGCATACTTTATTTTTTGTAGTCTTAAGCATTGCTTTTTTTTTCCTTTTAAATGTGATAAAAAGTTTATTAGTTGGATACAAATTAAACTTAAAAGTTGATGGACTAAATGTGAAAGTAAACGAGCAACCTAGCAGACCGAACATATTGATCATGCAAAAATCGGGCCCATTTAATTTGGTCTAAAGTCATAAATTGGTCAAGTCCAATAATTAGTATTTCAAAACTGACCATGTCAATCCGATATGTGCACACACCTAAATATAGTGTAGTGAGTTTTTTTTTATACTTTGTAATGGATCACTTCTGAACTCTTTCATACTATTTAAAATGAGCGATGATGTACATACACATAAAATATGTCCTCAAGCATAATATTCATTAGTTTTTCTTGAAAAAAAATTATACATAAATTTAAAGTAATAGTGGATCTTGTTGTTTTTTTTATCTTTTATCTTCATTAATACATTCCAAATAAATAAATTTTATGCAAATTCAATTTTGGGATTTAATGTAATGACATTTTAAAATTTATAAAAAGAATTTATGATACAAAAAGCAATTTGAAATAGTAGAGTATATAGAGCTGTATTTGATTGTGTATATTTAAAGTGTATGTGTATTTGATGCTTGATTTGACACTTTAATGTGAGTGTAAAAGCACATCTAAGGGTGTAGGTTATGTGTGAATATATGAGAAGAATTTTGAGCCATTGATTTAGTAGGCTTTTAAGAGAAATATTTGTTTGACTTTTTTTCCTTTGTAATATAGATGTATCAACATGTATGAAGGTTTGGTGAGAATTACAATTGGATTAAAAAAAAACTTTATTGTTGGACCTTAGCATTCTTTAAAGCCATTTTTTAGTCCCTACTTATATAATTAATGTTTACACTATTGAAAGTTTTGGATCAAGCAAGATTTGCTAAAATTAGATTAAGGAATTAGAGTTCTAGAAGGGGTTCCTTTACCGGTACGCTAGACTCCAGATTGTAAAAAAATCAAAATTACGGTATGCGTCAAAGGAAAAGATGAGATTTGTGCTTTGTGATTCTCATATTTACAGACAATTTGGATTTTTCATATTATAAGTATGCAAAGCACAAATCTTCTGATATTACAAAATATATGAATTGAAACGATAAGTTGCCAAAGTAACCTCTATCGCGTAAATTTATTTGTTTTGAAATATTAAAATGTGTGTATTTATTATTTATGTGAATAATAAACGGCTCAAAGGAAGGTTGTTGTTTTGTCGAATAACATGCACATATGTAGTAATAAATATGAGATGGCAGTCAAGTTTTCTATGTGAATAATAAGTCGACTTAAAGGAAGGCCAATTATTTAATAGGATTTGCCATTTATATTTGATTACTGTGTGGAGATGACCAATTACATATTAATGATTTTGTCCAAAGACTAAATATGAATGTTGTTTTAGGTATCTTGTATGGGGACTCACCATTAATAATTTGGATAACTATATATGTCATGCATATATACTATATATTTGTTAATGTGTTATGATAAGTAAATTAATTATAAGCTTGTAATTTTATGATTTGTTCTCTATTCAGTTTATATGTATGCTTTATATATATCTGCTAACATAAATTTTAGTACCGGCACTTAATAGCATCAACTTTAATAATTGGAAAGATAATGTTATAATTGCTCTTGCTTTCATAGATCTTGACCTTGCACTTTGGACATAATGGCCTCCTGTTCTCATAGATGAAAGCTCCCCTTAGGAGAAAAGGATTTAGAAATGCGGGGCTATTTTAATCGTAGGTGTCTTAAGAAATCAAAGAAATGTTTTATTAAAAAGGAAAAGCTTGAGAAAGTAACCTTTTGGCTAATATTGTTTCAATAAAGTATAAAGAAAAAAGGAATATAAGGGAGAACATTATGAAAATGTCTGACATCATTCTTGAAATAAATGCACTTAAGTAATGGTTGTTTGATGACTTACTCGTGCATCAAGTTATTTATTTCTCTTCTTCCACAATACAAAAAATTTATTATGAGTTATAATATATACGGTGAATTGTAATACTCATAACGATAAATGGTCTCTCAATGAGCTCATATCTCTCGGTGTGCAAGAAAAATAAATGATTGAACGAGAAAAGACAAAAAATGCTTATCTAGCAAATACTTCTAAACGGAAAAAAAAAAGGGAAAATATAAAACTTAAGAAGCTATAGTTGGAAAAACTTAAGAAAATTGCAAAAGAAATGGAATAAGGAATTTGTCTGTTTCTCATCAGGGTTATTCTGTAATAAATTTAAGTTATGTACTTGTAATTATTTGGTGGGTAGATTTTGGTACTACTATTCACATAAATGTGTTTAGAGGTTATCTATGAAGCCTAAAGCCAATTGATGCTAAAAGATTCATCTACGAGGGCGATGGTGAAAAAGTTATAGTTAAGGTTATGAGGACTTTTAAGTTGTCGTTAAAGACTAATTATTTTTTTGGATTTTGGAGAGACTTATATGTTTCTTTAATTTATATGGAATTTCTATTTTCATTTGGACAAATTTGGTTATTCTTGTTCTTGCCAAGTTTGGCATGATGGATTGTCATCCAGGAAATACTTCTATAGTTAAGGGAGACATTTTTAGTCCCATTCAATGCCCTAAAAATATGGTTGAAAAGAAAGAGGTGCAAAGGATTCTTTATGCATCAGTTGTAGGGAGTCTTATGATACTTAAGTATGTACGTGCCCAAATTTAGCTTTCATAGTAAGGATGCTGGGTAGATATTTAAGCAATATCCCTGGATGGATCTTGTGAAACCATCCAATTAAAAGATTATTAGTATTTAAAGATAACAAAAGATTATATGCTTATGTATCAATAATTAGATCAATTACAGATCATTGTGTGTTCTGATTCCGATTCTGGGATGGGATATAGCTGCTAAACTTTGTCACTAGGCTGCAGATTATGGACAGCGTCAAAAGACTACTAAAGATGTATTGTAACAATAAATCGGCTATTCGAGAACAACATAAGTTTTTCGAAAGTTTAAAGCATATAGACATCAAATTTCTTATTGTAAATAAGAGTTCAAAGTTATCATTTATATGGATCATATAGGGATAAACTCCATAAATGTAGATATGCTCACTAAGGGTTTACCACATAAGGTACTTCATGAGTAGATTACTTCTATGGATGCAGTGTTATATAATAATTAGCTGGTTCAATGCGAGTTTGCATTATAGATGATATCTTATTTAGACACATATTTTTTACAAAATAAAAAAGGTAGTTTAATTTTTGTTTTGACTCTGAATGTCTTTTTTCCATTGTGGTTTGACACAAGGTTTGTAAAGTTTAATTTTTATTTTGACTCTGAATGTTTTTCTTCTATTTTGGTTTAACACAAAGTTTGGAAGGATTAAAGTTTATCTCGTTAAAGTATGACCAGCTGAAAATAGGCATGATTGATACAACTCGCATGTAATTTACATGCTTCACATCCATACTTGATCTATGTCATTGAATGCGTTAGTATGGTGACCATAGATGAGTTTAGCTATAAATATAAGTGTAATAAAAGCTGCTATGATTCCATAAAAACATATAAGATGAACCAGATTGTTTTAAAGTTATAATAGTTTTTCAATGATCACGTAAAGATTTGTAATATAATTGTTGCATGTTTATATGTGTAGCTCCAGACTCAAGTGGGAGATTGTTAGAATATTTGTGCGTACTAGTATAGTACTTACCATTATACATGTGCATCTACTTAGTCTGGAATGGGCTTACACATTGAATCAATTATAATATGGGCTATCTGGTGCATTTAATGGGTATAAGCTTAGCAATGTGTAGAGACATAATACTAGTCATATAAGGATCTGTGGGATTCTATTTAAGCTAATATATAAAGACATCTCCTAAGGGTTATGGTCCCCAAGTCGAATAAATATGTGTTATACTCATCTTTCCAATCTTATAAAGAAATCCCATTGAGTACTCTGGGATTCTGACGTTGGAAGGTTACAAACCTAATCAAGCTTCCATGCTCTATGAAATCATGGATTCAGATATGTTTCCTAAAGATTAATCTCTTAAGAACTAACATGATTAGGATCCTCAAATCTTATATAATTTAAGGTTAAAGTTCCAACATGACTGACTATATGCCATCTTTATACAATATATATATATATAAAGAGATATAGGGTTACTGATTATCCCCTTTATTCTGTGCCATTTTCGGTACTCGACAAGTAACTATATACTTATTTTTTCTTTTTTTGTTTAACTTCTTTGAAGATGAAATTATTTACTGTTACAAGGGACCTATTTGAGCTACCCTCTCAGGCAGTCTTAGCTCAGCTTGGTTCAATCCAGTTCAGTTTGGTTGAAGTTTTTGTTTCAGTGGTGGTATTACGAAGCCTTAATTGTTTTAGTAATAGGTGTACCATTTTATCTTGAGTTTTTTTTGAAATTTATATTTACTTATATATATTTATGTTTTTATACTATACAGAAAGCTTGTGAAGGATTTTTGTAATGTTTATGAAATTATGAGATTGCCTTTCACGTTTCAAAAATTACAATAAAAATAATATCATTCTATATGTTTATTTAAGTAAAGATTTGAACCTTTGACCTTAAATCTAAGTAAGAAATGCTATTACTGCTAAAGTAAATATCATTCTATGTGTTTATTTTATTTTAGCAATCTATAAATAATTTCATGCTTATTTTGTTTTAAAATTGGGTACATGGGGGACCCAAAAATAAAACTGATGAATAGGCCAAGCTAGACCACAACCTTAGTAATCTGAATGGCCCAAGTCCAAATGATCTAGCTAGTACATGTGGAAGCCGATCCAAAAAGACAAAGGATAAGCCTCGGTCGAGATGGTCCATTTTAGCTGAGATGGTTGTGCTGACAGCCGAGATAGTCGTGCTAACGTGTCAAGATAGCTGAGATAATCGTGCTGGTGTGGAAAGATAAATCTCCTTATAATATAAGCACGGATAATTCTAATTATGCAATGTGGACAAGGTTAAAGCCATATGTAAAGTGTAGAGTAGTGCACAAATTTATTTTTTTTTAGTATTTTTTATTAACCCTAATTAAAGGTGCATTGCAAATCCTAATTCTATATGTTGGTCGGAAATCAACCCTAAAGGGGGTGAATAGGGTTTAAAAAATTAAATGCGGAATTAAATTTTTTTCTAAAAATGTTTAAGCATAACAACTTAGCTAAACAAATGTATCAAGGAAAACAAGAAAATCAAACAAAACACAAGAGCAATTAATAAAAGGCAATCTCAATCAACAATATAGTAATAAAATAAATAGCTACAGATAGAGAGATTGAGTTTAGAAAAATTAAACCAAATGAGCTCAAATCGTTTTGTTCTCGCGGTTCGGTTGATTAGACCATATGTCCGTGCCCGGATAGCGCCCCCGAGAAGTTTCACTAAAAATCGATTTTCTTTCAGGTGAAAATCAAACATCTACAAGTGTAATTGTTTCACCACACTTTACAAATGTTGCTTTTCTTACAACACTCAACTCAAGTGTGATTCTTCTCACCACACTCAACACAAGAAAGCTCATTCTTATTAACTTGTGAGATTTACTTCTTGCAAATGAATATTATAAATTATTTGGTGATACACACCAATGAACAATAACTCTTAAGTGTTTAAAAGATACAATTGAAGCTCACACTAGAGTTATATTGTTTGATCAAGATTTATAGTTCAATGAATTAATGATTGATCAAAACAAAAGCTTGACTTCTTGAATATGATGAATAGATGAAAAATGAGTTTGTATATGTGTTCAAGCTAGCTAAAATGTGCTAAAATAGTGTATATATAATCCTAAAAGTGATATAGCCGTTTTTGAGGTTTGGTGAAGGTTTGGTATCAAAAATGGTAAAAAGTCATATTTTCAACGGCTATATTCTGGGCCATCAGTTGACTGAGCAAAGCTCATCAGTCGACTAAGCAACTTTGATCTGCTGGACAAAATTCCAATTTTTACATTTTTGCAATTTGGCTATAAAATCAATTTTGATGCTTTGGGATGTTAAAACCATATATCTAAGACACTTATTTTCGGAAAAACTCAAAATATGATCATTTGAATTTAATTTGAAAACCGGTTTATAAAAAGTGATGTTTTCAAAGGAATTCAATTACCAACTTGTTTTGGACCAATCTTTCAATGCTATATGAATATGTATGAGCTATGTAATTGATCAAAGAAGAAACTTTATAATAATCTTAAGTACTCACTCAAAATTTAATTTAATGAGTTTTTGAGTGCTTAAATTATTTCTTCGATTATTCACTTGCATCATTTGCCTTGAAGCTTTTGCATATGATCATTGATCGATCTTTGTGGTTCATGAGATCTATTGATAGCATGTGTGTGATGAGATTGATATCTTTGATTTGTCCAATGCTATATTGACTTGATTGAATGTGGAATGAATGATCATTGTCATGTAGCATGCTTTTCTTGATTTTTCAAGTGAATAAACTATAAACTTATATCAAGAAACATGTTAGATTTCACATGATTGATTTATTGTTATTATAAAAATAAGATTAAGACCTTTAGGTCAACACTATACATAAAAATAGAATGGGTGAAGCACATTACAAAATCTTAAATTCTAGGTAACTAATTTTAAAGAGAAAAAGTAAGCCGTCAGCTTTTCTGTAAACAATACCCTCTTTGCTTGAGCTAAATAATACACATATGGTGAACATACTACAGGACCAATAATCAAATTGACTAGAGGAACCATCCCTCCAACATATTATGGTCTCTTTTACTCATAAACTTGCTCGTTTCCGGTAAACCTGTGCTTATACATCATCCAATAGAGAGACAAAAATTTTGGCACACACAATACACAATATCAGTAATGATTAAGTCTCATATATATATATATATATATATACATTGCATACATGTACTCCAAGACTAGTATATTTGAAGCTTGCACTCTTTGGTGATTAGCTTTTTTTTTAATCTTTTTTTACATAGCTTCAGTGATTAAGTTAACACTAATGTTTTCATAAAAGAATATTAAAAAATATCAAAATCAATATATGCAAGAGACAGTTAAATAATTACAAAACCATGGAATCATTCTAATTAATTACGTATTAATAACTACCAAGAAAGCACGGAGTAGTGATAAAATTAATTACTCTAGGTTTTTACAAAATTATGTATACAAATAGTTATGGTATCAAATAAATAAAAAAAGGCCGCAAACAACACCTCAAATATCTGACCACCCCGCTATTTTATTTGAAGGATCCAACACCTAAATTGGACAAAAAATTGAGTGGTGCAATTATTATCTCTTTCTGCGCATGTAAAATTAATTTGGGTGCCTCGTGTAACATCCCTGCGTTAAAAGTACCGAGGATCCAGAGGTACGTTTGTGCTTTTTGATGAGTTAAGAGTATCTTTAATAGTATAATTAAAATAATAATTATAATCAAATTTGTTAATGTTGACTAAAAATATTATCCCAATGGTATAATCAAATTTTAGCAATTTTTTAATCAATAACTAAATATACTCTTTTTATAATCAAAACTAATAACATTATATAATAACCAAAATAAGGGACACACTAATTCTATTGGTTGAAAGATAATCTTTTTAAATTTAGAAAACATTTCTCCGTTTTCTTTAAAACAAAATTCAAATTAATTAATTTGTGGCTAAATAATATAATAGGCCTTATAAATTTGGTTATTGAAAAAAAATAACTAGTGGGGATGTTTACATTGTTAATTTTAATAATTTATTAAATAAATAATAAAAAGTTATTTTAATTATTTAATTTTAAGCATGTATGGTATTTATTGTTTCCTTATTTTAATAGTTTAAAATTTTCTGTTATTAAAGTAAGAAAAAACTTGCATTTTCTTAAATGACTACAAAAGAAAAACCAAAAGGAGATTATAGGCGAAGGGTAGCCTACACTCTAATTTACAATGAGAAACTTGTAAAATTTTATTAATTCGGTAGTCACGTCACAAACACCCGTTAAAGTCATGATGTCTCGTCAACAAGGGCAGATTTATGTGGTGCCAAATGGGGCCGCCTAGAATTTTGGAATCTTTTACCTATATATGAATACATAATAATTTGAGCTGAGAAAAAGTTAACAATAATGAGGAGAAAAGGTTAACAATAATGAGCGCATGTAATTAATATACTACTTATATTTATAATTTGAAGAAAAAAAGAATTAAGAATAATAAAAGATGGTTTAACAATTAAAGATGATTTCTGTGTAATTTTTTAGAGTTCAATCGATTAAAATTTCTAGTCAAACTCCGTCTGTTATATTGATGTTACATAAAATTGATATTAGCCATATATTCACATGGTAGATGATCGACCTAAATCGGCTTTTATACCTTATATATAAAGGATTAACAACTGTGTGACGGCTGAGATTTAAATTATTTTTTAAATAATTGATAATATTTTTGATACAAATTCCGAGATGGTGTATATATCTATATATATAAATATGAGAAGGTGCAACAAAGAAGCATGCACGTGATGAAGCAACTATTGCTTTTGCGGAGGGAGAGAGGAACAGCCAAGCATGAAAAGGATATAATATGTATGGTTATATACTATAATACGTGTCTACTCATATTATCCACACACAAGACACCCCACCCCGACACATTTTTTCTTGATTGTTTTCCGTGTGTGGTTGGGGGTGGGGGCAATGCACAGTATGTACGTATATATGTAGATCGAGATAACACGGCTTCCTAACAATATATATATAATAGATCAATCGTGAAGGAACGGAGTTCTATTTTGGACGAAGAAATATATCGATGAGTTATGTGATGACTTGATCAACTTGTCACTAGCTATTTTTAAAAAAATATTTCATTCAAAAATGAGTATATATATAGTCAACTAATATATATATGCACGGGCAGTTTTAAACTTAATTAAAATTATTGTTTATTGTTGACTTTTTCATTAGTAATTAACTCACGTATCTTGAGTTCAAATTGTAACTATTTGCGTAATCTTTTAAAATAATAATAATAATATGGACAAAATAGGAACACCAAATATTTCAATGTTATAACCGTCTGTGATAGCTTTACTTTTTAATATATACTTACATAGAGATTCATAAAATTATCCTTACTTGTTTTCAAAAATACAAATATGATGGTAGATCTGTGTTCAAATTGGGAGAGAGAGATGGTGAGTTGATTCCAACCGTGATGCGGCACACAACATCTAATTTTTGTACAACCCACGACTCGATCACTTCAACAGATTTGGAAGAAGTAAGGAAAAAAAATCCTTATTTAAAGTTTGAAACTATGAACATATATATATATATATATATATATTAATTGAAAGTCCAATTTTAAGGTTTCCTTTCATATAGTAATATGGAAAATTGTAGAAAAAAATAATTGATTTTTGTGAGAAGTAGAAAAATAAACTAAGGCATGTAGTGAGATTAACTTTTACTTTTTGGCTTTTTCCATAAAGTTTTTTTCTTTCGGAGTGAGGAAGAGAAAAAATACACGAAAAATAAAGAATGATGGAGGAACAAAAAGAAGTTTAAGAAATTTAGAACAATTACAAATATGTAATTTAGAATTATTAACATATAGATGAAGAAATGAAATATGTATTTGAATGAATTAGAATTATACATGAGCCCTCTATTTATAGGGTAAGAATAATACGTGGATAAATGAGAAATAACCTACAGATAAATGAGGAATAACTTAAAGATAAATATGTGAGATAAATCCTAATTAATTAAGAGATAAATACAAGGATAATTACAATATATTTTAACATCCCCCCTCAAACTCAAGGTGATAAATGTGAGACCATTTTGAGTTTGGAAACAAGATCATGAAACCGGTTAGGAGGGTGGACTTTGGTGAAGATGTCAGCAATTTGATCTTCGGAAGAAACAAATAGAAGACAAACTGTATTGCGAGTGACATGTTGACGAACAAAGTGATAGTCGATTTCTATGTGTTTGGTGGGCTCATGGAAAATATCATTATGAGCTATTTGAATAGCACTTCGATTATCAGAGTAAAGAATAGTGGGAAGACTTTGCGGAACACCCATTTCCTCAATAAGCCATACGATTTGCTGTGTGGTATCTGTAAGAGCACGATATTCTACTTCGGTACTAGATCTAGAAATGAGATAATGTTTCTTGCTACGCCATGAAATAAGTGAGTCCCCTAAGAAGAAACAATAACCAGTGATGGATCTCCGGTCAGTAGGATCACATGCCCAGTCTGCATCAGAATAGGCTTTTAAGTCAAAGGAAGATATAAAAGAGAAATAAAGCCCATGAAACATCGTTCCCTTGAGATAGCAAAGAATTCGAAGAATATCAGCATAGTGTGTAGAGCGTGGAGCTAACATAAATTGGCTGACTAGATGAACTGCGTGTGCAATGTCTGGACAAGTGACAGTAAAATAGATAAGGCTGCCAACCAGTTGTCTGTATAAAGTAGCATCACTGAGAAAAGTACCATCAAGGGGCTGAGTCTGAGATTTGTTTCCAATGGAGTTGGTGCAGTCTTACAATCAATGAGTCCTGCTCGAGCTAGAATATCATAAATATATTTTGCTTGAGAAAGAAAATAACCAGCAGCATCGGAGATAATTTCAAAACCTAGAAAGTAATTAAGACACCCAAGGTCTGTCATTTCAAAATGCTGGTTGAGAGATTTCTTGAGAGCGGCTATACTAGCCATGTCACTTCCAGTTATTACCATATCATTGACATATATGAGAAGAAGTGTGATACCACGATCCGTTTTTCGGATGAATAGATTAGGATCAGAAGCACTAGAGTCAAAACCAAGCTTCTTAATAGTATAACTAAATTTTGCAAACCATGTATGAGGAGCTTGTTTGAGTCTATATAGAGCATGGTGAAGTTTACAAACTTGTGAGGGAGAACGAGAATGAGAATACCTAGGAGAGCGTATCATGTCAACTTCTTCTGTGAGATCGCCATTAATAAAAACATTTTTCACATCCATCTAAAAAAGATCCAATTTTCAAACAGCAACAATGGTAAGAAGTGTACGAACAGATGTTATACGAGAAATATGAGCAAATGTTTCTTCATAATCAATACCATATTCTTATATGAAATCACGGGCAACAAGTCAGGCTTTGTATCGTTCTACTGTGCCATCAGATCGAGTTTTGATTTTATAAACCCATTTACAACTAACTACAGTTTTTCCAGGTGGAAGAGTGACTAATTCCCACGTTTAAGCCTTTTTCAAGGCCTGCAATGCCTCAGACATAGATTGCTGTTAAAGGGGGTTAGAACTAGCTTCCTTATAAGAAGATGGCTAATGATGGGAGGATATGGTAGAATAACAGTGATAATCATAAAGGTGTCGAGGAAGTTCTTTTACCCGAGTGGACTGCCGTATGTGAGGTGGATTGACTGATTGACTAATAGGATCAACAAACGTGACATCATCAATGGGATTGGCCGTTGGTAGAAGCTCATTTGAAAATGAAGTATTAGATGGGGATGGATCATATGGAAAATTAAAATTAAAGGTGGATGTGTCTAGAGGCATATGATGGTTAGGAGGAGTAGAGTGTGCATGAGGTAGAATGTCTGGCTTGTCTGACGATGTGATATCTGTAGTGGATGGTGAAAGATCAAAAGAAGAATTGGTGAAGAAATGAAGAGGAGAATCCTTAGAGATGTGAAATTTAGAGAGAGAAAGGAACATTTTATGTTCTCAAAAGATGAAATGACGAGAGATACAAAGAGGCTTAGAGATAGGATCCCAGCATCTATACCCTTTATGTTCAATCCTATACCCCAAGAAATTGTAAAGACGATACCATGGTTCAAGTTTGGAATGTTCATGTGGTTGAAGTAACACAAATCAAACACAGCCAAATACTTTTAGGAGACTAAAGGCAGGAGTAATACCATATAACCTTTCATAAGGCGATTGATTTTGAAGAGTGGGTATCGGAATGTGATTAACTGTATAAACAGATGTAAGTGCTGCTTCCCCCCAGAAACGTTCAGGACACCTACTAGAGATAAGAATAGTGTGAACAATGTCAAAATTGTGTCGATGTTTGTGTTCAATATGACCATTTTGTTGAGATGTACTTAGATATGAATACTGAGAAACTGTTGCTTGTTCACAAAGAAATTTAAGAAAATTTGTTTCCTTGTATTCGACTGCATTATTAGTGCGAAAAACTTTGATAGAGCGAGAAAATTGAGTTTGGACTATTCGGGAAAAGTTATAGTAAATTTGAGGCAATTCAGACCGATTTTTCATGAAATATATCCAAGTAAAAACGAATATAATCGTCAAGAAAAATAACAAAATATTTGGAACTACCCATAGTGCTGTAAGGAGACGGGCCCCAAACATCAAAATGTATAAGATCAAAAGGAGCATAAGAAATTGATTCACTTTTATTAAATGGTAAAGCATGTTGTTTTTCAAGTTGACAAGACAAACATGAAACTTTTTCTGATTTTACTGTCCCTAATTGACCGACGACACAAGAAATCAAAGACGATCAAACGACACATGTCCTAAGCGAGAATGCCATAAACTAAGAGGAGAAGCAGATGATGTAGATATAGTAATGGAAGGTGGAGAAACACAGAGATGCATAAGTTCAAGCGTGTGTCCAATTTTACAGTCTATCCCAATAATTTGCCCCGTCTGCAGATCCTGCACATGACAACCAAAAGAGAAAAATATAACATTTAGTCCAAGATCACACAGTTGTCCAATAGAGATAAGATTAATAGTCGATTTTGGAATATGAAAGGTAGCTGGCAAAGAGAGATTAGTGGTGGCTAATGTTCCTTTATGATTGACATGTAATTGAGAACCATCCACAGTATTAATGGAAGATATATGTGAAAAAGGGCTTGTGGAAGTAAATATAATGGAATTAGCAATCATATGATTGCAGCAGCCATAATAAAAAAAACTAAGAGGTACCTGATGTATTAGACATAACAGAACCATTGGGAAATATAGCCTGTTTGAGTAAAGCTGCAATATTATTGATAGTGACAGATGAGGTAGAATTGCCTGGAAGGGAAATTTCAATGGTAGCCGCAGTAACAAAGTGGTTGTTGGACTGCCTGGTGGAAGTTGCGGTTGATTGTTGAGATGGATTTTTGTAACAATCAGACTAAAAATGACCTAGTCCGACCTTCTTACAATGGTAGCATATCCGTATAAGACAATTCAACATGAGATGGGTAGTGGCATGACAATATGTGCAAGCACGTAGGGATGATTTTTTGCCAGATTTCTGGTTATGGTTTTGTACAGCAAGAACTGTATTAAAACTGTGAGATTTTGTTCCAAGTCGTGTTTCTTCAAAAAGATATTATGTAACAACATCATCAAGAGATAGCAGAGGATTATAATGAAGAAGTGCGGCTTGCACTGATTCAAAATGGTCCTGAAGCCCCATAAAAAGATTGATCACATGCTGATGGTCTCGGTATATTTTAAAGTTCCCACATCAATAGGACTTGTCCAAACATGTTCTGAAAAAGCCAATTGATCCCATATAATCTGAAGTTCAAATAAATAATCATCAATAGATTGATCTGACTATTGGGTTTTGGCATGCAACGAGTTTAGAAGTTGGTATTGATGAGTCAGATCCTTTGCAGTATATCGAGATTTGAGAAAATCCTAAACTTTAGCAGTTTTAAAACGCCCAAACTGTTGATTTATTCGAGTTATAGAGGTATTTCGAATCCATGTGATTATATCACCATTTTTACCATCCCAATCCTCCTTGCGCTCATCCAATTTTTCTTGGGTTTCTCCTTCCTTACGAACAGGAACAAAAACTTCTCCAGTGATAATTCGCCAAACACGTCGGGTTATTAGAAAATCGGTCATAACTTGAGTCCATGCATATAATTGGGTCCATTAAGAGTGATATAAATAGGATGGGAAATTTCCTTCGTTACCTCCATTGTAGAAAATTAAAAACAGTATTAAGAAGGCTGTTTTTGAGAAAACTGAGGCTGAAAATGCGACTAGGGCAGCTCAAAACCTTAAGAATCGAGGCTAGAAAACGGCGTGTGGGTGAGGGTGCATGAGCGCATGGGCAAGATTTGGGTAGCGATGGGGTTTGACAGTGGGCACGTGAGGTTTCGCAGTGGGCACGTGAGGTTTGGTAATAATGGGTATGGTTTGGTTATTTTATTGCTGACAGTGGTTTAAAATGGATTTGCTATGCAAGCATTGATATATGGGGCAATTAGGGTTACACCCCTGACTTTCATCTATATTAGTTGTTAGGACTACTAAAAGATTGAAATTAGTGGTAAGTCCCTCTTGCCTTAAATACTTCTACATTAGTAATAAAAGCTAACACATTATGACTATTCTACCCCTTCTAACCTAGAAAAATGTCTCCAATAATTTAGGAACAAGCAACGGGAAAGTTGACCAATATTGCTTTCCTTAATTGTATTTGTTTAATCCCAAAGTTAATATATCCAAAAATTGCATTTCAAATACTAAGCAATATGTTTAAAATTTCAAATAATTTTTGAAGCAATTAAATTATTATATTCCAATAAAATTTCAAACACCAAAAACATTAAAACAGTTATAATATGCACTTGAAGTTTATAAATTGCAAAAACACTTATTTGTATTTTAAACAGATACAATATGCACTTATGAAGGGAACTAATGCATATGTATCTGTATTGCAAACAACACGTATCTGTATTAGAAACATAATCCATCTTTTGTGGTTTGTCCAATATAAGTGACATTAGAAATAGAATTTACCACAAATATGAATAAATATGGAATAAACCTAGCTATTTTAGGAATATAAATAGGGTGTTTGAATTTCAAAATTAAATAGTTCATAACAGATAATAAGGATTCGAAAAACTTGAGAAGAAACATCAATGTCAATTAAAAACTTGTTTGAATTATGTGGTCACTAGAAATGGTTATTGATTGTCCATTATAGCAGGATTATCTATGTGAATTACTATAAAGAAGAAATCATATAAGAAATTGAATGATACTTTATTACCTGGAGGCGTGTCCTTCACATTGATAGCTATGTAACTGTATAGTTATTTGCAAAAAAGTCAAGCGTCGTAACTATTGAAATTACTTGAACAAGTACTAATGGAGCTATTTGTTTATACCATAAACGCATTACTCCACTACCTTTCATCATTTACTTCAACAATAACTAACTATCTATCAAAGGAAAATATAATATGTCTGCAAATTAACAAGTTATTCAAAATTCAAACCGGTTTATTTTTGGATATATGGATATATGATTTTTATATTTATTACGCACAATATTCCCCGTAAAATAAGATATATATATATATATATATATATAAGATGAACAATTATATGCATAGATAATAATTATGTTTGCTTTAAATTAGTCATGTTATTCAAAATTTAAATTGTTTTATTTTCGAATATATAAATATACATTTCTGATATTTAATAAACAATAAATTATCAGCAAAATAGAAGATATATTAAAACACTAAACTAAATATAAATTAAATTAGGATATAATTTAATCGGGGTACGAAATGTAAGATTTTTATAATTCGAATATACAAATCTTTATATGGAATTATTCTTAATAGGAACGCTGATATTGAATAACAATCTTGAATGTTATATATATAATTTATTTATTGAAATATTACGTATGAACAGTAAATAAAAGGAAAGTGAACAAAATACTCTTTTTTTATATTAGGAATTTTTTTTTAAAAAAAAATTGACACTAAATTAAACATCACGCGGAAGTGGACAGGTCAATTGATAACATATAAATATAGATATATGATCCTATAACTTCGCCCAACGTATAGATGCAAATAAATATTAAATAAAATCCATTTAATCTGAAAAATTAAAAGTCCAATAAACATAAACATAGTTGTAAGGAATCCATAAATCCTGTCCACAATTCATGCTAATTATCAGTCAATAATTGTATATATATATATATACACGTGCCTTAAAGATAACAGATATAACATATATGGCAAATACACCGAGATAAATAAGCTATACACATAAAGCTAATTGAAACAGATACATTTATATAATTGTATATATCATATGAAAGATCTAAAGAGGACCATTTTTTTTATCCTTAAATGCGGATCAATCATTTTGAGGGGATAAATGGATGAATTTTTTTATGAAACTTGGTGAAGATGATCAGGAGATCATCTTCACCAATTTTCATTGAAAATTCATTCGGGAAGTGGGTTAGCTAAACATCTTAAATTTTAATGGCTAAAATGCACCTATATATCAATTTTTTAGTTAACCCACTTTCTGATTGAATTTTTAGATGAAAATTGGCGGAAGTGATCTACTAATCATGAAAATCGTCTTCACTAAGTTTCATCAAAAAATTCATCCGTTTACTCCCTCAAAATGACCGGTTCCACATTTAAGGATCAAAAAGTTGGTCCACTTAAGATCCTTTCCCTATCAATATATATATATATATATAAGATAAACAGCTATATATATTACATAAATTACAGATATAACAGATGCACCCAAATAATAAAAATATATTCTCGTTGTTTGTTTTTATTTATCTTTTTCAAAAATATCAGTTCACTTGCAAATGGACATGTACATTTATTTTATTTTGTATTTTTTAGATATTTCATTTTACAATTTCATGTATTTTTGGTTAAGAGTATGAAATAAAATTGAAATTTTTGAAAAATAACATACGTATAAGAAAAAAATGTTTCCAATCTTCTCATAAATTTCCAACTAATCCAATTTGTTTATTACAAAAGTAATTAATTTAATAAAATACCAACTAACGTTTCCTTATCGTCAAAAAAAAAAAAAAACACTAACGTTTCCTCATTACCACAAAAATCAAAAACCTAAAATTAATCAATCAACAAACCTTCCTATAGATAGCGTCGTGGGTAGAATAGTCTTTTGTCTTTGATAATACAGCTCCGCATTTAAAGATGTAGTGCTATTTTTGGTCAAAATTTATCCTTAGCCCTAATATGTTTAAATCCTAAGGGTTAAATCCTAGTTTACTATTGATTATATATATATAGACAAAGATATATATATATATATATATATTAATAGAGAGATGTATTTTGCAGTGCGTTGATATATATAAGGATAGATGATGGGCAGGAATATATAAGGATATATAATGATATATATATATATATATATATTAAAATATATAAGGATAGATGATGGGCAGGATATAATAATGAATGGAGGCTCGAGTATTAGCTCGGGTATTCAGGTGATTTTGAGTTTAATGGTTATGGCCTTTTGGGAGTTAGTGAGGATGACTTTAGAATAACAATGGCAATAGAATAACAATGGGGATGACTTTAGAATAACAATGGCAATAGAATAACAATGGAGATAGTTTTGTCTTAGGTAGAGAGGTGGTAGAATATAGCTATGGTTTAGGATTTCGAGGTAATGAAATATAGATGCAGCGGATAAAAAAATGAGAATGAGAATAAAAAAATTAGGAGTGAGGATTAAATCCCTCTGATACTATATTAACATATAGATGAAGAAATGAAATATGTATTTGAATGAATTAGAATGATACATGAGCCCTCTATTTATAGGGCAAGAATAATACATGGATAAATGAGGAATAACCTAAATATAAATATGTGAGATAAATCCTAACTAATTAAGAGATAAATTCAAGGATAATTACAATATATTTTAACAAGAATATATAGGAGAATATACAAGAAAATTCATAGAATATTAGACTGCTTCCGAAAAAATTATTGATCCAAGTATATTAGACATATATCTACAAAAATTACCTCGAACAATATATAGGAGAAAAAAAAAAGGGATAAATGGACAAAAACAAAAAACTATAAAACAACAAAAAATATTATGATTTTTGTATTGTATATATTGACGATGTTTGAGTCTTTACTCTTTAGTAATAATAAAATAGAACATAGAAAACATTTGGAAATAATATTTAATGAATTTATAAAGCAAGGATTAATAATTAGTAAAAATATGTATTTAGAAAAAGATTCCTTCGTCATTCTTTATTTTTTTTGAAATTTTTCTCTTCCTCACCCCAAAGAAAATATTTCTATGGAAAAAAAGGTAAAAAGTAAGAGTAATATCACCACGTGCCCCAACTTTTTTCTAACTTCTCATGCAAATCAATTATTTTTTTTTCAATGATTTTCCATGTTAATATCAAACAGAGTGATTCTATATCTGTGATAAAAAAAAAGGGATTCTCCTTTGGAGGGGTGAGTAGATAAATTCATTAATGAAAATTTGTGGACATTATCTATATATCCATATAGACAATCTCTACAAATTTTTATCAAAAAATCCAGTCTATAAGCGAGTGAGATGACAATAAAAAAATTCCAAGGCCGATGTTGCACATATATCAATTTTTCATTGGATCCACTTCTAGATTAAATTTTTTTATGAAATTTGATGCAAGTGGTCAATTTATCATATAAATCATCTCTATATTTTTTTATTAAAAATTTCATATATTTACTCATTCAAATGAACATCCTTTATATATATATTGTTAAACAAGAGGAAATGACAATTTTTTGGCCTCCTACAAGATGTCCTCACACTATATCGGATGTGAAACTAATTCCCGCTCACAAAATTGAGCCTGCCACCGGCCACAAATGAATTTGTACTTGTAAAAAATCGAACACGAGATATCATGCTAAATGGCCAATTAATCTCCACAAGAATCTAATGGCGGACAAAACCATTGGACAACCCATGTGAAAATAACGCTTTCAAACCTTGCTATATATGTAGGTATTCTTTTTTAAAAAATTTTTTAAAGTTCCACATAACAAAAAAAAATATTCACTCAAACTTATCCGAAGAAGCAATGTCTGAGATTTAAATATAAACTTCAATACCCCATTGAATTGAGTTATATATAAAAAGTCAAGGCAAAAACCGCTATTTCATGTGCAAGTTTATTGCCCTCTCTATAAATTAACATGACCCACATGCGACGAAATCTTTAAATGAAGTAGCTTAATATTATCGAGAAATCCACCAATCTTGGAGATATATATATATATATACTTGGATAATCTAATAAAGAAAGTGTGGCTCATCTTACGTCATGTTGGCGATGGGGGGAAAATCTTTCAATTATTAAACGACCCAAATGCCGTCACCACATAAGACTCGTACCATGTGGGAGAATGTGAAGAACACTTTGTCTTTAGGCCAAATGGTGCTCTCGCACTTTTGTGCTTGAATGGAATTGATAAACAATAAACCAAACAAAGATTGAGAGAATCATTAGATTTGGTCCAAATGTTGTTGCTCTGCCTTTAATTATAAGATTGATCGGGAACTCCATAAGTTGAAATTTAATAAATATAAAAAAAAATAATTAAAATATACAAAAATTAATTCAGACACTACTTGACAATAAATTATATATTGAGAGGGAAAAAGATAATATAATTGTCTGTCCACGTCATATCATGTCTGCCACGTCAAGAAAAAGACAATGTTATGCCATGTGCTTGCCATCTGTTATTAAGGGAGGTGCCCACGTGCTTCTATCTTATTTGCGCCATGCATGCATGCAGTACGCACGGCCTTTTCCACTTCTGAAGTCCCATATTTTCATTTCACTCTGTCTCCTTCTGCAGCTGGCCGAGTAGGGCACCCCCCCCCCCCCCCCTCTCCAAATTGCGCAAGAGAACACAATATACTGAATGCCTCTCTCCGATCTTTATAGCCTGGGGTCCGGGGGCCATGGACTCCCTAGAATTTTGTAAAGCTTTAGGATTTTTATTTTTAAACAAATAAATAAATCATCTCTAATCTTATCAAGTAGTGTTATTGTCACCCAATAACAAACTGAGTTACATCACACAATAACATATTGGTCTGTGTTTGGATGAAGACAAATTTTATCCATATTCAATAAGAATCAACACGAATCGCTTAACTAATAAGTGTCACTATTTTATTCTTTTGGCAAAATCATTATAAACCTTTGAACACATTGTTATCTTATCTTATCTTATTAAGCATAATTCATATCATGTCACATCCAACATAAATATTATCTGTTTGACTCCAACATGTCAGTTCTATTTTTATCTTTGTATTAATTGGTTGAGGTTTTTTTTTCCAGTTGGCATATATGAATATTAAGTGTGTCAAAAAAAAAAAAAAAAAAAACCCTCTACAAAGAAATTTAACAGGAGATAAAGTATATCTATACTAATGTAGAAAGGAAAGAGAAATCTATTTATACTTTTAAGAATAACTATGACACCAATTTTTGCAAATACTTTGTGGGACTTAAACCCGCATGCTTTTAATTAAAAAGAAAGATAGTTAACTGCTGGGTTACTTTTTTATTTATAATTTTTTTTTCTTTCTTTCTTTTTTTTTAAAAAAAAAATAATAATTTAGCTATCCAAGTTTATTAAAAAGGAAAAAGAAAAAGCTTCTACACAGATTAGGTGTTGCTTGAGTGAACGTCCACATCTTATCGATATAAATCTGGTAAGTGCAGATTGAAGGTCCACAGTTGGCGCCGGGATTGAGACTAATAAGAAGGGGGTGTTGTCAGTCACACCCCCAAGCTCATGACCATGACCGTTTTAGTCATTTACTATAACACATAAGCACCCAATGACCTATCACCCCTCTCTCTTCGTGGTGTGTCGCGCGCGTATTGCCATTCTGAAATGATATGTCCACTAGCACTTTTCTACCGACTGATTTTTGAAATGCATTAAATATTTATATTTTTTAGAAGAGTACATGCAAATGCAACTAAATATTGCATTTCGGTATTTAGTTTATGTGAAAATTCTAATGTATGTAATGTTATTTGTCGCCATTTGGTACACTTCAGTTAGCGGTAAACACGGCTCGTATTTGAAGTCCTCATTTCCAAGAAACGACCCAGTTCTTGTGGGCTCATTGTTCAGGCCCAAAGCACAATCTCTTTCGTCCTTGTGGAATCATTCTTTTAATTGAAGGGCTTTTTTAAGTTACTTTTGGATAATGACCATAATTAGAGTTATTTTAAATTTCATAATCTTTTGAGTTACTTCTTATTATTTTATCGGGGTTAGCCATCCGTTAAATTTTTGGTGCAAAGTAATTGATTTGCTCTTGGGACAACTCAATTTTTGCCTATTATCTAACACCACCTGAAACAGACACTTAGGAGACATAGAAATTATGTCTCCTAAGAGCTGATGTATGTTGCCTAAGTCTTAGGCGACATAAGGTATGTCGCTTAAGTGGTGTCGAGTAGGAGGTGTCGCCTAAGATCTAAAGCGACATATTAATAATACCAACGTCGCCTAAGATCTTGTAACTTAGGCGACATACCAAATAGGATATGTCGCTTAAGAGTTTACTTAGGAGACATAAGAAAAGGACTATGTCTCCTAAGTGTAATTACTTAGGAGACATACTAATTTGCTTATGTCTCCTAAGTAAATAAGCGGATATGTCTCTTAAGTTAATAACTTAGGAGACATACTCTAATATCTTATGTCTTGTAAGTCAACTCTTAAGTGACATACTATTATATCTTATGTCTCCTAAGAGGTTCCAGACCTGTTTTATATCAGAATGTATTAATGTGCAACCACACCTACATTTTTTTTACAAATCAACCTACATTATAAATTTGATACTAATTCATTCAAACACAATTCAATCACATAAAAAAAAATTTACAAATCAACCTGCATTATAAATTTGATACCAACTCATTCACACACAAAAACAGGCCAAAATTAAGATGTACAAAGCCTAAGTTGTGTTTTAGGAGACATACCCAATAGGTTATGTCGCATAAGACCCATTTGGTGTAGTTAGGCGACTTATGCAATTCTATGTGGCCTAAGATGTGTACATAAGCGACATGCAATTAATATATGTCGTGTATGTAATTTTTTAGGAGACATATTAGGTATATGTCTCCTAAGATAAGTACTTAGGAGACATATGGAGTATATATGCCGCCTAAGTAAGTACTTAGGCGACACATGAAATGTATGTCTCTTAAGTACTCTCTTAGGAGACATATATTTCGTATGTCTCCTAAGTACTCTCTTATGAGACATATATTTCGTATGTCTCCTAAGTACTCTCTTATGAGACATACGCAATAGAATATGTCGCCCAAGAGCCCTAGCTGGTGTAGTGAAGGGTAACTCAAATTATAACATTAACCTCAAATAAAAAAAAATTTTTTTAACTCTTTTTATTGTAATCCTAACCCTAATTTCACTTATTCTTTTTAAACACGAAATTCAACTAAAAATTTTTCTAAGCTCAAAATACTCAATTGCTTCATCTCCACTTAAAAGAAAAGTATATTTCTCTCCATCGTTTTTTCTTTTCTCCTCTCTCCCCATTAACAAAATTGAATCAGAATATTCCTCCTAATCAAAAGTACTCCATTTAACGACAGATTCGCTAGAAATGATCTTTCTCGGCGATTTTCTTCATTCTTTCTCTATTTTTGTTTTGTTTCAAATTGATTTAGGGTTTTAAATTTGGGTTTGATTTGCTTCATGTTTGGCTTTTAACTTTATATTTTGCTTCTCTCCACTACTACCTTTTCCTAGTGATAAGAACTCAACCATTTATCAAACTTTGTTTTTCTCCTAAACCTTAATTAAGGGAAATTAAAATACGTACCAGTAAATGTAAAAACTGGGTTTGATTATTCTAATAGCCAGAGATGAAGGGGTTTTTTTTTAAAAATAAAATAAAATAAAAATATGGGTTTGGCTTATTTTGGATTTTTATCTAACAACGAGAGAGAGATAGAGAGAGAGAGAGAGAGAAAGAGAAATGAGACACATTATTGTGGGTTTTATGTGAGAGTAATTGTGCAAATTTGATGGTGTGCAATGGGTTAATTTTTTTTTATGTTTTTTTTTTTTTTTATTTGGGGTATTGTTTTTTAGGGTAGAGATAATCGGGCCTTCTAAATTTTTGACCTGAAATTGACAGATTCATATCTTGAATTTGCTTATTGTTGATTTCTAGTTCAATTTTGTTGATGAAGATAGCGAGGGAAGAGAAAGAACGATGTAAAGAGAGAGAGAGAGAGCTGTTGAGGATGTTTCATTGATGATAGAGAGAACTTGGCGGTGCTTGGTTGAGAGATAAAAAGAGTGGGAATGATGATGGAGATTTGTGTTGTTGAGAGAGAGAGAGAGATGGAGAGAGAAAAATGAGAAATGTGTAGAGAGAAGTTGAGAGCGAGTTTTGGAGGATCTAGAATATTTTTTTAAGCAGCTGGCTTGTTTGGATGAGTATATATAGAGAGACAACAATGAAAAATGATTGTGTATATTTATAAATCTTTAAATCTAGGTATGCTTACTTATAAATAGATAAAATGAAAATGTTGTTGACGTTATACACTATTTCTTAATGGTTTGAATTATCTAGACAATATATTAAATACATGATTGAGTATTTTGTATTTGGTTTGTGAGTTTTTTTGGATTTGTGAGTGGAGATGAAACAATTGTGCATTTTATGTTTAGAGATAAACAATTGTTGAATTTTGTGTTTAAAAATAATAAATAAAATTAAGGTTAGAATCAGAGTTACAATAAAAAAAGTTAAGAAAATTTTTCATTGAGGTTAGAATTATAATTTGAGTTACTCCCTAAGAAAAAATCAGTTATTTTGCGCCAAAAATTTAACAAAAGGCTAATCCCGTTAAATGTCAGGGTGGTAATTCAAAGGATTATCAAACTGGGGGCAACTCTAATTATGGTCATTATCTAGAGGGTAACTCAAAAGGGCCCTTAATTGAATACCTTATTTTGAAGAGGTAAAGGGTTAATTTTGTTATTTTTTTGTAATAAAATCAATGAAATTAAGAAATACACTAAAGTTAAGACTCACCTAGCTAAGGGGGTACTTCACGGTCTGGTTAGTCGAACTATTAGTTGAGAGGATGGACTGGACCAATTATGTTGGTCCTAATTTTTTTGGGATTGGACTGGAGTGATGAACTTGTGAAGATTGGATTAGTTTGAACGGTCCGATTTCAATTAATCCAATTGGTCAGGACTTTTACATCACATCTGGATTAGATGATTTAAACAATGCCCTTTTTTCACATCACATCTGTAACTTGTTACCCCAACACAAATCTATACTAATATGAATCCGTACTGAACCCAAAAAAAGCTACATCTTTACCACACTACGTACGGATTTGGCTTCCTTCCATCACACCTTCCATCCAATTTCATCCAATGCAGTTTAGTTGGAGGCTTAAACAGATGAACTTTTTCACGAAACTTGGTAGAGTTGATCTCTACAATGAATAGATCATCATCTGCAAAAAAAAATCATCAAGAAATTCAAACCGGAAGTGGATGAGATAATCTTTAAAAAATTTAATGGTCGAAATGGACTTATGTATTAAAATTTTAGTACATTTACTTCCGGTTTGAATTTTTTGATAAAATTTTGTGAAGATGATCTACTCACTGTAGAAATTATTTCTACCAAATTTCGTGAAAAAAATTCTCAATTCAAGTCTCCAACGAAACTCCATTGGATGAAATTGGATAGAAGTTGTAATGTAGGGGAGCCAAGTCCCCAAGCTACATCCCATACTAAAAACCTTTCAAGCTACATTCATATACAAAATTGCAAACCATAAAAAATAACAAACAACAAATCCATACTAATCCTGCTAGCTGAACACAACAATGATTTAGGAGCGGCTGTGTAATGAGAAATAATTTAGGAACTTAGGGTTAGGTACGTGGGTTATAAAAATAAATATGCGTATATAATCTTAAAAATATAGATTTATCCGATCTGGATTTTTAGGAGTAAAAATTCACAAGACCAAAGATCAGACTGGACCATTTCGGTTCACAAAATTTTAGACCACACCAGACCATTGTAAATATAAAAACCAAAAAACCCTTATAATTTGGTCGGTCCATTAATTCGGTCCACATATTCTTTTCACTCTTACTCAACCGTAAAAGGAGATCTTCCAACCAAACTGCAAAGTCTCTAATATAAAAAGTAAAGTTTGCTAATGCCTGTACAACTGAGTTACTTTCACACTTAACAAACGAGCTGCCAAAAGACCTACAACTACGCTTTTTGGTTTGACACTGAGTTACTTTCACACTTAACATCGCTTTTTGGTTTTGAGTGCTCTAGAAACTTATTTAATTAATATCTTTTAATTTTTTATTTTTTTGTATGCTTTTGATTGAATTGATAGGGTGTATAAGATTGGATTGAATGTTAAATTCAAAAACCAAAATTAAATAAAATTAAATACGAATAATTTAAAAATTACCAAATTAAATCGAATGCCCGTAGAAATCTCCATTCTTGTTTCGAACCACCACCCCAATGTCAAACCCACTAACATCTTAAAAGGTATTTATTGATTTACCCACTAACTAAATTATCTAGTTAAATTTTGACAGCCAAAAATATGCATATATATCATTTTCCTTACATTTAATTTATTTCTTTTAATTAGATTTAGTTTGTATAATTTATCATGAAAATCATTTATACAAACTGTTATATATTAAAACAATTTAATTATTTAGTTCCTCTTAAAAACGAGGTCCTTCAAGATATAAGAAAGATCCTTCTATTTAAATTTGTTTTTTTCTTTGTATTTGTGTGGTATATAGGCAGGCATCTATGATAGTTAATTTCTGCAATTTGATTTAGTTTTGTCTGTCTACGTGCAAGTGGGGATTGCATGTGTGCACTAACTGGAGTTTGATTTGGTTTATATCCACGTATTAGTGAGATCGCATGTAAAGAGGGACTGTTGATATCCGTATATTATCGAATCTACGAAATTGCACTACTAGGTAGTTAACACCAAATGACTGAAAAAATCAATTTTTTTGGGAAGTTCCACCACATAGTTCTAATTAACTATAAAAAAGCTCTCTAAAAATTGTGTGTGTGAATTTGCTCAACTTTAGTAGTGCTATCTTTGGGGACAATTCACTTGTTTACTCAAGGTAAATTATTACTTTTGTGAATGAACAAAGTGAACAATCATACCATATGAGCTAGAACTTATTATGATGACTCAAGTTTGTATTGTTCTTTTTTATATAACGGTTCCTAAGTCGTTGGGCTTAACAAAGAAAATATAACTCCCACAAAAAAATTTATATATACAAAACATCAATTTGTTATCTTTAAAATTATTACTGTGCTACAAGATTAGAATATATTCAAAATTAAATATTCATCTCACTGGACAAAAAAATAAAAGTACAATTCCTCAAACGTTCAAAAGTCAATCCGTCCTTAAATGCATTAAGATATTTTTTTGTCGGAATATAGCTTAATGTGTTTTTAAAACAACAAAAAAGTCAATAATACAATTTGCATTTGCCAAACATCCAAAATAATATAAGATACGTGTAATGCATTATTTGTTTTCATGTAGTATTTTTATATTATCCATGAGAAACCATAAATAAATTGAAGGAAGAGAGCCCTATTTTGCATTGAGATATTTTTTTGTGCCAAAAAGTGGACAACAACAACTTAACATGTGATGAGAAATCACTTTGTTGATCCCGTTGTTTGTTGTCTGAATTCTCCGAAGCTAAACTTTCTGTAGATTGAAGGTTGAATACAACTTTGAATCACAGTCTCATTGGAAGGACATAAAAAGTAGGCAACTGACAACCTCTCTACTTCTCCATTAATTACCACTCTATGTTCAACACTCTTGTAAACACCATTGCTCCAAGCCTGCATTTTTTTTTTTTTTTTCAAATTAGTTCCGGGACTAGGATACGACAAAAGGACGGGTTGAAGTACGTGGACTGCGTCGTCATGAATACCAAGGTTTTTTTTTTTTTTTTTTTTTTTAATTCTATAATTAATACTGCAATTTTAATTCTTAGTTGGACTGGTTAATTAAAACCTTCTCTATATATCAAGCTCCAGTTCTACCTAGAAAGCAACCCAAAATACTCTAAAATTTCCACCCAGATCGAGATCATCTTTGAAAAAAGGCTAATTATGAAATTTCGTAATAACTTAAAATTATCTTGACTAATTTCCAACTCTTAATTTAGAATGGAAGCAGTAATATTATCTATGTATTAATGTACCTGGAATAAATCGCCAATGTTGATGATTAAAGAATGAGGATTAGGTATAACAGGAAGCCATTGACCATCTTTGAGAAGCTGGAGTCCTCCTAAATGATGGTCCAGCTGGTACAACACGGTGAGGAAGTCGCTATCAGTGTGTGGTACTAAACCGTATACCATCTTTGAAGATGATGAAGAAGAAGATACTAGTGGGCATGGTGGATATCTGTTCATTCGAAGATAACATGAACTCGGCAAGCAATTTATTTGTGAGAATAATGAACTGGTTGTACTAGTAGTAGTCATCCCCGGCAGATTCTCTGTTAATATTTCAGCTATTCTTTTAGCAAGATCAGACACCACTTCCGCAAATTCCTCTATCGGTGACCTGCAATTATTTAATTCAGGATTGATTAAAAGGCTGGAATATACTTTTTGTTCACGTGTGTTGCATGTAGTTAATCCATAGGCTATTCGCACGTTTAAATTGACTAGTTTTTGTTCACGTGTGTTGCATGTACTGGTTTTAGTGCTTGACAAAGGTCATTCAGTTTATTAATACATATGTACATATTAAGAATTAAATAATTAGTATGAAATAAAAATAATAATAATAATAAATAAACAAAACAATTGAATAATTAGTATGAAATAAAAATAATAACAAATAAACAAAATATAGTATCAAATATAAAATTCATTTGATTTACTTTTATTGACCTAAAAGCCTTGTTTAATTATTTTAACCAAATAAAATAAAATTTGAATTTATTTGGAATACTAATACTAATGTAAAAATATATGAACTCAAAACATTTTATATAATGTAAATTTTAAAATCTTTTGTTTAAAATCAAAGTGAATATTTTTCTTTAAAAAAAATACTTAAATTATTTGTACTTTTATATTAAATTAATATGAGGACGAGATATGTATTCTCCCTGGAGTTTGTGGTTCCTAGTCTTGTGACTTGGTAACTGACTAATTACTAGTAAAAACTTATAGGGGCAATTAAAAAAAATGGCTTATTAGAGAAAGATTTTCACACTAAGGACAAGGAATAATTTTTTTTAAAATAAAGGGCCTATTTTTTATTTTATTGATAATATGACATGTGTCTTTTTTTTTATTATAAAATGACATCTCAACCCTTAAAATAAACTAAAAAAATATCAATATGCATTAAAATATGGACTGCAATATGAACTTTGCAGTCTATATTTCACTGCAATATGAACTTTGCAGTCCATATTTCACTGCAATGTGAACTTTGCAGTCGATATTTTTAGTGCAAAGTTCATATTGCAGTCCATATTTTACTGCAATGTGAACTTTGCAGTCCATATTTTTAGTGCAAAGTTCATATTGCAGTACATATTTCACTGCAATATGAACTTTGCAGTTCATATTTTATTGCAATATGAACTTTGCAATCCATATTTTTTGTGAAAATTTCATTAAAAGGGGTAATTTAGGTAATACATAACATGTTTTTATTAATTAAATGATATTTAAATTTATTCAAATACATTCATTTAAAATATAAAACAAAATAGGCATCTTACACTAATTACCAATTAAAAATAGGCCCTTCATTCAAATTACCAATTAAAAATAGGCCCTTCATTCAAAAAAATATTATTCATTGGATTTTTGGTAAAAATCAATGTATAATAAGCCCTTCTACCTAATTTCTAGAAACTTATAACAAAGTGTGTGGCTAAATTTAAACTTTTTATATAATCAAGTGATTTCGAGACCTGTTTCTAGGTTTATACAAACGAAACTAAGAAAACAGTTTGGAAAAAATGTGGATTATACGTCACGTTCTCATCCCAATAAGAAATTATTGTTTGCTTTGGGCTTGGGCCCCGTGGTTTTGCTTCTCTTTCAAGAAAAACTTCTTAGTAAGTACTTTTTTTTTTTTTTATTTTTTTGTCCTACTCACGTGATGTCCAGGCCTTTTTTTTTTCATACCTCGATTAATTTTTATTAGTGGTTTGTGACTATCGCTGACCAAACATTATTTTAACAATTCTAAAAATTGACCTGGGGAGCAAACCTAGTCGACCCCCCATTAGTATCCTTAATTATAACATTGACTCAAGAAACTTGATTCTTAGCAAAGACTTGTGACACCACTCGTACATATATACAATGAAGATTAGTACCTCACCTCACTCAAGCGATATGAGATGAAAAGATGAAAACCCATATTATATAGCATGTCAAGAACCACTACACGTTCAGCCTTAAAGAGCACATATATATATTACGTCCCGCCTACAAGACTACACTGGGGTCATTACATTATACCCAAAGCTTGTGTAGCTATTGACCCTCAAGATTGACCTTTCATAGTGTGTGCAACCTTAAGATTTGAGATTGTTGTAATGTTCTCAAAGAAAATACAGAAACAACTCAAAAGAAAGGGAGTATACATATATATATATATATATATATATATATATATATGTATATAAGGTTCAAATTACACTATGTAAAATTTAGCACTATTTATAACTTTTTCTCAAATTCATAATTTATCAATTTCACCGTTAGATTAGCTATTTTTGCTATGATGATTAAGCACAAAATGTTTCAAGGTAAAGGGCCAGGCATGGCAGGGCAGGAGCATCCAGTCGGCATTGTGTCTGCATGAGAAATTCATGAATCCGCTGGATATCTCAGCAGAGGGATTTGATACCCGCATCCATCAATCAAATATTTGTAACCATGAAATTGTTATGCTTAGTTTTACTTATATTTTATGAGACTCATAATTTATCATATAACTTGATTATGTACAAGTCCGATGAATTTAATTTTTTGTGTACATTTTTGATATATAATAATGATTTAATCTAACATATAGATTGATGAACAATGAAGTAGAGACAAAGTTATTAACGGGTGCAAAACTTCTTTGTTTTACACATGCAGGTTGTAAGTTGAACCTTCCATGTATGTATATATATATATATATGCATATAGATCGATATACCTAATTTGGCAGTTGAAGTCCCTCAAACAAGAAATGCTGGAAAGAGGAATGTGAAAAGCTTCGGACCACGAGAAATTCATGAGAGAAGTGGCACTTGGGTTCCCAAACCGGTAACAACCGGTCGACAAGTTCAAAAGCTTCTTATTAGCCTTCTTGCAAAATGGCTGCCTAAACAACTTAACTTGCTCAATTTTCATCCTATCAAAAACATCTTGAGAGATACCATGATTCACTACTTGAAAGAAACCCCACTTTCTAGCAGCCTCTGCAATTTCTCTACCGCACTCTCTCCTCTCAAACTCGTCGAGGCCTAAGCGGCTTAGATCAATGAGGGGGAGCTCATCGTAGTGCTTTCCTTGATGATCATCACCATTATTGTATAGTAGTGGCTGTGGTTTATTGGTTTCTGTTTTTTTCTCTTTCTGTGATTGGGTCAAGAAGTCAGTGATAAGGGTTTTGTATGTTTCTAAAAATGGTGGTTCTGATTCCATTGGTTTTGTGACCAAAAATAGAAGGAAAGAGAAAAGAGACGAGATATGGTTTTGAGGACTGAATAAGATGACTGACGTACTACATGTATTATCTTTATTATATATATAGAGAGAGCCATTTAGGCCTTTTAGGATATTTTAGCCCCCTCTCTGTATATTATGGGGGTGATGATAAGGAATTCTTAAAAGTATAGTCTCACTATTATATGGTAATAGTTGTACATCATTTTTAAATAGTAATATACATAATGATAAGGTTAGACTTTAAGAATACTTTTACTATCACATTTGTTTTGTGCAATTCTCAGGGTTGATATAATTAAGTAACTGTTGAGATCACAAATGCCACATTGGAGATTGAAAATCAAAATGTCGTCATAAAGCAATATTTAAGATAAAAGTGTAGCTAATTAATTTTGAGTTGGATGTGTAAAGCGTGATTCCAAATCAGTCAAAGACCAAAGTGAATAACTCTTTATAAAAGTCAAAGCACGCTCGCTATAACACCATGATTTTATGGTGGAGTTCTACTTTGGAATTTTGCAACATGTATAAAGGTGAAGTACCATAAGTGAATGAGTTGGGGATGTGTCTGGCCTGCACACTATACATGAAGAAGGGTGTAAAGCGTGATTTCCAGATCAGACAAGAACCAAAGTGAAGAACTCTTTATAAAAATTAAGACATCTTCATTATAACATCATAATTTTATGGTGGAACTCTATCGTAGCATTCTGTAACAAGATAAGAGAAGATAAAACGGGCTATTCATCAATGTGTGAAGCTCGCCAGCCATGTGAAGTACAAACTCTAACTGTAACTATATATATACTCTATTTTTTTACTTTCTTCTTTACTAACAAGATGCAATTTTTTAATTTTACGTGGGACGGTGGGCGCGGACCCACATGAGTACCCTATCTGCATTTACAATTTTAAAAATTCAAAATATCAAAACAAACGCTAGCTTAACCGTGTGTACGATTACCATCAACAATCAATGATATGATATGTTGAACTTTGCACATTTTCAGTTTTCCTTTTGCGAGTGTGTTTTTTATTTTGCCCAATTAGAATTACTCTTTGTTATCATAATTATTTTAAGTTTGTCTCTTGCATATTTATTTTGATACTTTTTCATGAAAACATTAGTGTTAACTTAATCAATAAGGAACTCAAGCTCTATATATAGAGAGAAACAAAGTCAAGATTTAACTTTTGGGGGGTAAATATATGTGTAAAGATCATTTTTTTGCCACTAATGTTTGAATTGCATCTTTTTTTTCCCGCTCCAAAGTCTCCATTAATTATTCATTTTTCACCATGCATGATATATTTAGCAAGAAAAACAATTGGTAATATTGTTTTATAACATAATGACACAATTTTTAGTCACAAATTTGATGTTTATGTTGTGGTAATTAATATTAATATCAAATCTTTGACTATAAATCGGGTAATACTCATTGTTTATAAATATTTGAGGGCGATACTTGATTTTTCTTTAAAATTTGAGGAGGATGAATATTTATAACTTCAAAATTTTCATAACTGAATACTAATATAGTAATTGGAATTTTAAAATCTTTGGTGGAAGCTTCAGATAATCCACAAATTAATCAGCACAAGTAGCTAGCATCTCTATCTTTCGATATATGCTTTGGCAAAACCACTTAAATTTTCATGTTTGTGTGTGGTTTATTTTCTTCATTTTTCAGACATGCGTGGTTAGCTAATTATTAAAAAAAAATGAATAGTACATTATATTGTTACCATCCTTGTACGTGACTGTTAAAAGTATTCCTAATTTATCTCATAATTAACGCATTTATGAGTTTAATCTTAGACCAACATCGATCTCAAAGACCAAAATGAATGTATATACACACATTTATTTATATATTAACGCTCAATTTCCTAGTAGGTGAGTTTTGTTATATAGTTTTTGGAATTATATTAGAATTTCAATTTTAAAAATTGCAGTGCCATACAATTACAATACTATTGGTTTAATGGTATTTAATTTTCATTTTGAATTGTATTATTATTATAAATTTGTTTGTTTCACCAATTTATGAATTTACATTCCAAATTCTATAGAGAGAATGGGTTTAAATATGTATATATATATGCACAGAAATACATATATATATATATATAACATATATATACATACATACATATACTTAAGTGTGTATGTACATAGACAATAAATAATGGTGTGCGGATGATCGAATTGGAGCATAAATGGTCAATTGTGTGTAGGGTTGGTCACCGGGGCGGTGGGGGTGGGACTACTCTTCTTATGAAATTCAATCCTTAAGAATTGATGGTTTTGGAATGACTTTTTAGTCTATGAAAATAGTAGAATTCTAAAACTATGCTCCAATTTCAATTTTATCCTATAGAATTGGGGGTGGCAAACAACACTCAAAATGACATTCTTATTTCCAATGAGAAAATTGTAAAATTATATTAATTTGGTTAGCATTTTTTTTCCCATTAGTGCATATTTAGCACAGAGTTGAAAGTTAATTAAGATGATATTTTAGAAAAATGAGATATGAAGATAAATTAATAAGGGCGGCACAATTTTTATTTTTTTTATCATAAATATAATATATATTATAATTTTAAACATAATGTATAATTATAATATATATATATATATATAATAGATAGTAGCGAGGATGTATACAACATTGAAGAAAAAAGCAAAAAAAAGGGCAACGTTGGGAGATCGAGCAGAAGAGTAAGCAAAGCATCAAAAGATATATATATATATATATATAAAATATGGATGGCTGAGTGCTGTAATACGCGTCTACTCTTATTAGCTCTTACTCAAAACCACACACAAGACACCACGCCGACATAAAAATAAAATAAATAAGTTTTTTGGGTGGGGTGGGGTGGGGTGGGGTGGGCTGGTTTGGGGGAGGGTTATGACTAGCTACTTTCCGAAACGCATGATCTTGTCGAGTATCAATGGCGTATCCAAATTTTTGAATTTACAGGATTTAAACACGAGTAAAAAAAATGACATAAAAACAAAATGAAAGTAAGGCTCCGTTTGATTGCAAAGATGGAAAAAGAAAATAAATTTAGCTAGTTTGTGTGAAAAGATAGAAAATAAGGTGAGAGATGTTACTCATTTTATGAGTATATATCCTCCATCTTGCAATATTTTTGGTGAAAAATTTTTACTTACCACCAAGCAAAGAAAATTTCTTCTTGGAAAAACTTAAAATTCAAGAGGATATCACATCTATCACTCAACTTATTTTTCATCTTTTCACCAAAACTAATTCAATTTATTTTTCTTTTCCACCTTGCAATCAAACGGAGTCTAAGTTGATACAATTGTTGAATGTTATTTTCTTAGTAGTAAATCCCATTATTTACAAAGTTAAAAATTGTATTTGTATTTATATATATATAGGTAGTCATTTTTTTTTTAAGAGAAAGACCTACAAAAATTTAAAAGGTTATAAATATAGAATATCATTCCCACATAATAAATTGAATTGTACATTTGAAAACCCCTCTTCCCCTACTCCCATAAAAGTATGATATGATTGAAGTGCGTAATTGAAATAAGAATATTACTAGTATTGAAAAAAAAAATAGTGGATGATCTTTTTTGAAACAAATCGAGAAAGTCGGGCTCCGATATTAAAATATTGGTGCTTTCTGTACTAAATAATTTATTTCGAATTTGGTAGAGTGTACGAGCTATCTTCATCATATATAAATAAATATATATATATATATGTATGTATATTATCGGTGGTATAGTTAAGATTTAAATTTAGGAGGAGCTTGATTAGAATATTAAATAAAGAATACCATTCTCTTAAAAACTGTCCTTAAGTTAAATACCTTAAGGGTCATTCATTTTGAGGTAGTAACGAACGAATTTTTTGATGAAATTTTGTAAAATAAATCTCTATAATAAGTAAATCATTTTCGCCAAATTTTATCAAAATTCAACTGAGAAGTTGGTTAACTGAAAAAAATTATATATGCACATTTCTAGACGTTGAAGTTTTAGATATTTAACTAACCCACTTCTCAGTTTAATTTTTTGATAATTTATATGCCCATTATAGAGATCATCTCTGCCAAGATTTTTAAAAAATTTAATATGTTTACCCTTCAAAATGGACGGTTCTTAAGTTAGTAACTTAAGGACTATTCTTAAAAGAAGGGAAATGATCGATTAAAAATATATTACACAGAGATATATAACAAAACTTGAATGGCTCAACCAATATTCAAAAAAATACAAAATCAATTAGGTCTTAAATTAATTGGGGCAAAAAAATTTGGAGTACACATTCACAAGTCAATTGGGAGGTAAATGATCTTAAGTCTTAACCTAACTCAATCACATATACAAAATAAATATTTAATTTTAACTTAAGTTGAATACTTTAATGCGTAAATCAATTCCCCCATGACTAATTAAACAGTAAAATAAATTCCTCTTTTGGTTTATGCTACTAGATACTGCCCAGCCGACTTAACAGCACTTGTTTATATTTCCTATTAACCAAACTAACAAGAATTACATTTCTAGCCCCAATGTTTTGGTAGATTACAAATCCAACCACCTACTTTCACACAAAGGTCCCTGTAGAAAAATAATATACTTACAAAGAGGAAAATTCCAAACCCAACCCCCATTTGCCCACATACTGGCCCTACACCCTGTGTTAGGGGTGTTTTCCATTTTTGTCGGAATAGAAATTACGAGACTCAAACTTGAACCGAATTTGAAAGTTCAATTTTGGTTTCTAAAAGTCTTCCAAACCCCCAAACATGAACCAAACTTTTCGGTTTAGTTTTATTCGGATATTAAGCTAAATAAATTGTAAAGCAATACTTATTTTGTCAAAAAATAATAATAATTCTATAGTTTCTCTTACTTATTTGGATAGAAAAAATATTTACTCTTACATTTATAATATAGTTACAATATTTATGATAGCTCAAAGAGTCGGATTCTCACTAGAATTTGTAAATTTTAAGAATATAAAATTTTAGACAGTGAAATAATATTATTTTCGAGTCATATATGCAATGATTCAGTTTGGTTCTATTCGGTTTTGTAATGACAGACTCTAACCCAAACCAAACATATTCAGAATAAATCTCTCTTTATAAACTTGCACCATATATTGTTCATGATTGTTTGAAACTAAGAATATAGCCTCCCTCGTCTACTCTTTCTATGGGGAAAAATTATGGGGTGGGGGGATTGTTTCCTTTTAGCCCGAAGAATTTGATTTTATATTTAGCCCAACAAGTTTTTGAAATTAGTTTTTGGCCCAAAGTTATGGATAATCATCTGTCCAAAGTTGCCCTTGACTTTTATTAATTAAAATGGCCTTTTTGTTTTTAGCCCAAAAAATATGAATTATTTTGCATTTAACCCATTCAATTTTGACAATTTGAATGAGTAGATAATTATCAATTTAATATTTTTTATTTGTTTTTTAGTCTTTTATTAATTATTTTTTCTTTCATAGATTACCCTTGGTTGACTTTTTAATTTAAAATTAATAACCATCTAGAATTTAGGATTCGAAAATCAAGGAAATATTTAAAATACCATAATTAAAAATTTTGAATTCAAAACACAACGATATTTGAATGCAAAAATTTTCATAACTGATTTAACTTCAAAACACTTATTATTAAGATTTTCAATCGGTTTTCACTAAATTATTCAACGGATATATTACAATACATTTTTACAAAAATTAAAAAATATATTACGAATTTATAATATTGAAATTATCTAGTTGATATATTGTGAGGTAAAACATGTAGATATGTATAGATATATTAACACGTAAATAATAAGGCAGAACATGTATGGTAGCATATGTGAATAGAATACAAACGTAATCGAACAAAAAAGTTCATACTTGTATATGAACCAATATTTTTTGTAAACACTCAATAATAATATTTCAAAACAAAAGTAACGATATATATAGTACAAAAACAATTAAGGGTTAAATAAATAAAATGAGAATTTACCTAATGCATCTTAAATTGGTCTCATTGAACTAGTGCAGTTATTCTCATAATTTTTGAAGCTCCTCCTCCATGAAGGAATTTTTTTCTTCTACGGACATGTATTTGATTATCTTCAATTTATCTACCTATGCTTCAATATAATAATGATCCAAGAGACATCAAATCAATTTGATAAGTTGTTTCAATGATCCATCAAAGGATGAGTTTACATTATAGTCCTTTAAAGTTTAAGCGAATTGTCACTTTAGTCCCTCATATTCATTTTTTGACTTTTCACACCCTAAAGTGGATGCCACCTGTCACTTTAGTCCCTAGAACCATTTGTCGTTTGAGTAGTGGATGAAAACCGTATGCCTAGAGGCGCAATTTAGTCACCTTAATTTTTTTCTTCTTCTAATCTGCCCGCCAATTTAAGATATAGACTTTATATATGTTTTCCCTTCCATCCATTACAGTAAAACAAAAAGGATAAATATAAGGACTAAAAGAGAGATAGTAAAAAAGATACTTGTTGGGAAAAAAATGATTTGCTATTGTCGCAAAAGAACGATTGTGACTACCTCATGGACAGACAACAACCCATGACGAAGATTTCGAGCCTGTGAGGTATGGATTGAGTATTGTTTCTTTAATTTTCATATGATTTTTACTTTTTAATCTATTATACTCGATTGTAGGAAGGTGTATGTGGATACTTTTCTTGGTTTGATTAACCAATGTGCACAAGAGCAAAAGAAGTCATACCTGGTCTACTAAGGAAGAAAAATAATTAAATTGATGTGAAGAAATACAAAGCAACGATTAGTGCTAGGTCTTTTTCTAGTCATTTCATGGAGTATTATGGTCATGTTGATTATCAGTTACCCAAGTTGTATTGAATCTGATTCTTAGTTTTACCAGTTAGACCCTTTGTTTTTTATTTTTTTATGATTGTGATGAAAATGTATCAAAAATGTAGTATTTTAAGTTGTAATATTCAACATTAAGTAATGAAAGTTGGTGGTTTCTGTTATGGATTATGTGTACTATTTGTTCATTTTTTAGTGCAAATATAATTAGTGAAACATAAACAGATAAAAAAAAGCAGAGCTAATCTTTAAAACATAGCAAAAGAGACCTTTAAACAAATCACAATACAAAAAATTTCAATAAAGTTCACTTTTTTTCTTAGCAGATACAACTTGTAAACTTTAAAATAAGACAAACTTCTTGCTTCCATTAAGTATTGCTGATGCATCCCTTATAATTATGGTTTGTTGACTATACCCAGCCATGAAAAGAGCTGGTTTACTGATATTAACTCTTTGTTTGCTCTTGAATTGAGTTTCTACTCTATTTCTGCTAGCCTCGTTGCCCCTCTCTTGCATACACTTGATTTGAAACATTTTGTCACCTGCAAACTATGCAATACACTTTGCAGCTTTAATCTCATTCTTCTCAAGCATTTTTTAATCTTAAGGCATATGGTTCCACCTCATATCATGGCAATTTCCTTGCACTGCTGCATCATTAACATCATGTAGTTTTTAACACTCTCTAGTAGTCCCACAATTGGTTTTTCCCTTACATCAAGTATGCATTTGTTAAAGTTTTCATAAATATTGTTAAGTAGCATGTCACGTTTAAGGAATGCACTAAAATGTGATATTGACCAATGTTGAGGAGGCTTATCCTTAAATTTGCTAAAAACTGTACTATCAGTCTCTTTCATCTTTTTCATGGTTGCCTCAAAATGAGGTTTATTTGATGCTTGTGCAGCATTTCACAACAGTTCTTTATATATTTTACTCTTAAAACCACCAGTTTTAAAATTTGTATACAAGTGCATTACACAAAACTTATAGTATGTCAAAACAAAGAAATTAATATATAAGCAATATAAATAAGGGATAAAACAAAAAAATTAAATTGTAAACAGTATAATATTTGTGGTCAACCAAAGGAAACACATATTCAAATGCATGAATTAGCCCCTTTTGTTTATCTGATATAAATGTCCAACCATATTGATTAACAATACCTATATCATCTTTCAACAACTCCAAGAACCATGACCAAGATGCCTTTGTTTATCCCTCCATTACTGCCACTGCAATAGGAAACATACAATTGTTTGTATTTACCCTGATAGCAGCTAGCAAAACTCCTTTAAAAACAGCTTTTAAATGGCCACCCATCAATACCAATAAAAGGCCTACCCCCTACCATAAAGCTTTCCTTACAAGCTGCAAGAGACATGTACAATCTTAAAAATCTAGGTTGAGCTATTGATAGCGATTGTTTATCAACTTTCATGACAATTGTAGTGCCAGGATTACTTCTTTTAACCTCATCCATATAGTCCTACAACTTTTTATATTACTCTGCATAGGTCCCTTCAATCTTAGTCATTGCTTTTTTCTTATTATGTATGCTTGGGACATAAAAACATTAACCACGTGATCTTTCATTACTGTCTCTTTAAAACATTTCATTGGAATTTTAGGACTTGATCTAAAAATGTCCAAGTCTTTTCAGAAAGCTACTTTGAGTTCACATTTATATTATTAAATTGTCTATTGCATCTATGCTCATCATTCAAAGTTTTAATTTGCATGTTTTCAGATTCATGCATCTTAGAAGCAGACAAAACCCAAGGGGAACCATCCTTACAAACTGCCTTTATCCTTATTGACCTCATTCTTCCTAAACCTAATTTCCTTACCATGCTTAATATTTACAAATTTTAGTGAGAATCCGACTCTTTGAGCTATCATAAATATTGTAACTATATTAATCATATGACCCATTCTTCATAAAGGACATTAGATTCATTGCTTTGATTAATCCATAAAGAAAATGCATAATCTTTAATATAATAATGAAGAATATGAGCAACCCTATAAAGAAAGACTGTATTCAAAGAATAACAAATACATAAAAGATGGAGTTTCATTGTTACCATATAATGAAGGGCCTAAGTCTGCTTCACCTTCAATCCTCAATAACCAACTCATTGTTGCTCCGCTGAACCCTAAATTATGTTTTTTCTCTATAGAATCGAATCTCTCATTTTAGATTAGGGATTTTGTGTAACGGTTGATTTTAATTTTGGGGATTAGTGTTTAGTAACATTTGTATTAATATATTATAAGAAGAAAAGAACTAGGGTGACTAAATTGCCCCTTTAAGCACACGGTCTTCGTCCACTACTCAAACAGCAAACGGTTCTAGGGACTAAAGTGACAAATGGCATCCACTATGGGGGTGAAAAGTCAAAAAATAGATATTAGGGACTAAAGTGACAATTCGCTCAAACTTTAAAGAACGAAAATGTTAAAAACTCTTATAAATTAAACCAATCAAATTAATTTGCTCAATGTAAATAAGATGGTGCATTCTACATTATACGATAAATTGGGTTTAGAAATGAAAATCTATCGATGATGTTTAATCAACCTTTATTGAAGATTTTAAGCCCAACGGAAACCGATATGAGCCTGGCCAGTGCCAAAGGGGTGTGGAACATGGTGGCCCTTTTATGTGGGTGAGTGGAAGAGTATCACGATTTAAAGAGGTTTTAAGGTTTTTTTGCCGGTGGGAAAAGAAGGGGGAAAGAGAGATGTTGAAGAAGAGAGAAAGAAAGGCTTGTTTGGCAATTGGGAAAAAAATGGGGTGAATTTACAATCTTTGAAAAGATTTGATGGGGTGAGTTTCAAGTATTCTTTGTAAAGGTAAGAAGAATAAATTTTTTGGTGCATTTAAGAACACCCTTTTTTGTATCGGAATCATTGAAGAAAAGGTGTTCTAGCGTCATAAGTTACAAAAAAAAAAACTTTCTTTTTTGCTTCACCCTTCATCAAGTTCTATTTAGCAAGGGCCTTGAAGCCCTACAATGTGTTTGAGTTATAAAGAATGCCAGGGATTGGGCTTTAAAGCTCTGTTTAAGTGTTTGAGAGAGGAAAGAGAAACAAGAGGATGGTTAAAAAATCCTATCATGATAAGTTGGAAAGTTACAAAATATAAATCTAATTCAAATATCTAAAATTGACGGCATTATCATATTAAGTAATATACGTAATTAACCAAACTCATTAGGAAGAATATATTTGATTAATTGACGGTTTATTATGGTAAAAATAGAAAAATATAAAATATATTACATGTGGGCTAGAAGCAAAACGCTTGGGTCAAAAACAAAAGTTTGGGTTATTTCTTATTTCTCTTATTTCTCTATAGTTAAAATTAATTTGTCCTACAGTTTAGGAATCCTAATATTTAGAAAACACATTTAAGGTACAATCCATTTGAAAATTCAAATTCAAACAGTTATGAATTTAAAATCAAAATTGAAGTATAACAAACTAGAGATAGCATAATTAAACTTACTGTAAACATATTGTACTGCTGTCGTAAACGTATTAAATCCAAAAAAATATATAAAATAGTCATATATATTATGGCATATGATAGACGGATTGAATATTTAAAATAGTCATATCGTAGGCACATAAATTAGATCTAATTTTAAACTAATGGATGTTTGACTCATCATTATTTTGTTTTATTTTAGAATTGATAAATATTTATTTAATGGTTAAATATCTACATTGGTGTTATACATTAAATAAAGATTATGTGGCTCATCTTACTACAACGTTGGTGATTGGAAAAATCTTGTTTTCAAGTGTGCCGTCACCACATCCCGGCCCCAACATAAAATTCGTAATGGAGACTTTTGTGCTTCAATTGGCAGGGCGGGTAAAAGTAAACCAAACAAAGCTTGAGAGAGTTTACATCAATTATTAATTGATTCGGAGAAAAGATAAATTGGCTCTGTCCACGTCATATCATGTCTGCCCTGTCAAGAAAAAGACATTCTTATGTCACGTTCTTGCCATCTGTTTTCTAAGGGAGGTACCCACGTGATTATCTCTTATTTGCACCATGCATGCAGCGTGCCCAGCCTTTTCCCCTCCTTCAAACAAGTCTAATGGTTTAATTTCACTGGCTCTTGGAGGGGAGGGGATGGTGAGGTAGGGTACCCTGTAGGATCTTTATAGCCATATGCTGAGCTGAGGGTGGTAGGGCTTAGGCTACCCTCCAAAACTGAGCCTTGACAAGGGAGGGGATTGTTTTGGGGAAATTAATATTTTATTTGTTTATATATATATATATATATATTAAAAAAATCTGCTTTACAAGAAACAAAAATTCAGATTTCCAAAACTCTTATTATTAAAATAAAATTAATATATTTTTTTAATATAAAAATTTAATATATTTGTTTATAAGAGAGTATCTTTTAGAATTTTACCCAAAGTTAAAAAAAATGGCCAAGACCAACTTTGCTCCAAATTATCAGAACTTTCTCTTGGATCGCTATAGCTAGCTACATTTGTTAATTTGTGTTGAGCCTTAATGAATTTAGGTTAATTTTACTTCCACCTAAACACAACTCGATATACGACTTAATTTATTATCGTGTAACACGACACAACCCGATATATTGTTCATAAATTCTAGACAAATCTCTACAAAAAATTTCCCTAGAAGCAAGATGAGTTAAAAACTAAAATTACTAGAAAAATCGGAATAAATGTTCATAAATTCTAAAATAGAAACAAACTTAAATTGATTAAATAAACTTTAATTTTATTATTAAAAGATTAAAATAAAATATAAAATAACGGGTTAAGCGTGTATTCTTCTCTCATTTGTTAGTATTTCGTGTCAAATAGATGAATTTGATAACCATTCAAATTCGTTAAGAGTTCACCAATTATTTTATAACTTCATATCAATTTTGTATGGTATTATCATGTAACAAGAAATTTTGTCAAATCTAATTTTGGTTGACCATTTCTGGGCCGAATTACCCTGTGCTCGTTGAAATTATGCATAAAATAATTGTTACTTTAAAATTGGATGAGGGTTAAAGTGAAGATATTAGTCTCCTATAATGATGCGATACCTCAGATTGTACATATTTCTTGTGAATCTTGCATTACTCCAGCCAACCTTTTACTTCGGTTGTAATAGTTTTTTAGCCACTCGCTTTATTACTACAGTTGCACGATTTAGTACGAGTAATGTAATACTCCCTTTAATATATATATATATATATAATATGATATATTGGTTATATTATAAATAAATAAAAACACTAATTTGAGAAGAAGAAGAAGAGGTATCTAACATCTGGAATTAATGATAAAACTTTTATTTGAGAAGGAGATGGCTTTGTTGCCTATTTTGTCATATTTTTATTGGGGTCAAATACGAAAATTTATGTACAAGCCGTTAACATTTGATCCATCGAGTCCACGTGTATGATCATACACTTGGTAGTTGATCACGGGGAGAGAGAGAGAGAGAAAGAGAAGGGGACGGAAAAGAAAAATTGAGTTTGATCAATCTTGTAAATTGAACATGAGCATGAAATAGAAAAATTCACACCTATCTCAAGCGTAACGCTTAAACAACATTTTAATATTTGTCTTTGAAAAATCAGCCGCCTGCACAGAACTATAATCCTTATTTGGACACATTTTTTATCTTATCAAGCATAATTCGTATCATATCAAATCCAACATAACTATGAGAGTTAGTAACACTTTTGACTCCCGAAATATGCTAATAGTTTCACTTTTATCCCTAATATTTCAATTGGGTGCATTAAACCCTAAAGTTTATAAATTGTTTCAACGTAGTCCAATTAGTAACTTCCATTAAGTTTTTTAATGGAATTAACATGTGGAGCCATATAATTTCTTTTCCATTTTTTTGTGAAATTTTGCGTTGCAATTTCAAACCTCTAGATGATCGAATTTGAAAAAATGTTAAACTGCAAAATTGAAACACCGGAAATTCTCTTCATGATATACTCAAGAAACCCATGATTCAGAGTCTCGGGGAAAAAATTATGCTTTAAAAATTATTTGAGTCACTTTAGGAATATTTGAAAAAATATTGAAATGCAAATCAATTTTTTCTCTCTCTAAACCTATTTTCTCCATATAATTTACATTCAAATCATTTTACTCAATTTATCTATTGCAAATTTAATGGACGACAAACCCAGTTGAGGCCTAATTCTTCTTTTACCTTAAATTTGTTTTTTGCTTAATCTTTTAAAAACTTAATTACTGAAAATCTATAATTCAGGGAGGCTAAAATTAAAACGGCTGATTAGATATACCAAAGCCAATATCCCTAAAAAATGGATATTATCATTGTTCATTTTACTTTTAGCCTCCATTAATTATATATTTCCAAAAATTAAGTTTTTAAAATATTAAAACAAAATAACTTAAAAATAAAAAGAAATTAAGTCGTAATTGGTTATAACAACCATTAAATTGATAACACATACATTGTGTAAAATGATCTGAATATAAATTATATGAAGAAAATAAGTTTAGAGATTAAAAAAAATGAGTTTCAATACTTAACTTTGTTAAATTTGTGAGACAAGATACCTAAATTAACTCAAATAATTTTTAAAACAATTTTTTTTCCTCAAGACTCCAATTCACGAGTTTCTTGAGTGAATCATAAAAAGAATTTCAAGAGTTTCATTTTGTAGTTTAACATTTTTTCAAATTCGATCATTGAGAGGTCCAAAATTGCGATACAAAATTTCACCAAAATAATGGAAAAGAAATTTTATGGCCCCACATGTTAATTCCGATAAAAAACTTAACGAAAGTTACTAATTGAATTACATTGAAACAATTTCTAAACTTTAAGATTTAATGCGCCCAAATCGAAATATTAGTGACAAAAGTGAAAGTACTCAAAAGTGTTGCTAACTCTTAACTATGATCTGACTCCACATATCAGTTCTGTTTTTATCTTTTCATCATATTTTTTTATTTTTGAGATATGTTTTTCGGTTAGGGTATATGAGTATTAATTAAGATGTGTCAATTGAAAACAAAATATTTATAGAAAGGAATTTAACACGAGATAAAAATAAATATTTATTAACATAAGAAGGAATTTTTATTTTTAAAGGCATTTTGGATATTTTATTTTAAAGTAAATACCATCAATGACCACCAAACTATTAGCAAATTCTACCAGTGGCCTACTTCAATGTGTCACAATCAACCCATTAAACTTTTAAATTATACTATCAATGGCCACTCCATCAAATCCCACCATTAAAATTTAACAACAGTTAGGTCACATGACACTCCCAATCTCATTAGCACGTTCATTTTTGTCATTTACTTTAGAGAGCACATACACACCCAATGGCCAAACACCCCTAGTTCCTTGTTGTGTGTCGCGTAATGCTATTCAGGAAATTATATATACACCCACATTTTTGTATCAAATGAGTTTTATTAAGGGTCCGTTTGGTTGTGTAATTTACCTAACTTTAGAATTAGTTAATTTTCGATTGTAAAATTGTGAATTTACTCGTTTATGAATAATTCAATTTTAATTCAAGTAGTGTTTGAAAAACTTAAACGAGAAATTCCAATTGTTAGAATAGAAACATGTTATCTATTGTTTTATGTTATTTAAAATTTTGTCTAGATGCATCATCACAAGTAAAAACTAGATCTTCGCTTAAAATATAGTTAGAATGAATTATACAATTTTAGAATTAGGCAATTTCAAGTTTTACTTGAAATGACTTAATTTAAATTTTTGTGAATCAACTTGAATTATCATATTTACAATTGTTCAATTTACACAACCAAAAACTAATAAATGAAAATTTTGTAAATTACTTAATTGTAAATTATCTAATTCGCAATTTGAAGAACAACCAAACGGATCCTAAATATTTGTATTTTTATTGAGGGCAACCATGTATCGCATTTCAGTATTTATTTCGTGCAGAAATTTTGGTGCATGTAGAGATATTAACGGTAAAATTTTGTCTTAATGCAACACGCATACAAAAGTAGTTTATATATATATATATATATTATATATGTGATGAAAGTAAAGAATTCTTCCGAAAAATATTAGGTATTCTCAAAATTATCGCATAATTATTTTTTTATTTTTTTCCAATTAATTATAGGGTCCTCCCTCTTCAGTTTGAATATGAATACTAAATATATATATATATATATATATAAGAACATGAATACTACGCTAACTGAAAATATCCACCAATATTTTCTCACCTTGTCCCAACAACCGAATGGGCCCAAGCCCATCCCACAAACACCCTTCGATTGAAATGACAAGTTCCGAATGTCTTCTTTACAATTTTAATATATTTCAAAATTCAAAGAGTATAATCCTAAAACAAAAAAAAAGAAAAAAAAAACCTTGTTTGCTTAAGCCATGGATAGATTACATAAATCACTTTACCGATTAAATTATAACTCCATTTACAAGTAAAATTACATAAATTAAGGTTCTATTCTATAACAAGGTAAAAATAATCAGTTAATTTTTATAAAAAGTTGGAAAATAAATTGAGTGATGCAAGGAAATGTCATCCATCTCATGCTTATTTTTATGAGTAATATATCCTCTATTTTTTTGTGAAAAAAAAAGTTTCTTTCTTCTTCACAACCCAAAGAATTTTTTCCCATGGAAAAATCCGAAAAAAGGATTGCAACCCACATCGGTAAAATCTTTTCCAAACTTCTCACAAAAATCAAATGTTTTCCAATAAATAATTATCTTGTTAAAAGTGGATATATGTAGAAATATATCAAATGTGGATATACACATAATTATGCAATTCATCATTTTAATTTTACAAAATACAAAAGAATAGTTTCCTACATGCATGAATTGTTCCTTGTGTACATTTCATTTCAAACATAGATCTGCTGTACGCTTTGTTACTCGTAACAGGGATAGCACCATAGGCACGAGGTCTATAAGCACGAATATTGCAATTGGCAGTGACTATTCATAACATGAAAAATGCCGTGCACGTGTAACTTGACTAGAAATGTGGACGTTTAACCGTGTTGAACGGCGCTGATTGTATGCTAATATAAGGAAATTTGCCGTTGCTAGCACATGGTAATGTACGAAGCTTGTCTAAGAGAATGAAAATATAGAGTATAGAGAAAGGTCTTGATAACCTTCATGTTAAAAAAGAAATAAAAAAAAGGGGGTGTTCGAACACAGATAATAGGTTTGTCCGAAAAAAGGATTGTCCAAGCCTCTTTGAAAATAATGTTTAAACCAAGGATTGTCCAATCCTGTAAAATTTTTACAGAATTGGTTTTCATGAACTGGGGTCTAAAAGGAATTTGTTGAATTAAAGAGTAGGCTAGTGTTTGAAAGTGAGTGTCTCTAACTGGAGGCGGGTCTTTTTGTACATGATATATTTGTGTTGTTTTCTAATCTGTTACCCAGCATGCTAACCCAAAGGAAAAAGGCTTAAACTTTGCTCCAATTTCAATTGGGATTTCCAAACGAAGTCTAAATAGGTAACGCAACAAGATAGGCATTTTACTATTTTTTATTTTTTTTTAGTTTATTTTACCTAGCCACGCAGGTGCACAAAACTAGAGCCTAAGCATATTTAGAGCTCACCTTGAAGATATTTACCTGGTCTATCTAACCATATAAATATATTTATAAGACATGCAGATACTATATTGCAGGCTCATATGCCTACCACCATCTTATCATAGATTTCCATTCAGCATATAAAATACATTGCCCCCTTCAGAGTAAGCTTGAGAATATGTTATAGCCTTCTAGGACGACATAAGTTACACTTATAAACATATATGTTTATGGGTCATGACCATATGAGTGTGCATGATCATCATCTTTAGAAAACTAAACAAGGCCAAGAAGACCTGCTACTTGATCAAAAATTAAAACTTTTACTCCAATCTTAACCTAACTGTTCTGTTCTGCTTTTATAGTTTTCTATAAAACCATTGGAAAAAGATTTGCAGGATTTCCTTCTTTCTTCTTCCTTTTTCCTATGGGGGCGCCACTATCACATAAGACCATAATTCCCTTCTATGTTATAACTAACGTAAGCTAAATTATTCCCATTTACTTGGAGTGCCAATTGTGAATGTCTTCAAAAATAGAATAAAATGAAAACAGTCAACATGTAGAAGACAAAACAGGCTAGAGTGAAAAAGTTACAGAAACTTACGATAGAAGGGAATACTGAAAATAGCTAGGAAATCACGGGTTGTATATATGTGATATAAATACTCGAGAAAGCAAAATTACTCATCATCTTTGTATGGATACTCCTCGGGAACCTGCTTGAGAAGTTTCAACTGCAACTCAAATGCATCATCCCCTCTAAGCATATCTCGGACCCACGTTACTTCAGTCTTCATAGACACCTGAAAATAGAAGGGAAAAAACTCAACCTTGTATATATCCATACATACCCAAGGTGCCAGAAAAAATTTATGCTATAAATTGGTTTGTTTCTGATTCAGTTCCCTTCAAGTGGCTGTAAAGTAATCATCATAACATTTTCAAATACTACACAAAAGGCTTTTATTCACTTTGCATGCAAGTTGCTATTGATTCATGTCTATGTGCAGTAAGTTAATTCTGTTAATTATATTACCTATATCCCTGGCTAGTGGTTACCACTAATTTCTTCAGCCAGCCAATGATACTCGATGCCAAATATAGTCATAAATTACTTGCATCTATCAGATTTTGCATTTTAGCAAAACACCCAACAGAAACTACTTACGCATGCGAATCTACCAACTTTGTCCTTACCTGCGTTGTTCACGCTTTAGGCTAAATTACCTATGCATATATCATAACCCAGTAAGAATTTTAAAAGGTAGAAAAAGAACTTTTTTAAAAAGTTACCGAATAGTATTTTCATAAATTTTCTAAAGTTCGTGCTTGTGATGCAACCCGTAGGCAACTCTTTGCTTATATTGAGAAGGAAATTTTCATAACACTGAAACAATTTCAAATATTATTGAGATGATTATGTTTTGTTGACGTCTAAAAGTTTCCTGTCTATGATAAATTCACAATCCAGCATTGCTTCCTCAAGTTAAATTGGGTGGAAATATATGGCACATTAACTGGGGTAAGAATAAGGCAGAGACATAACTTTCCACCCAGTTATATGCCTTTATAGGCAGCAGATAAGGACAACATCCCAAAGTTACACATCCAGTATCTGCCTCTCCTCCCGTATGTATTCGTAAAAACAGCTTGAAACCATCATACAGAAGATTTCCATAAATGAATATGATTCTAAAGTTTAGCGGCTGTAACAATGCCAAGTTATAGAAAAACAAAGTAGGACTAAGGGTCTTTTGACTTTGTCCCTATGAATAACACGAAATTAGACTAACCTCTATCCCCTAGAATTTTTGAATCTGAGTTTACCCCTTATTCCTTGATGATTTAGAAATAGGGGGTAAACCCAGTAAACCATAATTTATTCAAATAGAAAGAAGCTAACAAGATTAAGGGGAGCAGGAAAAGTCTAATTTATAGCCTTTGTGGGGGGTAAAATCTAATTTAATGCTTACTTTTGGGGGGTAGCCCTAAATGATAACACAAAATTAAAAATCCTCTCTCTCTCACTCCCTCGTTCTCTCTCACAGTTGAAAATACCTAGCCAAGTAAAAAATGCTACAGTACATCATGGAAACACCAGAACTTCAAATTTTGAAGGGTCTAAAGGGTTAATTTGACTTTGTCCCTATCAATAATAATACACCCTCCTTCCAAATCAGAGCACATATTCCACTTCGCACCTTTTAAGAGTACCCAAAAAATTTGTACAAGTCGAAGCAACACCGCTCGCCTGAAAGCTATGATTTTGCTACACTACGGGAAATTATATTTCATAACATCTGACATGAAGCTTTGTCCTCTCCCTATGAAAGCAAAAAATAATCATAAAAAATAGCCTTACTTTATTAACTGTCATATAATACTTCACTTATAAATCATTTTGCACTGAAAAGCAAAAAAATAACTTCAGAAAATAAGGGGATTTGACCATCAAGCCAGTCATCCGTTCTACATCCTCTTTCATGCTAAAATCACTTCTAGCTATTCAACTTCAATAGTACCCCATCTACACGCATATATGCATATGTAAAGCCTGAAACTGAACCTCCACAATCACATGAGATGTCTGAACTCACTCTAGAGTCTTGAAAGGAGATTTATTTTTCTGAGACCTGCTTGCGTCCAGAACATGAAGTCAATGAAAATTCACCAAGATAACATTTGCCTATAACCTAATTTCTTTCCACGCTTGCTATTAAACGCAATGTTCTAAAAATCGCTAGGCGCTCCTAGGTCGGCGAGGGGGGGCCTAGCGCCTAGGGGATTAATCGGAGATTAATCGGGGATTAATCGGTCAAACGATTTTTTATTAAAAATATTATTTTAAATAACATAATACTAACAAAACATAATATATCTTTCAAATTAACATTAATTTTCCAATATCTAACCAATAAAACATGCCTTTTTTCTAAATTATATTTACTATTTATAATATATATATTATTTATTTATAATAAGATGATACTAAATTATTAATAAATACAACAACAACAACAACAACAAGCCTTTATCCCACTAGGTGGGGTCGGCTACATGGATCAAACGACGCCATAGTGGTCTGTCGTGAATCATATCTCTAGTGAAACCATTCTCCTCTAAATCCTTCTTAATAGTTTCACCTATAGTTTTTCTAGGTCTTCCTCTGCCTCTAACAACTAGGCTTCCCTCCATATGATCAACTCTCCTAACCATGGCATCTGCAGGTCTCCTCCATACATGCCCAAACCATCTAAGTCGAGATTCAACCATCTTTTCTGTAATAGGTGCCACACTCCCTCTCTTGGTAACATTCCTGATCTTATCTTTCCTAGTCTTGCCACTCATCCATCTCAACATTCTCATCTCAGCTACACTTAGTTTATTCTCGTGTTGGCTTTTGACCGCCCAACACTCAGTCCCATACAACATTGCTGGTCTAACCGCGGTACGATAGAATTTTCCTTTTAACTTGAGTGGTACCTTTTTATCACATAACACACCCGAAGCTTTCCTCCATTTCAACCATCCTACTTGAATCCGGTGATTTACATCTCCCTCTATCCCCATCTTCTTGTATAATGGATCCAAGATACTTAAACCGAGTGACTTGTGGTATGACATTATCCCCAACTTTTACCTCTGTTAGTAGTGCTCCGCCTTTTATTGAACTTGCACTCCATTCTGTCTTACTTCTGCTTAAACGAAAGCCATGCGCTTCTAAATTTTGTCTCCAAGTTTCCACCTTCCCATTTAGCTCTTCTCTGGACTCACCCACTAGGACAATATCATCTGCAAACAGCATACATCGCGGTGCTGGCTCTTGAATGTGTTCCGTGAGTACATCCAAGACCAAGGTAAACAGATAAGGGCTCAAAGCTGACCCTTGGTGTAGTCCTATAGTTATAGGAAAATCTTCTGTGGACCCACTATGTGTTCTCACACTAGTCATAGCTCCTTCATACATGTCCTTGATAACACGAATATAGGCAATCCTAACCCCTTTCTTCTCTAGGGCTTTCCACAAAATCTCTCTGGGTACCCTATCGTACGCCTTCTCCAAGTCAATGAAAACCATGTGTAGGTCCTTTTGATCCCTCCGATATTGCTCCATCAAACGCCGCAACAAGTAAATTGCTTCCATGGTCGACCTTCCGGGCATAAAACCAAATTGATTATCTAAAATGCTGGTTTCTTTTCTTAGTCTCCGCTCAATCACCATTTCCCATAACTTCATAGTATGACTCATGAGTTTAATCCCCCTGTAATTGGCGCAATTTTGTATATCCCCTTTATTCTTATAAATCGGGATTAGGGTGCTTCTCCTCCATTCTTCCGGCATCTTCTTTGACCTCAATATCTTGTTGAAAAACCTTGTGAGCCAACCAATGCCTTTATCACCTAGACCCTTCCAAACCTCAATAGGTATACTATCTGGCCCAACTGCTTTACCACTATCCATTCGTATCAATGCTTCTTTCACTTCCTTTTCTTGAATTCTGCGATAAAAGGTGAAATTTTGGTCATCCTCTCGCATGTTCAGCTCATCTCCACATGCTAAAATCTCGTAACCTTCATTAAATAATTTGTGAAAATAGTTCTTCCATCTCTCTTGTATGTCTTGTTCTTTAACCAAGACATTACCTTCTTCGTCCTTAATGCATCTCACTTGATCCAAGTCTTTTGTCTTCCTTTCTCGACCTTTAGCAAGTCGGTAAATAGCTTTTTCCCCAGCTTTGGTGCCTAAAGATTGGTATAATCCATCAAAAGCTTTAGTCCTCGACTCACTCACCGCCTTCTTAGTCTCTTTCTTTGCTTCTTTGTAAGATTCCCAATTTTCCGCATTCTTACATAGAGACCAAGCTTTAAAGCATTTCCTTTTTACCTTAACTTTATCTTGTACGCTATCATCCCACCACCAAGATTCTTTATCCCTAGGTACCCTCTTGATTCACCCAGCGTCTCTTTAGCTATCTTCCTGATCCCCTCGGCCGCCTTGTCCCACATATCATTTGCGCTTCCGTTTGCCTCCCAAAACCCTCCCTCCAGCACCTTGTGTTGAAAGATCCTTTGTTTTTTCACCCTTCAAATGCCAATCTAATCCTTGAAACCTTACCTTGGCCCCTTCTCTTCACTTTTTAACTCGTATATCCATCAACAGGACTCTATGTTGGGTAGTCAAGCTCTCTCCAGGTATGACTTTACAGTCCATACAACTCTTTCGATCTCCTTTCCTAAAGAGGAAGAAATCGATCTGCGAGCATGCTGCCCCACTCTTGTATGTGATGAGGTGCTCCTCCCGCTTCTTAAAACATGTATTGGCAACCATAAGATCATAAGCAGACGAGAAATCAAGAATAGATTTTCCCTCGGTATTTACCACCCCAATGCCATAGCCTCCATGCACCCCCCCTATAGTTTTCAGAAGAGCTCCCTACGTGCCCATTCAGATCCCCTCCTAGGAAAATCTTTTCTCTAAGTGGTATATCCTGGATCAAGCCTTCTAAGTCCTCCCAAAATTTTATCTTGAGGTGTTCTTCACACCCGACTTGAGGTGCATAAGCACTTATCACATTAAAAGTGTCCTGCTCCACTACGAATTTTAGGGCTAGGATCCTATCTCCTACCCTCTTTACATCTACAATGTCCTTCTTCCACCATTTGTCGACAATTATACCCACTCCATTTCTCGATTTAACCTTGCCAGTGTACCAAAGCTTAAAACCCGAAGTGTCTAATTCCTTCGCCTTAGCTCCAACCCACTTAGTTTCTTGAAGGCACATGAAATTGATCCTCCTCCTGATCATAGTGTCAACTATTTCCATCGATTTTCCTGTGAGTGTGCCTATATTCCAAGTCCCAAAACGAATCCTCCTATCATGAACTAGCTTCTTTACCCGCATTCACAGATGCGGGAACCCTTGCTTATTTTTCACTACACCCAGGCGGCGATGTAGCGGCCCTTGCTCATTTGTCACTGGACTCGGACGATCCAGCGCGTTGCTTCTGGGCAACGACCTAGCATTAACACTCTTATGCCCCTCTCTCTACTTCAATTTGCAGCAGCAACCAGGAGATCTTCTTCTCCTCCTCTGTTCTTCTCCTTCTTCATCTTCTCCTTCTTCTTTATTCTCCTTCGTTCTCCTCCTTCTTCTTCGTTCTCCTCCTTCTTCTCCTTCGTTCTCCTCCTTCTTCTCCTTCTCCTTTGTTCTCCTCCTCCTTCTAGGCAGAGAAGACAAAGTTGAATAAAAAAAAAAAACCTAATCGGCGCCTACCCGCCTAGACCACAAAATTGGCGCCTAATCGCCGCCTAACTGCCTAGACGCCTAAACATGGAGGACTAGGCCTAGGCCGGGCGGAGGAGGGGGGATTTCCGCCTAGGCGCGATTTTTAGAACACTGATTAAACGCACCCTCAGTTTTATACTTTTATCAGAACAGTGAGTCTTGAAAAGAATAGAGTCAATCAAAAGGCAAACGCAACCTTAGTGTTTTATCAAAACATCACCTATTTTTTTCATTTTTCGTTTTTCGTTTTTCGTTTTCCTTTCTGGTGAAATACCATTCCTGCCCAAAAGCAATGATATTGACGGTCATATTAGTTTATGCAGCCAGAAAAGATAAAATGAATCATCAAACAAACTTAGCTCCACTGTGACTAGCCAGCTTCCTGTATGTGGTTTCTGCTCTAAATAAATGTGAGTGCAAATGTACAACAACAAAGCTAGTCCTCAGAGATATGATGGACAGAACCTAAAACATGTAACTAGAATCTGAATGCCTTGTTCTACAAGAAATTAACACAGGTATAAAAATGTATGATAAAAAGGGCAGGAAATCTCACCATCTCTAGAGCCCCTCTAACGACTCCACTCAAGATGTTGCAGTAGTACAGCCCTTGACAGGTATCAGGAAGCTCAACAAAGTCCACTAGTGGATTATCCTCCAAAACAAGACTGCAACATGTTCCCTCAGCATCCCAATTGGTCACAGATGCAGTTACACCTAAGAACATTTTAAAACCAACCTGTTGACAAGTATTAATCAAGACTGAATCAATCAGATCAAATTCTTCAAGACAACAAAGAGAGAAGGAGAGAGAGAGAGGGGAGCTACAGGGAAAGCTTAAATTAATCAAGTATAGTTCTCCAACTAAAAAGTTTTGGTTGTTCATCTTTCAAACAACAGCTTCATCAACTAAGGATTTTGAATTACATTAACTAAGAAGTACTGGACAATAGCTCCATAAATTAAGGTTACACCTACTGTCAAAGCAGATATGGTTTTACCAGAATTGAGTACAGCGTAAACTTTGCAATAATGCTTTGAATCAAAGTCGTTTTTTTTATTTGCATTGGGGCCAAGCTGTATACTAAATGATTATTTAACTAAGCATACATGATCAGTTGGAGAAGATTAATCATTATTCATTAATCTATGTTGCCAGGACAAGTAAACAAGAAGAAGAAACCAGCATGAGAGGATCTGAAAATCGTGAGGATCTGTTGGAGAAGATTATAAGGCCTAAAATGCTATACAAATTCTGTTCATTTATAGTAAATCATTCCAACATACAGCAGTAGCCTCACCATATGCTTAACCCGTGCCCGTGGGAAATAAATTCTACCTGTGGCACTATCCTTCAATTGCATATATGGTATTACATGCGATTTAAGCACAAAATAATTTTGTTGAGAACACACATATGAAATGATTGAGACTGAAAAATCAATATTTCATGTATTGTTTATATGAAGCTTATTAATATTTTAGAAGGCTTATTTTTTTTGGTCTGATTTTTAAAGGCTTATTATTATAAAAGGCTTTATTAAATTATTTAGATCTTAGGAATTTTACTTATGATAGTTTAGGTATGTAATATTAGATTAATAAGTTTCCAATAAAAACTCGGTGCCTTTTCTGAGATGGACCAGCCTTCATGATTTGATTAGTATAATTAGGTATGCTCAATGTTTTAAAAGGCGCGAGGCGGGTTTGAGGCGTTTAGCCCGGGCGAGGCGAGGCGTAGGCCTCAAGGCGCATTGAGGCGTAAGCCTCACTTTTTAAAAAAAAAAATCCTAAAAAATTACAAAACTATCATAATATTGATAATCATTACTAAAAGTGCAAATAACATCACAAATACAATAACAATCTCAAATCATCACACCAAAATAACAAATAACAATGTCACTACATAATTAAAGTCATACATAACCATAAAGTCATCGAATAACAAATAGTTAAACACTTAAAGTCTTAAACTAGTGTATCACCATGCACCATAAAGTCATTAAATAAAGACACTAATAATATTATTATTATTATGCTAATGGATCAAAGCCATGCCGGATCCTTTCTATTACTCATCAGAATAATTCACTACAAATTTACAAATTAAAATTCAATACAACTACAATAAAATTTAATCATATATAAAAATCAAACAATACTCATATATATTAATATATATCACATATTAATATAAGGCAAATAATAATAGAAGTCAAATTCTGTGGGGGCAGTGAGGTTAAAATTCTGTCGTGTATTTCCAGAAAATACATGCTGTCCAAAGCTTTATTTTATGAGCATGATATTGAATACATGTACATATATATATGTGTATATATAACTATTATATATATACATATAGAGAGAGAGAGAGAGTGAAGAAGTATATAGAGAATAAATGTTAAAAAACTTACAAAGAGTGAAGAAGAATGATGTATTTCAGATTTTAGGGTTTGGGATGATATTGTATACGACTCGTAACTGCTGCAACTCTCTCCCTCTCGTCATGTGCAGCTCTCCTCTCTGTCGATCGTATTTGCTCAACGTTGTGGGGCTAGGGTTTAATGGTAAGTACTTTAAAAAAAAAAAAAAGAGTGTAAAACTACATAGTTTTGATAAGTTACGCCTCGAACGCCTTGAGGCCTACGCCTCAAGGCTTACGCCTCACTTACGCCTCACAGACGCCTCACAGTGAAGAGGCGTAAGCCTCAAAAATGACCAAAAAAACACGCCTCAGGAGCGTTTTTCCTCCGCCTCACCTCGAGGCGCACGCCTCAAACGCCTCTTAAAACATTGGGTATGCTATGCGCATTTATTGCAATTTAGACTTCTATGAGATTGATATTTTAATGAGAATTTTCTATTTTTCTATTTCTCTTTGCATCCCTCAGGATCGAGACTTTAAAAAAAATCTAATTTTCTTGGATATTCTTAGTATCAATGAGAAAATAGAAGTACATGCTCTTGGTTTTTTGATATAAAAATCAAGAAGTCATTCATTGGCCACTCATATTTGCATCATGAAATGTGGGAGAGTTTTTTTCCAAAATATAGATTTCATGAAAAGAAAAGAAAAAAAGCCGATCAAGTTATGGCAACCTTACTTTCAACTTTACTGAATTACAATAGTTAACCACGAGCATATATCAGCTGTAGTGGTAGTGGTAGTGGTAACAGATTACCAAAGGTAATAATTGAAATATTGGAGCAAATAGCTATAATAAGAATAAAATCAGACCTTTGCAATGACTTCAGCTGTTTCTTTGAAGTCGACACATCTAGAGATATAGGATTTGGCAAGAAATTCATCAATTAGCCTAATCCCGATGTTATAACCCCTGTAAAGAAGTGAGGTCGACAAATCATGATGGACAGAGTTAGATACAATTATGCTATGCACACTCATACACATACATAGGAAAACCGAAATTACATTTGATCCAGCTGCTTATTGACTTCTTCTACTTCCTCCAGATCTGTAAGCAGTTGTCGAACGATCGCTCCATACGTCAGAGTGAAAAGCTCAGCGTTCTGCATACAAAACAAATTATTCTTAAATTTTACCAAACAAATGAATAAAGGAACAAAATTTCATTCAAGGTGACCCAAAAATTCCTATAGAGTCGTAAAATTAAGTGCGATACCACTTAGTTGGCACTCTGACACCAAATTGTTGACTTGATTAAGTTTAATGTAGAGCTAGGGGGAATATTAGGGTTTAGTTTACTTACGACGCGCTCAATGTTGGCGAAAATGGCATCTCCGGATCTGGGAGCAATAGGAGCCATGGAAGTATTGGTATGTTCTTCAGATTGTGAATCGCTTCGAAACTGTAAAAATGGAGATCCGAACTCAACTGCGATTGTTCGATGATTTTTGGTTGATAGGTGATCTGAGTATCGCTCTACTGATGGAATCGGACGGGGCGGGTTTGTAAAGTGATCCAACTAGACCTGTAAGCATGGTTCAAAGTCGCGGTTTCGGTGCGCAACTCGGGCACTTAATTTTCAACTCGGATATCGGTATCGGTTTCGGTTTCGACGATATGGACCGATTTATTATTTAAAAAGCCCAAAAAATTACAAAAAAAATATAAAAAAAATTTAAAGTATAAAATTAATAATATGGATCAATTAGATAAGCATAATAACATTATCTAATACAAATTACATATTTTACATCAAAATATCATCATCTGTCGCACTTGATAATATAATATTACATCATAATTCAATAAATATATAACAATACAATCTTACAAAGTACAAATATCTTAAATATAAGTCAATTAGGCCTAGAATAATGATATAAATTATAATTATCATCATTACTCAAGAACTCTAGTGATGAGGGATGAGGATATAAAGGAGGTTGGGAATTAGCACTTGTAGGGTAAGGATGAGATGAATGGCTAGATGACCCATAATGATGAGATGAATGGCTAGATGATCCATAATCAGGAAAATTTGGTTGACCATCATGATGATAATACCCAAATCCCCGATAATCGTTGCTACTTGAAGATCCATCATGATATGTTCCACGACCACTTCCATAATAACTACCACGAGCAGCAATAGTATTATTTGACCCCCCACTACTAGCATAATCTTGTGTGGAACCTCCATAACCAGTGCCAAAACCATAACTAGATATTCCACCTCCGGATATGCTATGTCTACGACTATCATAATCATAGTTGTATCCATGTCCACCGTAATAGTGTTGGCCTAAGTTCAAGCTCTGTAGTTGATCATCGATACGCCGATAGCTTTGTGAATGAGGATCATAGCCACTAGAATACTCATCATAACTAGGGAACCTAGTTAAATCTGCTAGATGCCTACGCTGCTCACTTATTCCAGGTCGATATCCGTGGTCTGTGTCTTGTGTGGCATAATAATTATCATCTCCACGCCATGACATACCACCATCATGTTGGTTATCAGTATCAGGATTGTAAGCACCACCTCTACTACCACTATTAGTACCTCGTATAGCACCACTACTTAGCCCACCTCCACCATCATTATTAGCATCATCATCATCATCCCCTCCATCGTCATCCTCGTCGTCACTTGAGAAAACAGTAAGTTTTTGAGGTTGCTTACGACGGAGACCACCCTCCATCTCTTCTTCGCTCTTTTGAATACCCTCATCCAACCATGCTAAATCATCAGATTCTAAAACCCCTACCTCATTCTCCCTTACCCACTCATCCAATATATCACCATCATCAAATATATTTTTTAGGTCGACTGGGTTATAATAATCATCTGCATCACTCATGTACATCAAATTTCTAACTTTAAGGCGCATATTATAGTGCACATACACTAATTTATGCAACTTTGTCATTGCTAATCGATTGCGAAGTTTTGCATGGATTATTGACCACGTGCTCCAATTTCTTTCACAACCAGAAGATGAACATGTTTGACTTAGGATTCTTATGGCAATGCGCCTGAGGTTAGGAGCCGATTCACCATAGTTATACCACCACTCAGCTACATAAAAATAAGTATAAGTACAAAAATATATATTAGTATTACTATTATCACATTGCATATGCTTATAATATTATGTTTAATTTAAAAAGATAATTTAGATAGTAATACCGGGAAGAGAACTTTTCACTGCTTTTTTTGTAAGAACTTATCCAAACTCTCCATTATGATTAACAAATTGTCTGATCTCATTCATTGCTTGCACTTGTTTTTCCAAGTCAGGTTCTAATCTTTTGATAGCCTCTTTTATTCCTGTTCTTACTTCTTCGTCATTTGAAATGTTGCCTTCATATTGAAACATTGGATTCAAAAAATATGCTTTGATAAGATAAAATAAGTATATGTTAGTAATTATAAATTTTATTAAACATATAAAAGTATTTAAATTTAAAAATGGAAGTACCTGCTGCATGTAAGTGTGCATGTAATTGACGATCCCATCTATCTTCAATCACATTCCAGTACTTTCTCCAATTGCTAACGTTATCTTTTATGCTAAGTTTAACCATAGCCATTCCTTGGTATATAACAGAAAGTGTAGGCTTTTTATCTTGATCAACCACCTTCAAAAGCAGCACCAATGGTTCCATGACCAACATAACTTCAGCTGCTCGTTGCCAAAATCGATCTGTTAAAATTAAGTCAGCGACCTTTGATGCTACTCCCCTTCGATTCTTTTCTCGATTGAATTCAACACATTCAGTTGTTGTGCACATTCGCTTTAATTCAATTTGATGCCGTATAAGACTTTCAAGGGCAATATATTCAGTTGCAAATCTTGTAATGCCCGGTCTTAACAATTCTCTATCATTGGTATACTGCTTCATTAGATTCACAACTTTTTGACTATTATAAATGAAAGACGTGATCGACTTGGCTTCATTCAACGTAGATTTAATGGACTTCATGTTGTATATGTCTTCAAGCATTAAATCTAAACAATGAGCAGCACAGGGAGACCAAAATAAGTGCTTTCTCTTGTCCATTAACAATTTGCCAGCTGCTTTAAAGTTAGGCTCATTGTCAGTTACAACTTGTACGACATTACTCTCCCCAACTTCTTCCACCACTTTATCCATAAGTGAAAAGATATAATTCGCATTCTTGATTTTATTTGTTGTGTCTACTGAGGTGTGGTATATCATGTTCCGGTCTGAATAAATCATGAAGTTAATAATTGGCTTCTTTGTTCTTGAACTCCACCCATCTCACATAATAGTGCAACCATATTCTGGCCATTTTGCCTTAAGAGTGTTGATATAAGCCTCAGTCTCCTGTACCTCCTCATCTAAGTACACACCACCAATTTGATAACTGGAAGGACCTTTAATCCCTGGGCCAACCTCAGCAATTGTATCAATCATTGTTTGATAATAAGGTCCACTATCAGCTGCATTGAATGGAATTGCATTGAAGTGAAAAAATTTGCTTATGGCATTTCCTACTTTCTTTACGCCATCAGCAAAGAACATTCCCTTCAGCGTTTTTTGATAAGTTTTTTTAGGTATGAACATTTGTGAATCAATTCCAGTTGATGGCATATTGACTCCTTCCTTAACTGACCAAGCTCTCGACATTTGTGGTCGCTTAGTCCCAGAAATAGATGGTCGTGTTCCTTGAATATGGTGATACCACTAAAAATAATTTTTTGATATTAATTGCGCACCACTTTTCATTTATCCCCTTTAACAAATTATTTCTCATGTTTACAACCTAAATTAGTTTTTGGAGCCATTTTACAAAAGAACAAGCAATTTATTATTACTATTTTTTTTAAATTTCATTCCTATGATTCTAAATCCAATCTAATTCTTAATATGAGGTATTATTTTTTAAATATTTTAATATCTATATATAAATAAATATCTATATATTAATCATAAAGTATTTTATCATATTAATATAAAGATCACTTACATTGAAAAAAAATTTAGCAAGTACATAAAGTGTTTTTTCATATTAATCATCGTATATATTTAATATAACAATATTTAATGAATCATTATCCCTAAATACAACAAAAAAGTATAAAATTAGAGATGTATCTACCATCATCTATATATATATTGTATTTAAATTTGCATATGTTGTATAGAAAAAAAAAGAAGGAAAGAAAGACATACCTGGAGGTAGAGCTTATGAAAAAAGGGAGAGAAGTGTAGAAACGATTCAGAGGTAGAGCATATGAAAAAAGGGAGAGAAATGTAGAAATAATTTAGAGGCAGAGAAGATGAAAAAAGAAGGAAAGAAAGAGATAGCTATCTTTAAGAATATGCATTTAGAAATAACTCTCGTGACTTTATTCTTTTGGTTTTCAACTCCTACTTCCTTAGTCTTTTTTTTCATCATTTGTCTACTAGTAATAATGTAATATAGACAAGAATCTTACTAGTTTTCCAACAAGCCATGGCACTATGGCAGGCTTTTGGTCTTTTCTCCATTCCATCTTTTGCTTTTTTTTCTTTTCTTTCTTCTTTTGTTTTATTTTTTTTCTTTCTTTTCTTCCTTCTTATCATCTTCTCTTTTTTAGGATTAAGGTGATTAAGCCTATTTAATTAAATAAAAAGTAATAAATTACTTTGGAATAATTGAATAAATTAACATTTTTTTAATAGTTGTCAATTTAATTAAATAAAGATTATCAAATTATTTTGGAACAATATCAACATTTTTTTTCAATAAATACTAATTTTAGTCACTTTATTCAATGGAGTAACTTTTTTTTTTTTCAAATTTTAGTCACTTTATTCAATTATTCAATATCAGTGAAATATCGGCAACTCGGCGTGATTTCGGTAAAATATCGGTGATATTTCGAAATACCGCGATTTTAATCGTATCGGGTCATAATAGCGGTTCGGCACCCCCTATTCTAACTCGGTATCGGCCATCTCAGATCGGTTTCGGTCGATACTTTGAACCATGCCTGTAAGGATCTTCTTTTTGGGGTGAAAAAAATTATGGGGTGATAAAAAATCACCCTTTTGCTGTCACAACCGTCCTTTCTACCTTAGGTTTTACTTTTAAAAATTTAGGGTGATTTAGATTTTGGGTGTCATTTGTTCTTGTATATTAGATGTTAGGTGTTAAAATTTTATATAATAAGTGTTTAGGTGTCATTTTGGACGGAATTTGTTAGTCAACGTGGTCAACAGTTAGCTCCATTAATTTTTGACAATTTTACCCCTAAGCAAGAGCAATATGTTTTGTCTTTTTCTAGGGGTAAAATAGGTAAATTGGGTAAAAAATTAATGGAGCTAACAGTTGACCACGTTGACTAACGGATTCCGTCCAAAATGGCACCCAAATACCTATTATGCAAAACTTTGGCACCCAACGTCTGATATGCAAGAACAATCGGCACCTAAAGTCAAAATCACCCAAAAATTTATTATAAACACTCCTCCCCACTCTTTTTAAATTAAGAATCATAATTAGAGTAAAACTTCATTTTTACTTGTTTTAACATTGAACATTTAGAATTTTATTAATAATTTAAGTTACTATCCAATTTTTTATATGTATTATTTTATCATTAAGAGAGTAAATGTGATAATATTTTCTCATTATTAGAAGAGTATTTTCATTTTTACTCGCTCAGCATTGAGTATCTGAAACTTCAGCAATAACCTAAGATACAGCCCAATTGTTTAGATATTTTCTCTTATCATTAGGAGAGTAAATGTGATAATACTCTCTTGTCATTGGGAGAGTATCTTCATTATTACTCGCTCGACATTGAGGATTTGAAACTTAAATAGATCTGTGGCATTTTTTTAGAACAGATATATATATATATATGTTGAAGAAAATTACACGTCGTGTGCTATCGTATAGATAGAATATGTATTAGGGATTTTATTGTGTAAAATATACATTATGGGTCATATTGGGTTTTCTTGTTAATCATATTTACTATTGTATTTGTACCCTATTTAAAGGGCTCATCTAATGAAAGGTTGAGGTGAATTATTCCCACAACACGTTATCAGCACGCTCAGAGCTAAAAACCCTAACACTAAGAAAACCCTTGCCGTCATCACCACTGATCTCTTCTCTCATCGCCCACCTTCAAGGAAAAAAAGCTGCAGTATACGTACATAATGAAGGAATGACTCGAGGATAACTTGAATGTTTAGTTGATAGTGGAACCACCCACACTATTTTAAGGAATAGGCAATTATTTGTTTAATTAATAGCCCATAATTCCTCTGTGACTACAATGATCGGATCATCACAAGTAATAAAAGGGCGAGGTAATGCCAAATTTTTGTTAACTAACGGCACATTATTTAAAGTCACAGACGCTCTGTATACACCAAGAGCAACCCAAACCTTACTGAGTTTCAAAAATATTCATGACAACGGTTTTCATATAGAAACTCATTGTGAGAATGGAATAGAATATCTTTATATTACATCTAATGAATGTGGAAGAAAACGCATTTTAAATAAATTAATGAGTCGATCTAGTGGACTGTACCTTACTACTATTCGGATTATTGAATCGTACGCTGTCACCAATAATGAAATGTGGGACACTGACTTATACAGGCTTTAGTACGACCGCCTAGGACATCCTGGTCGTGGCATGATGATCCGTATTTTAAAGAATTCATACGGACATCCCTTCTTTCGAATAAAAAATAAAATGGGACAAAAAATCGTCACGATGCAAGGTGTCGATTCTAATACTGTTCAAAAATATAACTTACCTTCTGAAGTACCAGAAACATTACGACCCTTTTATTATGCCTCTTTGACTACGTCAAAAGCACATCAATCATTTTGTAAAAGCATGTTCTTTAGCAAAAACAGGATCGAGACCTTCCTATACTAAAGATACAAAAGAAATTATTCCATTCTTATAAAGGATACAAGGAGATTTATGTGGACCTATCCATCCAGAATGCGGACCATTTAAGTACTTTATGGTTTTGGTGGATGCATCGACACGTTGGTCACACGTTACATTATTGTCCACAAGAAATACTGCATTTGCAAAACTCCTAGCACAGATTATACGTTTAAGGGCTCACCGCCCTGATCATCCTATTAAGTATATAAGGCTTGATAATGCTAGAGAGTTTACATCAAAAGCATTTGATGATTATTGCATGTCTATTGGGATTGATGTAGAGCATCTTTTCCCCATATGCATACACAAAATGGTCTCGCAGAAGCCACCATCAAAAGATTACAGATGGTGGCCAAGGCACTAGTTATGCGCACCAACTTGCCTATATCTGCCTGGGGCTATGCAATATTACACGCAGCTTTACTTATTCATTTCAGACCCACTGCTAACCAGCCATTTTCTGCGTACCAGAGTCTTCCCGTCGTTAGGGGGAGATAAGAAAAAGGATTTTTCAAGGGAACGACAGGAATTATCGTGGTTTGTTCCCACCCTGTCTCATTTTGATCCCCGCACTTCACAATGTGAAAGTGAAGTGAAAAGAATAATCGATCTTCAGAACGTAGCAGATTTGATGCCTGATGCGTTTATTGATATCACAAAAGTGACGAGATCACATATACCAGCTGCAAATGTGTCTGCAAGGTTAGAAGTCCCCGACAAGGGGCACGGTGTCGCAGATAGAGATACTGCAACCACACTTAGTGGAGGTAGGATTAAGGTTGTGGCTCCCCAAAGGAAGAGGGGGAGGCCACTCGGTTCAACTGACACTCACCCAAGGAAGAAAAAGGAGAATAAGGCACAAACCGATCCATTAATCATCAATGAAAAGAACCCTTCTCATGAGATTATCTCTGATTATAGTTATGTCCATGAATCAGTACTGGAGGGCGCTCTGATGTTTGAAATGATTCTAGAGAACAAAGAAATCTCAATAGATTATGAGAAGGCATACGAGTTGATGGAAAGATCTTCCATATATATTGATGATATATTTGCATACACTATTGTTCAAGAAATTATAGAGCACGATGATGTCGAACCTCGCTCAGTTGCAGAATGTCAACAAAGAGCAGATTGGCCTAAATGAAAATAAGCAATCCAGGCGAACTAGATTCTTTGGCAAAAAGACAGGTATTTGGTCCGGTAGTGCTAACCCCACCAAGTGTAGAGCCTGTAGGACATAAATGGATATTTGTCAGAAAGCGTAATAAGAAGAATGAAGTTTTAAGGTACAAGGCTCGCCTTATGGCGCAAGGTTTCTCACAACACCCTGGAATTGACTACGAGGAGACATACTCTCCCGTAATGGATGTTATAAAATTCCGCTACTTAGTTAGCTTGGTAGTTTTCGAAGGATTGGAATGCAACTCATGGATGTGGTTACTGCTTATCTCTATGGGGATCTTGATTCAGAGATATATATGAAAGTGCATGATGGCCTTACATTACCCAAGTTAAGTGACTCTAAACCACGGAGTGCGTTTGCAATTTAGTTGAAACGCTCACTTTACGAATTAAAACAATCTGGACGGATATGGTATACCCATCTAAGTGACTACTTGACTGGGAAGGGATATAAAAACGACGAATTATGCCTATGCGTATTTATAAAGAAAACAAGTTTCGGATTCGCAATTGTGGCCGTATATGTTGATGACATGAACATAATAGGTACTCTTGATGAAATAAGAGAAACCACTAGTTACCTAAAATCTGAATTTGAGATGAAGGATCTTGGAAAAACACGATTATGTCTAAGTTTTGAACTAGAACATCGAGCTTGTGGAATATTAATCCACCAGTCTGCGTATGTCCAAAAGATGCTCAGGCGATTCAACATGGATAAAACGCATCCTGCTAGCACTCCCATGATCGGATGAAGTTTGGATCCAAGAAAATATCCATTCCGTCCAAAGGAAGATGACGAAGAGGTGTTGGGAGCTGAAATTTCTTATTTAAGTGCAATAGGCGCATTATTGTACTTGGCTCAATGCACTCGACCAGACATAGCATTCTCAATGAACTTGTTAGCTAAATTTAGCTCAGTGCCAACGCAGCGTCACTAGAACGGTATCAAGAATATTTTTCGATATCTAAAAGGAACCATTGACTTGGGACTGTTCTTTCCCTACAGAGAGGCAAAAGGAATTGCAGATGACACGACAATTTATAAAGCAAATGTTGATATCGAAAAGGCTAGCCCCTATATTAAAACCCCAAATGATATTTTGGTTGGTTTTACTGATGCAGGGTACCTCTCTGACCCACATAAAGGTCGTTCCCAAACTGATTATGTATTCACTATTGGGAACACAGCAATATCTTGGAGATCAACAAAGCAAACTCTTGTGGCTACCTCCTCAAACCATTATGAGATTATCGCTCTACATGAAGCGGTTCGTGAGTGTATATGGTTAAGGGCAATCATTACACATATTCGAGGAACTAATGTTTGAGTTCTACCACTAAAGAACCTAATTGCATCTATGAAGACAATGCAGCTTGCATCGAACAGATGAAGCTAGGTTATATCAAGGGTGATAATACAAAACATATATCTCCAAAGTTTTTCTATAATCAGCAACAACAGGCTCTCCTCAAGTTCAAGTAAATCAAGTAAGATGTGAAGAGAATGTGGCAGATTTGTTTACCAAATCTTTGCTTAAAGTTATATTTGAAAAACATGTGAAAAGCATAGGAATGCGTAGGCTTTCCAAACTCCTTTGATCGATGTAAGGATCAGGGGGAGTGTAGACTTAAGAAGAAGTCTAACACGCGTTGTACTCTTTTCTTTCAACCAAGGTTATTTTTCCCACGGGGTTTTGTTACTTGGTAAGGTTTTTAACGAGGCAACGATTCATGCATAAGTTTTTCAAATTCCTTGATTAATGCAAACATCAGGGTGAGGTGTACACTTGAGGGGGAGTCTATCATTAACATGACATTACGTTATACTCTTTTCCTTAGACCAATGTTCATTTTTCCATTGGGTTTTGTTACTTGGCAAGGTTTTAACGAGGTAACGATGCATGAAAACTCTATTGATCGAAATAATGATCAAATAGAAATATAGACTCAATGAATGAAGTCTAACATAATTATCGTAATATTGTACTCTTTTTCCTTTGATCGAGGTTATTTTTCCCATAGGGTTTTTACTTGACAAGGTTTTAATGAGACAACAAGGCATGTACCATTCTATCTCTGATTCAGCACAAGGGAGAGTGTTGAAGAAAATTACACGTAGTGTGCTATCGTATAGATAGAATATATATTAGGAATTTTATTGTTGAAAATATACATTATGGGCCATATTGGGCTTTCTTATTAATCCTATTTACTATTGTATTTGTACCCTATTGAAAGGGCTCATCTAATGAAAGGTTGAGGTGAATTATTCACACAACAATATATGCATTTTTTGTTTGTTTTTTTCTTTTTTTCTTTCATTTTAGAATATATATATATATATATATGTATGTATGTGTGTGTGTATGTTTTGAATATATATATATATATATTTATATTTTGAAAAATATGAAGAAAGGGGAGGAGGAAGATGAAGAATAATCCACATTCTTTTGTTTTCGAATATATATATTTATGTATATATGTATGTTTTGAAGAAGATGAAGAGGAGGAAAAGAAGAAGATGAGGGTGGTGAGAGGGTGATAGTATTGTTTTGTTGTGATTAATGAATAATTAATTAATTAAATTAAATTAGTAATTAATCTTTGTATAAAATTGTGAAATGAGAGGGTGGTACGAATAAAATTTAGTTTAATATTAATAAAAAATTTAGAGGATGTTAGTGACTACAAATAAGGGTGCATTTATCACGCCCCCCCCCCCCCCCCCCCCCCCAAAAAAAAAAAATTATCATAGTTGAATCCCCTTTTTTTCTTTTTTTCCTTTTTTTGTAAAATTAGACGATCTCTGCATTAGCTTTTAAGCTTTTCAACTAATCTTCCTTTGCACGTTAAACTATACTAATTTCCAAAGCACACTCTACGTGTGTGCAGTAAATAAAATAAAATAAATTGTATGTAAAATAATATTTTTGTATTCATAAGTACATAATCAGTTTATGGCCTTTTTGTTGAATTTTTTTTAATTATGAAATTAATTCACTTTCGATTAGTCAATTAAAAGCTTATGGATCTAAAATGATTCAATTTTACTTGATGGAGTGTTTGGATAACTTAATTGAGATATTGAAAATGTTATAATAACATATTTTGAAATGAGTGTTCTTGTATACACCCACAAAGTCTTTTTTTGACCCTGTTTTTGTGTTTTTAGTTTTGATAAGTTTGCAACCTAAGAATCCCTTATTTTTTATTTACAAAAAGAAAAGAAAAGGAAAGGAAAAAACACCCGTCTTATTCTTCAACGCCACATATAAGTCCTACACACTGGTAATCCATTTTAAGGCCAGCGGTTGTGCGCATATTATTTATGAAATTTACATCATATATATAATTAATTTTAACTTCTTAGGACTTGATTGTGTGCATATATTCATCATACGGCTAGTGAACATTGTCCTTGTTTGCTAGCATTGGCAGCTTTATCTGCTCAAAGGAATTGTTTGTTTTTTCGGGGTTTCTGAACTGAATTATTTCTTAAGATTTTTTGCTTATAATGTGCTTAAAGCATTAAAAAAATACCCAAAAAAGAAACAATATAGAAGATCTATTTCCTACTGTTTAATTAACGGTGTACATTTTATTTGTAATCTTCAATTACTCTTGGGATTATCAATAGAGTTAGAGCCTTATAATTAAAATCAAATTTTTTTGAAACTCGGTTATCCAGGACAAAGGAAAATCTAGTAGTATATTTCGAAGAGATATTTATTGCGTGTTTAGGAAACATGATCAAAATTTTCACCAGAACATCAGTTGGTTGTGGTATCAAACAAATTCAACACTAATCACAGTGAGTAAAAGCAGGTGTTTTAACAAAAGCAGCGGTCAAAATTGTGTTGGTATCTATTTGTTTGGAAGTTTAATATAAAACGGGGTGAGTTAAAAGTTGTTGGTGGGGTGAGTTAAAAGTGTGGTGAAAATATTGTTTTCATGCGTTTATTTAAGAACACCCTTTAAAATCCTCTATGTTTTTTAAAATTTTGTGTAGAAATATCAACATCAAGTATTTGCTCTATATTCCTTTAAAATATAGAGAGTTGGGCTGAATTCCCAAGTTCACGAATTAGACAATTTTAAATCTTACTTCAAATGACTTAATTTTAGTTTTTATGAATCAACTCGAATTTTCATATTTACAATTATTTAATTTTCCTATCCAAGCGCAAATCGACATAAAAATTGTAAATTATCTAATTCATATTTTAAGAGACAATTAAATAGATCCTTATTATATGAAAAATCAACTTTGTAATAAATACATAGATTTATGTAAATATCTTATTAAATAAAAAAAATTGTACATTACAAATTATAAAAAGCAAAGCCTGATTATAAAACTGGTTTAAATGTTCATGAACATAATTTTGTAAATACATGTTTACCTATCCTAAAATAGTAATTTTTTTATTATATCTCTCTAGATAGATAGATAGATAGATAAATAGATAGATATATAAGGAAAATTTCAAGTAAGGACCAATATATATGGATTGGTCCTTTTTTTTTGGTGGGGGGGGGGATATGAGTTTTTTTATAAAACTTGTTGGAGATAATCTCTATGACTATTAGATCATCTCTACCAAATTTTAAAAAAAATCAACAGGGAAGTAAGTTAACTAAAAATTTGATATATATATATATGTATATATATATCATGTAAATTATGTTATCGTGTCTAAATTATATAAAACCAACGTTTTCTACTGGTGCTGTAACATATGTATTAGGACCTTACACTGTGTTAATCGTATTATTTCATGTTAATTGGGTATTATCATCTAATTAGAAAAAATCAACATTTCTACTTATGTTATGTGTAGACCCAAAACTTGCAATCATGTCCGTCGCTCATGTTGTGTATTTGGTAGGTTGTGTTTGTATTTCGTAAAAATAACAGAACGTTGTGTCATGTTCTTTCAGGCCCAAACACGACAAAAAACACAAATTTCTACCCTTACTTGAACTCGAATTTGTTCCAATTCAAATTAATCCGACCTAACGTGTTGTAACTATATAATATTTAAGAGTATATACTTAAAGAAAAATTAGTTTACTAAATTATCCTTGATAGGAAAGTATGATAGAATAGGGAGGACACTTAAATAATTGAATATAGACACCGTAAAAGGATTTGGTGAAGTAGTAACATTTTCATAACTAATTATTCTATTTGTTCACGTGGTAAATTAAAGTTCTTTTTTTGTGTGAGGTCATAAGTTCAAATAGCACAACAAAGTTTTATTTATTTTTTTAGCATAAAGGGTAAAACCCCCCTCACGCTTTATTAATAGTATAGATTTATTGCCGAGCCATAATATTTTGTTAGTTGCTTGAGTATTTTCTTAGCATAGAGTGTATTTTGGTAATTCAATTGACACACCAAAACCCCCCTCACACTTTATTAATAGTATAGATTTATTGCAAAGCATGTAATATTTTGTTAGTTGCTTGAGTTAAACTTGGACAGCTTAAACCAATTCATTATCATATTTATGTGTATTTTTTTTGGTGACTATATTTATGCGTATGTAACCTAAAAGTCATTAATCCCAAGTTGAATATTTGTGTATATATAAACTAAAAATTTATAGATTTAGTTATTACACTTTTTTTTTGTGACTATATTTCTCAGCAGGTTTTTTAGGCCTTTTATGCTTGGTGACATATCTACATGGTAGTAGGAACTTTATTCAGAGTGTAAGTGTGTTTTGTGAGCTATGCACTCACTAAACTGACCACTTTGCGAGAGGAATTTTTCAAAGTGTAAGTGCGTTTTGTGAGTAGTGTACTTACTAAACTAACCTCTTTATGAGATGAATTTTTTAGATTGTAAGTGTGCTTTGTGAGCTGTGCATTTACTAAACTGACCTATTTGTGAGAGGAATTTTTTAAAGCGTACTTTGTGAGCAAGAAAATACCAAAGTAAAATTTCACATATTTCTCTTTGAAAAAGTTCTTACAAAAAATACAAAGCACTCCACTCAGGGATAATATCTCTTAAAGTGTTCTATATTCCATGGCCTCATGAGCTCCATATTATCTGAAGTTCTTGAGTAGTAAGTGCCAGGTCTGCTAACTCTAGTGACCAAATATGGACTTTCCCATTTGGCAGCGAGCTTTCCATATTCGGAGACTTTGGTGGCTAGGGTGACTTTTTGTAGCAGCAAGTATCCCACACTTAAGCTCTTATATTTGACTTTCTTGTTTTAACTCTTATCCATGCTTCTTTTGTAGGCTTCCTCCTTAACTCGAGTTTGCTCTCTTTTTTCTTTAAAGAGATCTAAGCTGGTCAATAGGCCTTCGTCGTTCCCAATTAGGTCATGATGATTAATTCTATATGTCGGTACTCCCATCTCTATTGGAATCATTGTTTCAGTTCCATAGGTCTAAGAGAAAGAAGTTTCACTAGTTGGACCTCAGATGGTAGTCCTATAAGCCTATAGAACTAATGGGAGCTTTTCAAACCAATTTTTCTTCGCATTATCAAATCTTTTTTAGCGACTTAGAAAAGTTATGTTTGTGACCTCGATTTGGTCATTAGATTGAGGATGAACATGTGAGCTCTAGTGATTCTTGATTTCATGGCTTCCGCAAAAATCTCTAAGGCGAAAGCGGTAGATGATGTTCCTCCACACAAAACTCCAGACTTTTAAGGCGATGATGGTGGTAAGTGCTTCTGCTTTAGCTTATTTGGTGAAATAGTCAATTTCTAACATTGCAAACTTTGTCTGCCCTTTGCCTTTAGGGAAAGGACTAACTATGTCGATGCCCCACTGAGAGAATGGCCAAGGACTGTTAACAAGAGTCATAAGTTCTGTTGGGAGATGTTAGATGTTAGCAAATCATTAACACTTATTGCATTTCTTTACTAGCTCCTTGGCGTCTTATAGGATGGTGGGCCAGAAGTAGCCTTACCTTCTTACTTTGAGAGCTAAGGACCTAGCTGATGGATGTCCTCCGCAGAGCCTCTTATGGATTTCTAACATAACTATTTGAGCTTGGTAAGGGTGTAGACAAAGTAAGAATGGAGTGACATATATGTACAGAGTTACCTCTATGTACGGAGTGACATTTTCTTGTCTTCCGAAAAAGCTCCATTCATGAGGCAGTCTAAGATTGATCAAACACTTGGAGATTTAAATTGGGACTAGGTCCACCTTATCGAAGTCTTCAATGACTTTTCTTTCTAAGTACTAAATGTGGACACTATTAGGCACTTCCGATGATGAGGTTAACTTGGCCAGGCAGTCTACTTTATTGTTTAAAGCTCGGGGGACCTTGATAAAAACCACGTTTGTGAATCCTCGAGCTTCTCCTTGAGCCTTGGCAAGGTAGGCAGCCATGTGGTCCTCCTTAACCATGTTGTATCCCAAGATTTGATTAACAACAACCGCAAAGTCGTTGTAAACCACCATTTGCATTGCCCCTAGATCTCGTGTTATTTTCAGACCTACTATGATGGCCTCATATTCCAATTTATTGTTTAAGGCTTTGAAGAGGAACATCAGAGTTATCTCCAATGTGTTGGCTTCAGGAGTGGTGAGCACTAAATTCACCCCAGATCCTTGCAAGTTAGAGGCTCCACTTCATGCAGTATCCATTAGGGATTTTTGGTATCAGATTCATCGAGGAGATGGAGCTCGAGGTGCTCGAAAATGTATGTGTCAATAATTCTGGTGGCTCAAGAACTAGTTCTTCAGTGTAGGTGAACTCTACTATGAAGTCTGCAACAGTCTGTTATTTGACAGAGATTCTGAGTTTATAAGTGATGAAAAATTAGCTGAGCTCTATAACTCAGACAACCAGTCTGCCTGACTGTTCCAATTTGTCAAATATTCTTCTTAAGGGCTAGTCAGTGAGTACCTAGATGGCATGAGTATGGAAGTGAGGCTTCAGTTTCTTGAAGGTGATGAGGAAGGCGAAAGCTAATTTTTCTAACCTCAGATAGTTGAGTTATGTGCATTGCAAAGACTTGCTCGCATAGTAGACAGGGAGTTGAGCTCTATCCTCTGTCCTCATGATAGCCGAGTTGACCGTTGTGCCAGAAACAACTAAGTACAAAGATATAATATCCTCTTTCTTTGGCGAACTAAGGACTAACTATTGCTTGAGCTGCTGAAAAGCGAGCTCACACTATTCCATCCATTCTAAAGCTTTCTTCATCGTTTTAAAGAAATGGTGGCATTTTTCTATTGCTTTGGATATGAACCTGTTAAGAGCCTTAACTCTACCAAGTAAGCTTTGTACATCATTTGGTTTGGTAGAGGACTTCATATTGATCAGAGCTTGAATATTTTTTGGATTGGCTTTAATGGCCCTTTGGGTGACCATAAAGCCCATAAATTTTCCTCCAGTGACCCCAAGCACACATTTGTCCAGGTTGAGGGTCATACCATTTATCGAAGGATAGCGAAAGCCTCATTAAGGTCTGTATCGTGGCTGGACGCCTTGAGGCTTTTGACCAGCATGTCGTCGACATAAACCTTCATATTCTTGCCTATTTGATTTTTGAACAGTGTATTCATAACTCTTTAGTAGGTAGCTCCAACATTCCTCAGGCTGAATGGCATGGCCTTATAGCAGTGTGTTCCCTCTTTGGTGCTAAACAAATTATTTTCTTCATCTTCTGGAGCCATCCTAACCTGGTTGTAGTTGGAATATGTGTCCATATATGAAGCTCAACATATCTAGTGGTGGCATCCACAGCTGATCAATTTTAGGGAGCAAAAAATAATCTTTGGGACAGGCCTTACTTCATCAGCACCACATTAGATAACCACTTTGCGTATTGGACTTCCCAAATAAACCCAGCCTCTGCACTTCTTCTTTTGCGGCTAGGTTTATTTCTGTTGTAAAGTTTCTTTTTTTTGCCTCACAGACTTGAAGGCATGGTCGATGTTGAGCCTATGAAATATTAGTTCAGGGTTTAATCCTTTCATGTCATCATGGCACCATGCAAAGATATCAACATTAACACTTAGGCACTGTGCGAGCTATTCTTGCACCTTGAGCTAAGTTGTTTACTGATCTTGAGCACCTTATCTGGTTGTGAGGGGTCCAAGAACAAGTCTTTTAAATCCTCAATTGGCTTTTCTCTAAGCTCTTTCCCTTCATCATAAGGATCCATAATATCGATTTTTAGCTTTTCAGAGATGGTAGGTTCCCATATGGTAGAAGGCTCTTGGGTAGATGCAATCTCGAGCTCAAATGCAGTAATGTCAGTACACCAGACCTTTTTGAGAGCTCTGAAGTGGCAGTACCTGGCTTCCACTTGGTTTTCTCTTACCTCCCCAATTCTATGGAGGGTTGGGAACCTTGTAGTTAAACTACAGGTAGAGACAATGGCTCTAATTTTGCTAAGAATGTCCCTCCCTAAGATAGCATTGTAATGGGGCTTTATCAAGGACCAAGAACTCTCCATAGTGGTGACCTGTTTTGGGGTTGTCTCAAGGGTGATTGAGAGTATAATAGTCCCAATGGATATGGTTTTTTCTTCATAGAAATCAACTAGTGTGACTGAAAATGGGGTCAGATGCTAGATATTGAGGCCCACATTGTTCAGAGCACTGTAATACATGAGGTTAGAGGCAGCTCTTGTGTCAATGAAGATCCGGTGAATGTTGTGATTGCCTACCATTGCTGCAACTATCAACGGATCATCATAGGGATACTTCATTCCCTCCATGTCCTCGTCAATGAAGGTGATCTCTGTAGCCTCGTACTTCATCATCTTGGTAGGTCTGAAGCTGAAGAAATCTACCTTCAAGCTAGGCAATTGAGCTTGCCTGATGTAGGCTTTCCTGGTCCTATTGTTGTTTTCAGAGAAGGAGGAACCACCCTCAATCATGAAAATTTCATTGGCATGGTCCTTTCCTTTGGCCTTCAGTGGAGCCTCATTCTTCTTGCAACATACTGTTGGAGTTGACTTCTTTAAATGAGCTTCTCAATCTATTCCATGAGTTTTCAACAGTCATTCATCTCATGACAGTGGTCCTTATGGTACTTGCAATACTTGGAGTGGTCCTTTTTTTTGTCGAAGGTTTGCATATTTCTTAGTTTAGGGAGGTCAATTCCAACCTGGGCGTAAACCTATCCTATGTGGACGTTGAGAGGGGTTGGATGTTTAAGCTTGTCCCTTGAAGAAGATAACTCGTCCTTGTTCTTATTAGCTCATTTTTCTTAATTAGGATGTGTGTTATCTCCCCCTTGACGCTTGGAGGAAGGTAGGGGAGCTGCAAATATATTTCTCCCTTAAAAGGCTTCTTCGACTCTTGTTTGCTTGTTGACCTCATCCAAGAGCTCTGCCATGGACTCGGGAATCATTCAGGCCAAGGTCATTAAGCACAAGAGGGAAGTCACTCCCTGCATAAATGGTGCAACAGCCACCCTGTCATTAAAGTTGTTATAGTTCTTTAAACTTTTTGCGGACCTCTATTTGATTGTGAAAACATGAGAAGATAGTTTGGATTACATTATAGTACGGAGGAAGTGCGCTATGGACTTGGTTCCGAGCTCTTAAAAGCTATGTATGGAGCTAGGTTATAGGCTATTGCACTACATTCAGGCTGAACCCTTAAAAGTGGTGACGAAAGCTCTACACATGAGGCCATCTGGAACATTCTGCATGTAACACCCCCGCTTTAATTAGTAGCTCTTAAAAGCTATGTATGGAGCTAGGTGATAGGCTATTGCACTACATTCAGGCTGAACCCTTAAGAGTGGTGACGAAAGCTCTGCACATGAGGCCATCTGGAACATTCTGCATGTAACACCCCCGCTTTAATTAGTAGGACAATACCTCTAATTAAGACATAGAGCATTACTAACCCACCTTAAACGAGCTGTAACGACCCGGTCCCACTTCAGTACGATATTGTCCGCTCTGAGCAGCGTCCAGCCAGGCCTTAGCCCCGAACCTTACCTCACAGCTTTGTTTCTGGGAGCTCACAACCAGCTTCCCAAGGGGGTCACCCATCTTGGGATTGCTCTGGCCGCCTACTCGCTTAACTTCGAAGTTCTGATGGGATCCGAAGCCATTGAGCCCCCAAAAGGCCTCGTACTTAATTAGGGACCAACTCCTACTTATATGGGTCTCAAGGAATCCCCCCCAAGGGAATCGACGTCCTCGTCGACACACCGTACTCTGTGGGGTCTGCTCTGATACCATTTGTAATGACCCGGTCCCCACCTCAGTACGATATTGTCCCCCAAAAGGCTTCGTACTTAATTAGGGACTAACTCTTACTTATATGGGTCGCAAGGAATCCCCCACTTTCCGATGTGGGATGTTTCATCCTTCCCCCTTGGGGAACCGACGCCCTCGTCGGTACATCGTACTCTGTAGGGTCCTCTCTGATACCATTTATAACGATCCGGTCCCACCTCAATACGATATTGTCCGCTCTAGGCAGCGTCCAGCCGAGCCTTAGCCCCGGACCTTCCCTCACGACTTTGTTTCTGGGAGCTCATAACCAGCTTCCCCGGGGGGTCACCCATTCTGGGATTGCTTTGATCGCCTACTCGCTTAACTTCAAAGTTCTGACGGGATCCGAAGCCAGTGAGCCCCCAAAAGGCCTCGTACTTAATTAGAGACCAACTCCTATTTACATGGGTCTCAAGGAATCCCCCACTTTCCGATGTGAGATGCCCCCCTTTGAGCTACACTTCTTTGCCCCCAAGGGAGTACTCATCACTCGTAAGGCGTCACACGAGCTAAAATATGTCTAAAATAAATAATGAAACAATAAATCCAAGAAAATCACATAGCCTGGAATAAATAACCCTGATACTCATGTTGTGGGCGATCATATAAAACATGAGTGTAATATACATTTATACACATACATGGAATTCGAGAAGCATACACACCATGTTAACATGTATTACAAAGTAAACAACAACTCAAGCTAGCCGTGGCTTGCCATGTATACACTTACACAACAAAAATGAGTCGGTATCAAAGATCCTCTACTTTGTTCCTGACCCAGTCGTTTTTTCTATCTTATCCGTTTCTTGAATACATGAATTCGTTTACATAAAATGGGGTGAGCTCACAACTCAGTAGGGGGATATAACAGGCAATATTACATACAAAACGTAATTAACTATTTAATCATAAATCATGGCTCAATCGATAAAATAATACATGCATGTGCATATGCATGTTACCTCCTTTATGTCAACCATTATACCGAGAAAATACCGAGGCCAAACCGAATAATAATAATAATAATAACAATGGACCTGACCGCCCCTAAGAGATACCGAAACTGAGCCGAACCATAATCATAAGAAGAAGAACGGGCCTGACCACCCCAGAGAATAAATCGAACGTAATCACAATATAACATCATCCGACCCATAAAAGATCATCATTATATCATAATAGAATTGGACCACATGTCCATCCATATCATATCACATAATCACAAGTACTTTGTCGAGGTCTGGATTTCTGGGCTACTTACCGCTGGTTCTAGACAGCTGACCTCATTGCTGTCCCCTGGGGGTTTAGGGATTTTCAAACCAAGGGCACCGAGCTCTACTTATTTTTATACCGACAAACACTAGTCAATACATATTTCTTTCATCATTGAAGGGCCACAATAACAATCATAATCAGATCCATCACATGACCATATCACATCCCAGAATGATACAAGATATATGCCTACAAGATAGGTCATAAAAATAGTCCGAACTTGCCAAAAGATCTCCAAGAATCCAGTTGACACAATAATGATGCACAATATGCATAACATGCTAACAAATGAACATTTGAAATAATTTATGCCATAAAACTATAACAAATCTCTATACATGTCCCTTGATGTATATAATTCATTAATTAATTAATTTCATAAATATATAACATCTATACATCCAATGGATATCTCATGTATGTCAAATAATACATATATATAAAGTATAATGGCATATCTTACTTCAAATCACATATATATGGCTTTATAAATCATAAAAAATCATCATTCTCATCATATAATAATACTTAAAATAAAGACAATTAATATATGATGATTTATATAGAATAAAATCATATTATCAGGTTTTAAAAATAATTAAACCCCATACCTCAAAATATTTAGCCCCAAATAATAAAATTTGAGTTGATACTCGAACTCCGACCAGCACAACTCTAAAATTCTTATACCCATACATAGCCCTCGACGTATAGAATAACTTTTTTCTTAAGGCTTGACTCGATTCGACGGAGTTTTGATGACCAATTTATAAAGAGAAAGTTTCGTACCTAATATCTTTTCTTCTTTCTGTCTCTCTCGGCTACAAATGTGAAAATGAAAGGTTGAAAATGCAGGAGCTATTATTAAATCAAGTCTAGGTTGGTTGTTTTTTTAAAAAAATATAACTTTTGTTAAATTACGATATTTAACCCTAAAGTTTTATAACTTTATTATTTTAACCCTAAACTTTTGCAACTTTATAATTTGGTCCATGCTCAACCAAAATTTTTAAACTCTTCAAAAATTTCACTTAATTGAGATTAATATATGTCTAATTTACACTAATTACATTACGGGGTATTACACTGCAAGCTCATAATATTGTTGTATTGCTACCAATGGTTTATCGGATCGGTGGTACCATCATAAGATTCCAAGGTAGGGAGCTTGAATTTCTCCAAAACTAAACAAGTCATGATATGTTGTGCGAAGGGAGATTATGAGTTTCTCAATAGGGCCGCGGCTGAGCTCCTTTCATCAATAGTGTTGCCAACTTGCTTAAAGAGCTCGGCCATTTGGTTTTTTATTTTCACCCTGAGCCTTTTCTCAATCTCTTCAACAAAATCTTTATGTGAGATCTTGTCGAAGATAGATACTCGAGGTTCGTTTATCCTATCTTGGAGAAGGAATGGAGGTTGGCCTTCCCCTCTCCTTACTCTATTTTGGATAGTGGTCCCTGAACAAGTAACTTATGCCACATTGATTTGAGGGGCTCTGAGAGGGGGTAAGAGGTTAGTCCTCTTCAATTCCTCTTCATTTAATATCTCATCATCCTAGTTAGTTTTACCACCGGCAGTCCTCCTAGAGCAGCTACGGCTCGCTTGTTGTCTCATTCCTAGACTTTTCATGGCCGAAATATGTTGATTCGGGTTCGTCGGGGTAGAGGTGGAGGCTGACAATGACCTTCTTTCCAAGTTAAGAGGGGGAGTAGCTCGCTGAGCTGTGAAACGATCAATCTAGACCAACAAAGAAGCTTGTTGTGACACCAAGGCGATTAAAGGGTCTGATTGTGTTTGTTCAGTGTTAACCATATTATCTTATTTTCAGAGAGTAGACATTTATGCTATTTTGGAAAAGTAGAGATTTTATGAAAACAATGCCTTTCCCATAGATAGGGCCAAACTATTGGTGTAAAAATCTAGAATGGATATTTTAACCAATTAATCAAAGATTTTATATGTTTATGTGATGGAAATGGTAGAGTTAAAAAATACGCATGGCAACGTGTGAATCAAAATTCAAATAGCAAAGCAAGTGTTTATAGAAGGGGTGTCATCCCTATAGGAAATAATCATCCTTTGGTGAATCGAGCTCGGAGCTTTGTGGCTTTTATATAAATAAGCTAGATGTGACGCCCTCCGAGCGAGGAGTACTCCATTGGGAAAAGGAATTATAGCTCAAATGGGGCATCCCACATCGGAAGATAGGTGATCCTTGGAGACCCATATAAGTAAGAAATGGTCACTAATTAAGTACGAGGCCTTTTGGGGGCTCACTGGCTTCAGATCCCATCAGAACTCCGAAGTTAAGCGAGTAGGTGGCCAGAGCAATCCCAGGATGGGTGACCTCCTGGGAAGCTGGTCGTGAGCTCCTAGAAACAAAGCCGTGAGGGTAGATGTTCCGGGGTTGAGGCCTGGCTAGACGATACCCAGAGCGGACAATATCGTACTGAGGTGGGATCGGGGTGTTACATATTTCATCCCACAACCCAAGTAAATCGCAAACCTATGCTCTGATACTAATTTGCTTAATTAGTAGGATAACACCTGTAATTAAGACCTGAAGCGTTATTAATCCACCTTAGACGAGCTAAAGTAGGTTTGAAATAAAAAATGAAACAATAAATCAAAGAAAATCACATAACCTGGAAAAATCACATAACCGGGAATAAACAACCCTGATACTCATGCTACGGGCGATAATATAAAATATGAGTGCAATATACATTTATACACATGCATGAAATCCAAGAGACATACGAACCATGTCAACATGTATTACAAAATAAACAACTCTGGCTAGCCGAGGCTTGCCACATACACACATATACAACAAAAATGAGTCGGTATCAGAGGTCCTCTACTTCGTTCCCGACCCAGTCGCTTCTTTTGTCGTATTCGTCTCATAGATACATGAATTTGTTTATATAAAAAGAGGTGAACTCATAGCTCAGTAGGGGGATATAACAGCTAATGTTACGTACAAAATATAATTAACTATTTAACCATAAATCATGGCTCAACCAATAAAATAATGCATGCATGTGCATATGCATGTTACCTCTTTTGTGTCTACCATTATACCGAAAGAATACCGAGACCGAACCTAATAATAATAATGATAATAATAATGGGCCTGACCGCCCCAGAGAATAAGTCGAATATAATCACAATATAACATCATCCAGCCCATAAAAGATCATCATCATGTCATAATATAATTAGACCACATGTCCATCCATATCATATCACAGAATCACCAGTGCTTTGCCGAGGTTTAGATTTTCGGGTTACTCACCGCTGGCTCTAGACAGCCGACCTCATTGCTGTCTCCTGGGGGTTTAGGAATTTTCAACCCAAGGACACCAAGCCCTACTTATTTTCACATCGACAAGCACTAGTCAATACATATTCCCTTCATCATCGAAGGGCCACAATAACAATCATAAATCAAACACATCACGAGATCATATCATGTCCCAGAATGATACAACAGCTATAAGAAGCTTTCGGCACCATAAAAACAAGATATATGCCCATATGACAGGCCATAAAAATAGTACGAGCTTGCCGAAAGGTTTCCAAGAATCCGGTTGACACAATAACGATGCACAGTATGCATAACATGCTAATAAATGAATATTTGAAACAACTTATGCCATATAACTACAATAAATCTCTATACATGTCCCTTGATGTATATAATTCATTAATTAATTAATTTCATAAATATACAATATTTATACATCCAAGGGATATCTCATGTATATCAAATAACACAACTATATCAAGTAGGGGTGGCATTTTCGTACCGCAAACCGAAAATCGACCGAAAACTGACCGAACCGACCAATGTCGGTCGGTAGACCGACCGACCGTTTTATTTCGGTTATCGCTTATTCGGTTACCGACTATATGCGGTTGCGGAAGCGGTTTGTAACTTTCATAATATCGTTATTTACCGACCGACCGACCACAACTTTAAATATATTATTTTTATAAAAAAAAAATATTATACTTAAAAGATGAGCTCTCAATCATACACAATCACCACTCACCCATACATGCTTTCTCTCTCTTGTCTCTTCACCTCTCAAGTCTCACCTCTCATCTATTATTTCTTATCTATCTACAGATTTTACACGCAAGGTTTGGCACACGCATGACACAACCTCTCTCATCTCTCACTGTCAAATCAAATCTCACTCTAAGAAACACACTCGCCCCTCAATCCCATCCCTCACTGCCTTCGTTTTCTCCCTCACTGCCTTCGTTTTCTCCCTCTCTGTCTCCTTCTTCGACCTCCGTCGACCGTCCTTCTCTCATTTTTCTCGATCTGCTATATTTCTGGTTAGATTAGAAAATTATGGATGGAAGTGAGTATTTGAATGTAATTTGTTTGGATTAATATGCTTGTTTGCAACTTGGTGGTTCACATGTAAACGATGGTTTTTGGATGGAAGTGGGTCATTGGCTGCTGCCTGGGAAAGATCAATTTTTTTTTTTGCAATTCAATGGTCGGTTTTAATCCATCGGCAACCGAACCGACCGATAATTTCGGTAAAACCGAATGTCAGTAAACCGACTACTGCGGTTCGGTAGCGGTTCCCTTAATGTGTAAACCGACCAAGTCGGTTCGGTTTGAAAACCGGCCATTTCGGTTCGGTAACCGAATCGTGGCCAGCCCTAATATCAAGTATAATGGCATATCTTGCTTCAAATCACATGCTCATGACTTAATAAATCATAAAACATCATCATCCTCATTATATAATAATTCTTAAAATAAAGACAATTAAAATATGATGATTCATATATAATAAAATTATACTATCGGCCTTTAAAAATAATTAAACCCCTACCTCAAAATATTTAGCCCCAAAGAATAAAATTTGAGTTGATACCCGAACCCTAACCAGCACAACTCTAAAATTCGTATACCGTTGCGTAGCCCTCGATGTATAGAACAACTTTTCCTTAAGGCTCGACTCGATTCGGCGGAGTTTGGATGACCAATTTATAGAAAGAAAACTTTCGTACCTATTATTGTTTTTCTTTTGTCTCTCTCGGCAAGAATGAACAAAAATGGTGAAACATGAAGATTAAAAGTAAAATGGGCAAGTCGGTGGCTTAGGAAAAAAAATCAAAGTTTTGGCTTAATTACGGTATTTTACCCTGAAGTTTCATAACTTTATTATTTTAACCCTAAACTTTTGCAGTTTTACAATTTGGTTCATGCTCAACCAAGATTTTTAAAATATGTGTCTAATTTACACTAATTACATTACAGGGTATTACACTAGATATAGGGTTACGCTCTGATGATAAGTGAATAACTCTAAGGCTAGTTTAACAGGCTATGCTTATGCATAAAAAGAATCCTCAATCATGAATTTAGATATTTCACTAAGTATGGGAGCTCTAATGTTTCTTCCTCGATCACCAAGCGTATCAATGGATTTGTGGATAGATGTGATGTATTGTTGATCTAAGAAGAAAACAATTATCTCTCTTTAAGAAAACTAGGTTGTTGTGTGAAGTAAATGCTTTATATATATATGATAAAAAAGAAAAACGTGTGGAAGAAGTCTCAGAGCTGGTTTTAAGCCATCATGTATCATCATAAACTCTGATATTGCTTCCCCTGGTATCCCAATGCATTTAATGCAGTTGGTATGTATTTAATGAAGTTGAGGGCAATTCTGTGACGCTGGCAGAGTTTGTGACAATTGCCCATGCCGCCTTTGCCTACTCTAACACAGTGGTTGGTTAGGAACCTCCAGAGCTCATTAGAAGAGCTCTGGGGCTTTAACTACGAAATCTGGTACGCGAGAACAATATTTAGATTGAATACATATTCCATTGGGAGTTCTGGCTCCACGTGGTGTTCAAGTCAGAGCTCTCGGGCTCTTTATGCCATAGTGGATCTGACTGCTGAAGTAGGCAACCACGTGTCTTCTCGCTGATGGCTAACGAAGTTCGTAATCATTTTACCCTGATGGTGTCAAAATCTAAAAGTAGAGAATTAACCAATCAATAATCGTATATTGGTGAATAAGAAGTAAAATACGGCGTAATGAAAAACACATGACATTTTTTGATAAGGTAGGTTCATTCGGTAGCTCTTATGTTATTCTGGCAGTATGTCCTCCTTTTGTATGTGCTTGCTTTGTATTAGCTCAAAGGCAATCAACTTGGATGAGAATACAAACCACCGACCTTTCTATCTACAACTTCACTAATTTTATTTATAAGTATAGAATTAAGATTACAAATATTTTAATATGATAAATAATAAACTGTGTATAAAAGAGAATGTATAAAGGTTCTTGGTATTTTTTGGGGGTATGAAAAGAGAGAGTGTATAAAAGAGTATACTGCCAATGGCTTTGTATCTCCTGGGTGAGATTTCTTGGTCTGTTGAATAATGAATAAGAGGAGATATTTATAGGTCAATGTAGAATGGCAAAAATGGTAAATTTGGTGAAAATGAAGGGCAAAAAGGTAATTTGGTAAAGGTTAGTGGAGGTAAGTGAAATGTGATAAGTGAGGTGTGGTAGGTGAAATGTAATCCATAACCTTCTGAATAAATAATTGTACTCTTCACCTAAAAATTTAAAATAAAATATAATCCATAACCTTTTAAATAAAAACTAAACATTATTTTCAGGCATTCCCTATTGTAACAAAATGAAAGCAATTTAAGAGCCTTCTTCAAGTAGTTGAGCTACTGATGTGCTGAGAAACTGATATATTGTAGCTCACTAATATATACTTTGGAGAGTATATATTATTACATTTGTTATGTTTTTGGAGTATTTTAAGTGTTGGGAATTAAATTGAGAAATTTTTGAATGAAAAAAAAATTTCGCTATGCCCAATGCATGTGTTCAAGAAAATGCTGGCATTAATATGTATGGAATTTAAAGAAAACTCCAGAAACAAAAGTTCTAGATCTTTGAGTTAGCTACAAGTGGGAAAAAACCTTGCATCAATCGAAGTTTGGAGCGCAACGTTATGGCCGAAATACAACCAATGTGCTAAAAATTTAAAGTCCTGCGAAAATGTGTTATTTTAATGAAGATGTAAATCTTTTACAAATAATAGCCCAAGTCCATCACAGCAGCCCAGCAACAAGCCTTGCCAATTAAAGCTCCCAAGCCCATTCGGCCCAATAGTAAGCTATGGCCCAGCCTTGCTCAATTAAATCAAGCCTATCAAGGTTTCATTGCTTTAAGATACAATCATCAATTATAAATACAAGGCAGCAGCAACATTAAGGGGGCCGTTCACTTTTCTTGGTGTCTGACGAATACTATCTTTTCTCTCTCTTTCTCAACTTCTTTTATCCTATTTTTTTCTTTTGCTTTGGAGATTTGAAGATTGGAATATTTAATTAATATTAATGTTAAGTAAGTTTTTTTTATTTTATTTGCTCTTTAATTTTACTTATGCTAGCGTAAATTTGTACTAGGATTAGGATGATTATATTTGATTGATTCTCTTACACATATTCATGCCAATTGATTCTACCAATTTAATGCTTTAATGTTAAAAATAATTCTTCCTATTGAATGCCTATTTTAACTGAAAAAAATAAGATACAAACTCTAATTGCTCTTCATTTGACATAGAAAGGAAGATATCTACATAGTTTGCTCGCTTGGCAATCTTTCTAATTAGAAAAACGCGATTCGTTGCAGCTAGAGATATTATTTTGTTTAGCTCCTCAAGCACGCATTTTCTATTCTTTCCTAAGCAATTTGCCCTGAGATTGTCGTTGAAGGCTTCTTAATAAAAGTTTTAAAAACACTTGCCATTTCTTGCATGCCTGTGTTTAATCCATCACTGATCCTCTTCCTCTTTCACTTGTTATGATTGTTGTTTATTAGAGAAGCTTGGTTAGTGAAAGGTCTTGGAGTGTTTTCATCTGAAGAAATATTATCGTTTATTTTAGCATCTAAATCTTCTAATATATCTGCAGCAGTCTCAGCAGTAACACAAGTAGCACGTTCTTTTCCAAAAATATACCCTAACCTATCAAATAATGGGAATGGTTTATTTCTCAATCCCCTTGCATCAGGTTTCTTCTACAAATGACAAAAAAGAAAAGTTTATACAATTGGAATAAATATGTATTAATGTAAGAGATTCATTTAAATATATATATATATATATATATGTAATTTTCAAAAGAGTAACACATATACTTTTAGATAACTTTTCCATTGGTCATCTGTTTCAACTTTCACACATTTCAAAGTTTCGTTCCATTCAAATCATGTATGATCCATCATTTCAGACACTAAATTGTAATGTCTCTTTAACACTTTCATCTTTGACTCGATGTATGGGTTTGCTTTAATAACACAACTTGAGATTTTTTCTTCCAACCTTCTTTCAACTTCTAAATGAGTGCAAGGTTTAAAGCCATTGTTGCGATTGTATCCCCGCCTACCAAGGTCCTTTAGTATTTCTATTAAGTATTCTTCCTCTAATTTTATCCATGTACACCGATTTTTGGCCTTTCCTCTTCCTTTAGTTTATGTAACTTTTCTTTCCATTCCTAGCAACGAACATACTTCATTTATAATGGAAGGATATAACAAGTCAAACTACTTATCCAAAGTGAATATAACATAATAAAATATTCATAAATCATTTTAAAAGAGAAATACATCAAAACATAAGACTGTATAAATAAAACATAAAATATGATCTAAACTAGAAATTACGAAATTACAAAATAAGACAACATAAATATATCATTCATTTTCGTTAGCCTGCCATTCATTGAACATGTATTTAGATTCAGTCCATAGATGATTCAATGCTACATTGTAGAACTCAACATGGGTATATAAGTGGGGGAGAGTCTCCACATAGTAACGAGGCTTTTTAAGATAAAACCCCACACCTGTGGCCCAAAGGTGTTTAAGTTGGGGACAGTATCGTTACTATGTGCGCGGACTGACGGGCCCGGCTGGTGTCCCGGGCCCGACCCGAGTGCCAGCGGGCACAACAATTAGTATCAGAGCCGATGGTGGATCCACGGACTTGTGAAGCAGTACCGGTAGCAAGACTCGGTGGAGTCGAAAGAGCTCGATTGAGCCTAAGGTGATAAGTCGTTACAAAAAGCATCCCGGTAGCCGAACTTGGTGGAGCCTAAGGTGGAGTTAGACTCGGAGAAGTTGGGGATAGAGTCGCTACAGTTTACGTACACCCGGGGTGCTGCTGTCAAGGTAATTGTGCAAGGTTCCTCGAGTAAGGTGAAAGGGTGTACCCTCGAGATATGCATTGACCAATGGTGAACGATCTTGCGGATGGACATTGTTGAGTGGTGATTTACATGGACAGTTCAAAGGTGGATTCATGGTGGACTATGGTATATGTCTAGGTGGAGCCGGACCGGTGTTAGTCCAAGATGGAGCCAAGGTGGACTAATTTAATCTAAGGTGGAGATTGTTGAGAATGGTTGGCTCAAACCATTGATCCCACATGAAAAAATTATAGAACTCAACATGGGTATATAAGTGGGGTAGAGTCTCCACATAGTAACGAGGCCTTTTAAGTTAAAACCCCACACCTGTGGCCCAAAGGTGTTTAAGTTGGAGACAATATCGTTACTATGTGTGCGGACCGACGGGCCCGGCTGGTGCCCCGAGCCCTACCCAAGTGCCGGCGGGCACAACAGTCCCTCCATCTCTTGTGCCTCTGCTGAATCTCCAGTATTTGTCCCATTCATTAGTTCTTCTAGTGGATCTACGAGCATCTCCCTTCTTATGAGGTTGTGAAAAAGACAACATGCAAAAATTATTCAGCATTGTGTTTAAATGTGATAAAATAATGGGCTCCTAAGAATAGCCCATCGTTTTTTTAAGAGTCCAAAACACTTCTCTAGGATATTTCTAGCTCTAGAATTTTTCATGTTAAAGTATTCTTCATGAGTAATTGGCGTTAATCTTCCCTCTTCCAATTCAAATAAATGGTAACGAGTTGCTCTATAAGGGGTAAGAAATCCTTCTCCATTTGTGTATCCAGCATTAACTAGATAGTAGTAACCTACCATGAAAAGAATCACTCTTAGTAGAATCATAATTATTGTAATTGTTGAATTATGTGTAGAATAATTCTTTATTACTTGAGATATACCCGTAAGAACTATTAGTCCATTCATCATACTTATTGCACATCGTAAAACCCTAGAATCAGATGCCAAACTTTCCTAGCCTGAAAAAACATATATAAACTTCATGCCACATCCACATACCCCTAAGACATGCATTAGTTGCAATTTCCTCCTTTCTTGTTTGGTATCTTAGTTTATCAACTTCATGCTACAAACATAGACCTCTACAAACTATCCAGCAAAAAAAAGTTAAAATTAGTCGAGTGAAAATGTTGAAAGTAACATGAAAAGATGGTCCCCCTTTTGCTGACTACAAAAAAACAACGAAAAGCATCAAGCATCAATCCTTCAGCTTTAATCTCTAATGTTGTATTTCTTTGGGGCACTAAAAGCAAGACCTACCTCCCTCTCATACACAGACACACATTCTTTCTCTTTTTAAAACAAAACGAACTCTATGTACACAACTCAAAACAAATTCATAGGAAATAATTTGATAGTAATGCTTTCTTAAATTACCTTTGAATCTTAAAACATTTGTATTTTGGAAATTTCATGTACTCGTGCCTTTTTGCATGCCAATTTTGGAAATTTAATACAATTTATATAGTTGAATTATTTGTGGTGAAATTAAGGCAAATTTGTTTAATTTTGAAAATTTAAACTTGATATGTATTAAGTTTAAATATTGAATAAAAGGAACTTACTACGCACTTTATGAAAGAGATATGTCCTAGGACTATTCATAGATTATGATTTGTACTTGGATATTTTATGCTTATTGTTATTTATAAAGTTTTTTATTATACTTTATATTCTCTTGTAAATAATATATATTAATACTAGTTCATCAAGTACGTGACTTAATTGTGGGATGCTAGTAATGTTATAATAATATTATTTAGATGTCCCTAATCATATGTCTATAAACTAGGATCACATTGATATAATGATTAGAGTATGGGTCAGCTGATGATTATGTTCCACAAGTCATGGATATGGAAATATCAAGCTGAACATACTGATACTTGTTAGGGAACAAGGTATTGGACTGACCCGCTTTGGGGACACTGCGAGGAGTGTTACATAATGTCATCAGTGATGTTCCCCATTTGTGATATCGTATTATCCTTAGACCTGAGATCGCCATGGTTACCAACATAGGGATTAGCATGTCAGGCATTATCAAACGTTGCTCTTGATCGAGTAATTATAAAGATGATGACCGAGCATACTATGAACTATGTAGAGGTATGTGGTTGATCAAGATGGGATTTGTCACTCTCGTATATTGAGAGAGATATCGTTGGGCCCCTTGATAAATGTAATTAATATTTGCATGGCCATGCACAAATGAGATGTCATTTGTTTTAGATTAATTATACTCAGAGATCAAGAAATAAAGATTGAACTATACAAGAATGACACTTGCCTAGTCTTGTGTTCAATCTAGATATCGATTGACAAAAGGAGTTAATATTTGGAATATCAATTTAAGGTTGTGTCGTTTTTGACCTTTATACCCTTTGGATAATAGTAATGTTTTACTAGAGACCGCTTACTATTCGTATAATAAAATGGGCTTTTATTTATACTGCCAAAGAGTGTAAAACCTACAGGGTCGCACATCAAAACGAGTTGGATCAAAACGAATTAAAACGGGCCAAGTTGGACTTGGGCCCAGTTCGTTTGTTGCTTAGGGTTCTCACTAGGGTTCTCTTGTAAAAGGGAACCTTTATTCATCTTGGCCGTCAAGGAAACTCAGAGAGGCCAGAGAGAGAACCCTAGAAGGCGCTAGTACACCAAGCAAGGATCTCATCCCGTTCGTGTGTGCATACCGTAGAGGCGTCGTAATTTCTACGCTAAGGACGACAACAACAGAAGGATTCGATCCATCCGGTTCGTTTTAGTAACATCAAATCACACATAAGGTATGTCTTCTGTCGATTTTATTGAACAACATAAATCCTAGGGTTTAAGATTAGTGCGTAAATTAGTGTATGCAATGCATGATTACTGCCCTAATTCCCTCCACTTTATTGGTTAAATGGGCAGTGAACTTCTAATTAAACATACACAAGTTGTATGTATATACATACAAGCATATATATATAAGCACATACACACAACTTTATATATATATACATACAAGCACATATAGGCACATACACATAGCTTTATATATGTGCTCGTATGTGTATATATATAAAGCTGTGTATTTGTGCTTTTATATATGTGCTCGTATGTGTATATATATAAACCTGTGTATATGTGCTAGTATGTATATATATATATATAAAGCTGTGTGTATGTGCTTATATATACACATACAAGCACACATATAATAACAAATAAGATATTATAAAGAAGATGAAGAAGAAACTTATTAAACTAACCTGCTATGGTCTTCTCTGCCTCGTTCCCCCTGCTCTCTCTCTCTCTCTCCCCTCTTTTGCGGCTAGGGTATTGCATAATCCTATAAGTTGCACAATAAGAAGTTCTAGCCGGGTTATGAATCCCTCTACTTATCTAATCCTATTTGATGTCAAATATCGGATATAAAAATATAATCATATTCCCTTTTACTATCTAGCATGACAAACACGCCCTTAGGGTCTTTCAATTTTTAACGAAGTTATCTTTAATCATATGTGGGTCATTTATATAATGAAAGACAAAGTATATAAAACATTCAAGATACACGCATCGGTCAGTTCGGTCTTACTAAGGTTTTATGTTTGTGAGATCGAAAATGGATCAAACCTCATCGGTTCAAAAGTACGCAGACTAAACCAAACAATAAATAATAAAAAGAAAAGAAAAAACTGAGAAAAATTCAAAATTCCACTCCGATTCGATCGGTCCAATAGATCGGCTCGGGTCGGGGTTTTGCACAGCCCACTATTCGTTGTACACCGGTTAAAGAAAAGGACAATTTATTTATTGTCTACCGGTTAAAGAAAAATGACAAGTTTGGCATCAATTATCTCCGCCCAACCCACCGCTGAAGAAAAGGTCAAAGCAGCTAAAAGCTTTGACAGCTGGGAATATATTAATCAAAGGCGGTTCCGTGTATTTTCTTTGGTTGGTGGTTATCTTTCCCTTTTAAAAAGAGGCTTTCCTCTACCCATTTTCTCATCCCCCCGCATTCACAATCATCATAGTTCTTCGTTGCGATTTCTCTTGAAGCTCTCAATCAATCTCTCTCTCTCTCCCCTAAGGTATTACTCGTCTGTTTTCAAATTTTACACATCTGGTCGAATCACTACGTCTCTAGATCTTTTCAATCGATGAATATATATATTGTTTAATGTCCAATTGATGTTGCCCAAATATATATCTTGATTGTTAAACCCTAATATAGATGTTGTTCGATTGATAGTCAGCTTTCCGATTCCAATTATTTTATCCTCTTTAATTATGACGTTAGTCTTCAAAGAATGCATTCTTTCATCCACAACTATTGCGATATCAATGAGTTGATAGATGTGTTTACTTGTATTGCGTAGCGATTTATGTTCAACTGAAATCTTTCCTTCAACCATCTACTCGGCTTGATTCGGATAAGATTTGAACTAGTTTTTCTTTCTTTTTTTAGTTGAACCTAAAATTTCGGTGACTGGAGGCTAGTTTTGATTTATTGTTTCGACAGTTGCTATATAAATTGATGTTTTTGCAACTTATGTTGAACCGAAAATAATTCTTTCCTTTATCTATTATCAACTCCTTTTGATTCTGATAAGATTTCAACTATTTTTCTCTTTCTTTTATCGTTTGATTCAAGTTGCTTAGATTGATATATCTATCTAAATATAAATTATAAAAGACCAATTGTGCGAGTGTCACTGATTTATTCGTTATTCAATTCTATCAGATGCAGATCTTTGTGAAAACTCTAACAGGTAAGACAATCACCCTTGAGGTCGAAAGCTCTGACACCATCGACAATGTTAAGGCTAAGATCCAAGATAAGGAAGGAATCCCTCCGGACCAGCAAAGGCTGATCTTTGCTGGGAAGCAACTTGAAGACGGCCGAACCCTTGCTGACTACAACATCCAAAAAGAATCCACCCTCCACTTGGTGCTCCGTCTCAGAGGCGGTATGCAGATCTTTGTCAAAACCCTCACTGGGAAAACTATTACGCTTGAGGTTGAGAGTTCTGACACCATTGACAATGTCAAGGCCAAAATCCAGGACAAGGAGGGAATTCCTCCGGACCAGCAAAGATTGATCTTTGCCGGCAAGCAGCTTGAGGATGGCCGTACCCTAGCTGACTACAACATCCAGAAGGAATCTACCCTCCATCTGGTGCTCCGTCTCAGAGGTGGCATGCAAATTTTCGTGAAGACCCTTACTGGCAAGACCATCACCCTGGAGGTTGAAAGCTCAGACACCATTGACAACGTCAAGGCAAAGATCCAAGACAAGGAAGGTATCCCTCCAGACCAGCAGAGGTTGATCTTTGCAGGCAAGCAGCTTGAGGATGGCCGTACCCTTGCAGACTACAACATCCAAAAGGAATCCACCCTTCATTTGGTGCTCCGCCTCAGAGGTGGTATGCAGATTTTTGTTAAGACTCTTACCGGAAAGACCATCACCCTTGAAGTAGAGAGCTCGGACACAATCGATAACGTGAAGGCCAAGATCCAGGACAAGGAGGGTATTCCCCCAGACCAGCAGAGGCTTATTTTTGCTGGGAAGCAGCTCGAGGATGGACGTACCCTGGCGGACTATAACATCCAAAAGGAGTCGACCCTTCACTTGGTGCTTCGTCTCCGCGGTGGCATGCAGATTTTTGTGAAGACCCTCACTGGGAAGACTATTACCTTGGAAGTTGAGAGCTCTGATACTATTGACAATGTGAAGGCGAAGATTCAAGACAAGGAGGGGATCCCACCAGACCAGCAGAGGCTTATTTTTGCTGGGAAGCAGCTTGAAGATGGACGCACCCTTGCTGATTATAATATTCAGAAGGAATCTACTCTTCACCTTGTTCTCCGTCTCCGTGGTGGTTTCTGACTGTTCAATGACGTTTTTCTCGTGTAACGTGGTCTCTGTTCTGGTCTGTGTTGGTCTAAGGTTTGTGTTTTGTGGTCTCAGCCATTGTATGTTGAATGGCTTTTAGGGAAAAAAACTGTTTAATGTTTTTTCTTTTTCTTTATTTGTTGCTACAAGGTGTTGCTCAACAAAGTGAAGTTGAATATATGTTGGTATTTTTAGTCCTACTGTGATACAATAAATAAAGTTGTGTGTACTTTTCCCCTTCTAGTTCTGATGTCCGTTGATTAATTTCTTTTTTGACAATTACTTGTTGGAGTCATGGATACCGGACAGTCTTGGCGTCATTGATACCCGAACAGCAGTTTATAAATCAACGGGTATGAGACTATGAGATGCAGTCGGTGTTTTGTAAGCTTGTTGAGTGGTGTATAGGCTTATGCATATTCATTCATGAAGTTATCATTCTTAATTTCGTATGGTGTGTATATATGTATGTGTATGTACTTGTGATTCCATGCAATCAACTTTTAAATTGTTCTTGTTACCCATGAGGCACCCTCGGTTGAGGATGAAGCTGGTTGGCTGGCTAGCAACTCTGCCAACAAGTCTATCGCCAGTGGCAGGTTGGAATGAAGCCATTTATCCTCCACAAAGATTAGTCGAAATGGACTTTGCAGGTTGAGGAACCTTCTTGTTGGTTGCTATGTGCTATTGTTAGTTGTTAGAGCTTCAGTAATTGTATATATTTTGGTTTTTAGGCGTAAATTCAGTTAACGTTTAGGTAACTTTAATGATTCTCTGTCTAATGTATTAGGTTAAATTTGGCTACGATTGCTAGGTTAAAGTTGGCTGCTTGCATGCCAGTTAAACATGTACGATTGCTGATGCTCTCACTTTAAATGCCATTGTGATGCTGTATTTATCTCCACTTCTATCCTTTTTCCGGGGTCTAAAAATCATTTTCACTAGGGAGATCAAATGTATGATCCCATCAATTAGCTGTTCTACATGGAATGAACCAAGGAATTTCAGCAAAATTTGAAGTCAGCTATTGTGGATTGGTACTCTGTGATTGAATCATCTATGGTTGTTAATGCTATGTTAGTGTCACGGTGGTTGCGGTTAATGTGGTCTGAATAACTTCTGTATTATTGTGTTCCCTCAGTGATGAACTTTTCATCATTAAAAGCATTGGTGATGGAAATATTGGTTTGTTAATGGAGTTTGCTGACTCGGCGTCAGATGTTCCTTGTTGGTTTACTCTTAATTGCTATCCTTCACCACCAGTTCTTGAGAAGCCAAAGAAATCCGACCTCCAGTAAAAAGCCTGTTCTGTGCATCATCTATATATGTGTAAGGCGGACTTTATACATGTATAATTTTTCATGCAAGTAGGTATAACTAGGTTATATTTAATTTCCCCTAGTTGAAAAGAACTGTGCCTTCATATCATATATGCGTGAATGTGAACATCGGTACAAATATCTTTCAGATGCGATGTCTACATTCGACTCCATAGTGAATGTGGACTTTGATATAGTTGACTTTAAGATTTTAACTTCCGAGGATATGACTCCACTCAATTCCCCTCTTGTACCATTTATTATTGCATATTTGCATGTGATTCTTGGTACCCTCACTTAAATTTATGGGTGATGATAAAAGTAATCTTAAAGTGTAGCCTCACTACCACATGTACTACCATTTAAACATATATAATGTACCACCACCCCAATACATGCATGTGGTGGTGAGGCAACATATTAGGAGAGTGCCTTTAGCATCACTCTAAGGTGGTGTTTGTTTGAGCCACTTAAATCTGAAAACTTAAAGTTTTCAGATTTAAGTGGTATAAATATTGTTTGATTGACAAAAAAAATAAGTGGTATGTGACTGAAATCTGAAAATTTGTGTAAAAAGTTTTAAGTGATAAAATTATCACTTAAAACTGAAATCTGAAAAACTTGAATGGAAAATTACCCATTTTATCCTCGCTCAAACCTAAAACACGTCGTTCTCTTCTTCCCATTCTTCCCCACGCCGCTTCTCTCCTTCTCATTCACCATTCTCCAGTAGAAACCGTTGCCGCTCTGCTACGTCTTCAAGCTTCTCTCTTCAACAAACGACGCCGGAGGTACAGTTCCTTATCTCCCTTCATTCTTCTTTGTGGCTAATTCGTTTTTAGGGCTTTTTGAAGATTCGTTTTTAGGGCTTTGTTTGATTCGTTTTTGGATATCTTCTTGTTTGGTTTGGATTTTGAAATGGAATAATTTCTCTGAAACATCATGGAATTGGATTTTGATCAAGCTTTTTTTTCATGGAATCATTTGCTGTGTCCTCCTTAAACCTCTCTTTTGCCGTGTATATATATATATGTGTGTGTGTGTGTGAGTATGATCTATATGGAATTTGCTGAGGGAGACAAGGTGGACCACCCAGGCATGGATATTTTTTTTTGTTTGGATGGTTATGTAATGATATATAGTGAGGGACAGCTACTATAAATTCATGTGGGTGGAGATTTTGTTGTGATGATTATAAAAGCAAATCAAGTGATAATTCTGTACTGTTTATTGACCTTTGTAGTGTGCATCTTTTATGAATGGTTTTACCAATAACACGTACTTTTTTAGATTGAGATCATGTTTGGAGCATTTTTTTTGTCTGGTGCAATCTTAAGAGTCGTAAAGTGCGTTTGATTGTAAAGTTTGAAAATAATCAAGAAAACAATCAAATTAAATTTTAGATAAGTTACAAATGAGACGATAGATTTATAGAGAAATTTTATCATTTTTTGAGTGTTCATCAGAATCTTTCTTTAGTTATTGGTAAGAAACTTTTTCATAAAAAAACTAGTCAAAGATAAGACCCTACCAAATTAACCAAAAAAAATTATAATTTGTAATTGATATTTTCTTACTATTTTGACTTATAAAACTATTGTAGTTGATTTAAGGATTTAAAGATATGATTATCGATGCTTAATTAGTTCTACTTTGATATAAATTTTTTGCATTTAGTGATGTAATAATAGTGGTTAATAACTTTCATAAATGAAGTGGGTTAGATTGGTTGAAAAATTTAAATTATATGGTCTTTTTTATTTCATTTGATCCATATAAACTAGTAAGGGCAAAATTGTCATATTAAAAAAAATTCAGTTTTCAGATGTATTATATTCAAACAAACAACATTTTTTCAGACACAGTTTTCAGAAGTAAACAAACAGTTTTTTCAGTTTCAGTTTTCAGTTTTCAGTTCAGTTTTCAGTTTTCAGTCAGTTTTCAGTTTCAGTTTTCAGATGTTTTGTCAAACGCAACCTAAATCTATAATTTCAACTATTTTTACTTGTTCTTAGTCGTGAATATTTGTTACTTAATTTTTTTTTTTTCGTTTTAATTGCACTTTGTCTCGGTGTAAGTTTTACCGTTTTCAAGTCGGAGAGAATGGTAATTGATTGTGTAGAGTTGGTATATCTGTTACCCGATAAAAGGAAATGGGGCTTTTGCTGCTGTAGCGGCATCTTTTGGCGTTCCTAGTGTCATCTTGCTATTTTAGATATCAAAATATTGAATGCATCATCTCGGGTTGAATATTAATTTTTTCAGCTTCTCCCAAGATATTTACAGTACGTGTCTTTCCATTTCTCCCTGCATTTCTTTTTTGTCTCTTTGCTACAAAATAAAGGATTCATGAAATGTTGCTGCTTTTGTGGATTTAGAATGTCCCAGCTAATTTAGTGTGGGAACAGTCAGGTGCCTACAAACCTAGTGAGGCAAGGTTGTAGATTTAGGGGCAATAATTTGTCTTGCTTTTTTGCTTCAATTTTTTTGGGTGAGGCTTCCATTCGCAAATTTGTTAATTGGTTTTTTTAATGAGGCAAATGCGGTTATGTGCATAACCTGTTCAAAGAAGCAAACCAAAGGTATATGTTTTGTCCATTTTCACATTTTGGTTACATTAATTGTTCTTTTTATTCTGCTTCAATGACTGCTTGAACCTTGAAACTTCCGCTAAAAGCATTTTGATATATAACTTGACAGCTAATTTTGATTGAATGATTGCGGTGCTAATCAGTGCATATTGTAAAAGAAATATACGTCTACAGTAAAGTAAGATAAATCTGTTTAATTATTACAGATAGGTCCAATAATTACTTCTTGAATTTGTTGTAAGCATATCTAGCTAGGGGTATGCATTGACAAAAAGAGACCGCTAGGCTTATCGAGTCATTAAATGAACAGATAATTACTTTTGATTATACAGTTTTACTTTGACCATCGTATCATATCATGGTCTAATAGATTATATATGGCCGCTTTGGTTCCATTTATTTTATTATTATGTCGGCTTATTCTAAAATTATTTTAAATTTGTGCAGTGTGTGTTAATTGCAAGGTGGATTTAGTATAATATCATACAATATCAAGCATACCGAGTATCTTATTGAAAATTTAGTACGCTAAAATTCATTATGCTAAAATATCGGTAAGGTACGGTATAGTAAGGTATATTACCAAAAAAATCAATTCTAAAAAAAAAAAGGAAAAGAAGGATAATAGCAGCTTTCTGGGCAAATATTCAAATACACATCAACAATAGCAGCAAAAAACAAAATAGAAAGTTGCTGGGCAAACTTCATTAAGAGATAAGAATTCATGGCTTAATTCTCTAACCAAAAAAGATACTGTATTGAAGAAGATAACTTATATTAAAGGCATACGATTTATAAAATTAATCCACCCTTTCTAATATATTTTCAGGTTAAGCTTTTTCCTAAAAAAAGAAACATTCAGCTCCTCATTTTATTAACTGAAGCAACATGAAATCAACTCTCCATAATCCATAGCGTAGCCTGCTATCACCTAATTCAACGACACAAGAACACATACGTTACTACAACTGTTAAATGAGATCTTAGAATCTACTGGAATTTGTATGATTTTTTCGTAACTATATATCACGTGACAGTACTTTAGATATAACTTATATAGTCTCTCTCAGAAGGAAATTTAATTAGTTATGAATTCTAATATATCTAATCGTCAAGTATAAAATTTATACACATTGTGAAATAGGACACTTTATTATATTTAAAAAATGAATAAAAATCTGAATATGAGACTATGCAAATAGAAAAGTGATATCAATATACTTATATTGAAAATTGGCTTCTCGATAAATTGTGAAACTTAGAAACTGATGGATAGAGAAACCAACAAGGTAATTAATCTGTGAGTTGTGGGGGTATTGGACCATTCATCTCTAATTTAATTAATTTGTGGGCTGTGTGGGTATTGAAGTATTAGATTATTGGTAATTAATTTGGTAATTTATTAGTATTTGGTATAATTAACACAATTGGTACAGTTCGGTACACTATACCATGGTACTACTAAAATTTTGGTATGGTGTACGGTACGGTATACCATCGGTAATGAGTTTGAGTACCGATGCCGTACCAAATTTTGGTATATTTTAGTAATGATCCGGTTTGATACGAATTAGTACGGTATTATTGGCGATGGTGTCAAAATTTAGAAATAGATAATTAACCAATCAATAAGTGAATATCTAAAAAATAAATGCGGCCTGATGATGAACACATGACATTTTTTATTAAGGTAGGTTCCCCCGGTAGCGCTTATACTAGTCCGACAGTACGTCCTCCTTTTGTGTGTGCTTGCTTTATATTAGCTCAAAGGCAATCAATTTGGATGATAATACAAGCTATCATCTCTCTCTATAATTTTTTTAATTCTATTTATAAGTATAGAATTAGGATTACAAATATTTTAACATAATAAATAATAAACTGTGTAGGAGAGAGAATGTATAAGGGTTGTTGGTATTTTTTGGGGTATGAAAAGAGATAGTAAAAGACCCTTCTAAAATTGGCTTGTATTTATATTGCTAATGTCTTTATATCTCTTGGATGAGATGGATGAATCTTGGAAGAGAAGGATTGTGTTGTATGAGAAGAATAATATATTTTTGGTGTCTTTTAAATGAATGAATGAGGGGGTATTTATAGGTAAATGTAGAATAGCAAAAATGTAAATTTGGTAAAAATAAAGGGCAAAAAGGTAATTTTTGGTGGAGGTAGGTGAGGTAAGTGAGGTGTGGTAGGTGTGAAGGTAAAAATGAGATTTTACTAGAGGTAAAAAAATGAAAGTTTACTGGAGGTAAGAATGGGATTTTACTGGAGGTAAAAGTGTTGAATTACCTTTGTAGGCCAATGGTAAAATTAGTATTTAACCCCATCAATTGCCTCTATCCTTTATTTTTATGCTGAAAGCTGAATGTGAAGGATAAATGTCTTTGCCGGATAAGTGATCCGGCTCAAAGCTAAGGCGTGAGAGCAGGTACTTGTCGAGAAAGATAATCATAGGAAGAGCTCGAATAATCGACGTGTAAGGTTTTGTTAACCCTTGACCGTAAGTTTTTAAGGCTTGGAATATTTATGTGTAAAGCTGACTAGACTTTGATCATAAATAGTTTGATTCTGCTCGGGCCTTTTTCAACTGTCTTCATATGTATATATACATATATATATATATATATTTAATTTTTTTTTGCTACAACTTTCCCTTCTTCTCCGACCTCAAAATCCGTCCAAGGTCTTTGTCCATTCTCTCTCTTCATCTTCCTTAAGATCCCATTCTCTTCTTCAAGTTTTCAAAGAGATATCCACAATTAGACCATTCGCACCTGCACCATCACTCTTTTGTAATACAATTTCTCTTACGAAAGTAAATCGAAATAATGTCGAACACTCACCGTTTTGCAGGTCCTCCATGTGTAGCTTGCGCTTATAGCCACAAGAGATGTCCTCTATCTTGCGAATATGCTAAATTTTTTCGAAATGTGATTAATTGTCAGGATTATCACACAATCTTCACTGTTTTCAAGGTAAAGAATGTTGCATCTTTTTTACAAAATGTCCCCGAAGACCAACATCTTGAGACTCTCAGTTTATATCTTCTTGAAGTCACGGCGAGAATCGAAAATCCCACTAAAGGTTGTACTACTCTCCTGGCTTCTCTTGAACAGAAGGTGGAAGAGTTACAAGCACGGGTGATGGCATTAGAGGCTCGGTTAAAAGGAGGGTCTTCCTGCGTTAATTCGTTATGCTCCTTTGCTCCTCCTCGAGGTTCCTTTCGTCGGCAGAAAATAACGCGCCTGATGTTATTTCGTCTGCCGTGAATCCTCCAGAACCTGTTCCCGGAGGTTTTTTAAGGCTTCTCATGTCGGCAGAAGAGATTGCACCTGAGATCCGTCCGCCTACCGTGAATCTTATAGAAAACGGGGCTTTTCTGACTGAAGTGGATTTGCCGTCATTTTCGAATCTGTCCTATGACCAGGCTACCTTGGACGCCTTTCACCAGGATGCCTCGGACAGTTTTTTATCGCAATCTTCGCAAGCGGATTTTGTTACGGAGGTTGCCGAACCAACGAGCCCTGACTGGACAGCTTTAGGGGATATTTGCCGTGATTTTTCTGATTATTCTTCTTCTAATTTCAGTACTATTTTGAATTTTGGTGCTGATGATCTTCGGATTCTTCAACATTTTCTTTGATTAGATAAGTTATTTACCCCTCCACTTCCATGTCTTTTTGTTTACGAAGAAGGGGTCCAACATATATCTGCTTATCATTTAATAACATATCGTTCATCCCAGACAATATATGCACCTCTAGTGAGGGTTTTGTTCTTTAAACAAGTGTTCCGTAAATAGTCCACCTGTAACATCTCTTTTCATCAGTAAACAAGTTTGTTTAAATTTTTTTTTTTATCTTCTGTGTGCTCTTTTTATGTTTTGTTTTGAGTTGTTATTGTGAGATTGAACAAGCCATATATGAATGGTTATCCCTTTTCCCCCACACTCAAAGTAAAACGGTAAAGGCAAAAGAGATAAAATAAATCCAGTAAAAATGCCTGTGTTAAAGGTCTTTTGGCAGTTTCCCAAGAGGGACCTGGTGTGCAACATGTTTTTATTGGGTCATTTGTACGTAAGGAATTATTCTTATTTTAGCTAAGTTTATAAGAGTTGTGCCCCCTAGACTTTAAGCAAATTTTGTAAGATTCTTTCCGAACGCCAGTTAGACTCCTCAGAGTGTAAGTGTGCTCATGTAAGAGAGTTGTGCACCAACAAACTGACCTCTTTAATTAGAGAAATTTCTCAGCTCTCAGCAAGTATGCACTTAGATGTTATATGCTTGGTGGCTGACCTACATGGTAGTAGAAATTTTTTCGAGGTCGTTGATGTATAAAAGGAAAACGTGTGCTTTTTGGTTAAATCTACAGAAATGTCATGGCTCCTTTTGACTTAAGCAAATTATGACAGCTTTCTCAGTTTTTTTTATACAGCCTCTTCAGCGTATTGCCGACCTCTTTGTGAGAGTTTTTCTTCTTGTAAACAACGGTATACCAAAGTAAAATTTCATATATTTTTCTTTAGAGCAAGTCATTACAAGATTACAAAGTACTTCGCTCAGGGAGAGTATCTCTTGAGGTGTTCTATGTTCCATGGCCTCATGAGCTCCATTCTATCCATGGTTCTTAAGTAGTAGGTACCAAGTCTGCTGACTTTGGTTACCACATATGGACCCTCCCATTTGGCAGGTAGCTTCCCATGTTGGAAAATTTTGGTGGCTAGAATGACTTTTCGGAGAACCAAGTCGTCCACAGTTAGGTTTCGGTGCCTGACCCTTTTGTTGTAACTCTTGACCATGTTTCTTTTGTAGGTCTCTTCTTTAATCCGAGCTTGTTCTCTTTTTTCTTCGAGGATGTCTAAATTGGCTAAGAGTCCTTCGTCATTCCGAGCTGAGTCATTATGGTTGATTCTATACATTGGCATTCTCATTTCTACTGGAATCACCGCCTCAGTTCCATATGTCAGAGAGAAAGGAGTTTCCCCGTAGGCCCTCGGATCGTAGTCCTGTAAGCCCACAGAACTGAGGGGAGTTCTTCAGACCAATTTTCATTAGCGTCGTCGAGTCTCTTCTTCAGGGAGTTCAGGAGAGTTCTGTTGGTGACTTCTGCTTGGCCATTTGCTTTCGGGATGGACAGGCGAACTGTAGTGATTCTCTATTCCATGGCCTTCACAAAATTTTTTAAAGAGGTCACAATCAAATTGCTTGCCATTATCAGTGATCAGAATCTTTGGGAGGCCAAAACGACAGATAATATTTTTTCATACGAAACTTTGGATTTTCATAGTGGTGATGGTGGTCAGTGCCTCAGCTTCAGCCCATTTGGTGAAGTAGTCAATAACTACGACTACGAACTTCGTCTGTCCTTTACCCAAGAAAAAAAGACCAACAATGTCCATCCCCCACTGAGAAAAAGGCCATGGGCTGCTGACAGAAGTCATGAGCTTTGCTGAGAGCTGTTGGACATTGGAAAACGTTGACACTTGTCACACTTTTTTACCAGTTCCTTGGCATCTTGTAGGATGGTTGGCCAAAAGTAACCTTGTTGTCCAACTTTAAGAGCTAAGGAACGAGCTACCGGGTGCCCACCACACAACTCCTCATAGATCTCTAATAAGGACGCCTGAGCTTGATGGGGGTGTAGGCAGAGTAAGAATCGAAGAACATACCCTCTCTTGTACAAGGTTGCTTCCATGACTACATATCTGTTGGAGATGTATTTGATCATTTTGGCTATCTTCTTTTCTTCTGATAAAACTCCATTTGTGAGGTAGTCCAAAATTGGGTCAATCTAGCATTTACAGACCTGTACTGGGGCTGCATCCACTTCTTCAAGCTCATTGATGGCTTTGCTTTCCAAATATTCAATATGGATACCGTTTGGTGCCTCTGTTGATGAATCTAGCTTGGCCAGACGGTCTGCCTCGTTATTATGAGCTCGGGGAACTTTGATGAACACCACATTTGTAAAATTTCGAGCTGCCGTTTAAGTTTTAGATAGGTAAGTGGCCATGTGATCTTCTTTAGCCATGTTGTGGCTAAGTATATATTTGGCCAACTACGACTGCAGAGTCATTGTAAACCACTATCTGTTTTGCCTTCAAGTCTCCAGCAATCCTCAGACTTGCTATGATAGCTTCGTATTCTGCTTCGTTGTTTGATGCCTCGAAAAGGAACTTGACTTCTATCTCTAATGTGTTAGCTTCAGGGGTGATCAATACCATACCAGCTCCGAAACTTTGAGAGTTGGAGGCTCCATCTGCATGCAGTATCCACACTGGGATCTCTAGCATCAGGCCTATTGAGGTGGAAGGGCTCGAGGCGCTTGGGTCTACTGTTGACAGTAGCTCTGAAAGTTCGACAATATGTTCCTTTGTGTAAGTAAACTCGGCTATGAAGTCAGCCACAGCCTGCCCCTTGATTGACACCCGTGGTTTGTAACTAATCACAAATTGCCCGAGTTCTATAGCTTAGATAGCTAACCTTTCTGACTGATCTGATTTGTCAAGAACTCGTCGTAGTGGTTGGTCTGTGATTACGTCGATGGCATGGGCCTGAAAATAGGGCCTCAGTTTCCTAGAAGTGATGAGGAGAGCGTATGCCAATTTTTTCAACCTAGGGTAATTGAGCTCGACCGCGTGCAGAGCTCGGCTCGTGTAGTAGACAAGGAGTTGCGCCCTCTCTTCGTTCCTCATGAAGGCTGAGCTGATTGCTGTTTGGGAAACAGCCAAGTAAAGGCAGAGGATTTCACCATTCTTCGGAGTACTCAATAAAGGAGAGGCTCCGAGGTATTGCTTGAGCTGCTGAAAAGTAAGCTCACATTCTTCCGTCGACTCGAAAGCTTTTTTCAGAGTTTTGAAGAAAAGCTGGCATTTGTCAGTAGCCTTAGAGATGAACCTGTTAAGGGCTGCCACTCGACTTGCTAAGCTTTGAACTTTCTTTGATTTGGTGGGAGACTTCATGTCAATCAGAACTTGTATCTTCTCGGGGTTAGCTTCGATTCCCCTTTGTGTTACCACGAAATCCAAAAATTTGCCACCTTTTATCCCAAAAGCACACTTAGCTGGGTTGAGGGACATACCATTTTGTCTAAGTATATAAAAGGCTTCATTGAGGTCGGAAACATGGTTGAAAGCCTTGAGGCTCTTGACTAGCATATCGTCGACGTAGACCTCCATATTCTGGCCTATCTGTTCTTTAAACATAGAGTTCATCATTCTTTGATAGGTAGCTCATGCATTCCTCAAACCAAAGGGCATAGCCTTGTAGCAGTAGGTCCTTTCATTGGTGATGAAAGATGTTTTTTTATTCGTTCTCAGAGGCTATCCTTACCTGATTATATCCAGAATAAGCGTCCATGAAACTTATCATTTTATGCCCAGTGGTCCTATTTACGAGCTGATCAATTTTCGGGAGCGAAAAGCTGTATTTTGGACAAGTCTTGTTAAGGTCTTTAAAATCCACATACATCCTCCGCTTCCTGCTGTGCTTCCTCACAAGTATCACATAGGAAAGCCACTTTGGGTAGTGGACCTCCCTAATGAAACTAGCTTGGAGCAATTTTTGGACTTCTTCTTTGGCAGCCAGCTTCCTTTCTGCTATGAAGTTTATCTTTTTCTGCCTTACGGGCTTGAAGGCCGGGTCAGCGTTGAGCCTGTGCACCATGACCTCTGGGTTGAACCCTTTCATGTCATCATGAGACCACGCACAGACATCGGCGTTAGCCTGAGGCATTAGTAGAGCTCCCGTCTGACCTTTAGGTTGAGCCCTTTCATGTCATCATAGGACCACGCAAAGACATCGGCGTTAGCTCTGAGGCATTGGTAGAGCTCCCGTCTGACCTCTGGGTTGAGCCCTTTCATGTCATCATGGGACCACGCAAAGACATCGTCGTTAGCTCTGAGGCATTGGTAGAGCTCCCGTCTGACCTCCGAGTTGAGTTGGTTACTGACCTTGAGCACATTTTCAGGTAGTGAAGGATCCAAGAACAAGTCTTTCAGATCTTCAATGGGCTTTCTCCTGAGCTCTTTTTTTTTCCCGGGGGTCTAGGGTATCAATTTTCAATCTCTCAGAGATGGTGAATTTTTCTGTATTGTTCACCCCTTCAGTAGTTGCTACCTCGAGCTCTACGTTGGTGATCTCCGTGGTTCTGACTTTTTTTAAGGTTCCAAATTGACAGTGCCTGGCTTCTATTTGGTTACCTCTGACCTCCCCGATCCTATGAAGGGTTGTGAACCACATGGGTAAGCTGTAGGTTGATATGGCGGCTCTGATTTCATTGAGGGTTCCTCTGCCTAAGATAACATTGTAATGGGGAGCTGAGTCAAGAATTAAGAATTCTGCCATGGTCGTGACTTGCTTTGGAGTCGTTCTTAGAGTTACTGAAAGGTTGATTATCCTCAAGGACCTTGTCTTCTTCCCAGACAATCCTACCAATGTGACCAACAATTGGACCAGGTGTTCTTTAGTGAGACCCATCGCTTTGAAAGCACTGTAGTACATGAGGTTCTAGGTCGCTCCTATGTCGATAGGGATACGGTGGACGTTGTGGTTGCTTATCATTGCTGTTACTAGTAACGGGTCATCAGGGAGGTACTCTATCCTGTTCATATCCATATCAGTGAAGGTGACACCGGAGGCCTCGTACTTGGCCATCTTTGAGGGCCTCGAACTGAAGAATTATGCTTCTGAGCTCGGAAACTTAGCCTGCCTGATGTAGGCCTTTCGGGACTTGTTGCTGTTTCCAGAGAAGGATGAACCTCCCTCAATCATGAATATTTCTTTGGCGTGCTCATTCTCATTGGCTTTTGGGGGAACATCCTTTTATTTCTTTATGTATTGTCGAAGCTGACCTCGCTGGATAAGTTTCTCAATTTTTTCTTTGAGCTTTCAGCAATTATCAGTCTCATGACCGTGGTCTTTGTGATACCGTCAGTACTGGGTAAAGTCCCTCTTCCTCTCTAGAGTGCTGATCTTCCTAGGCTTAGGTACCTCTTCCGGTTCCAATTAGGCATAGACCTCTCTCAGTGGAGCTATAATGAGAGTGAACTTCTGGTGAGCTTTGCCTTCGCTAGATCTGAACTTTTCGGTATTCTTTTTGTTCTTCTTGTTCTCCTTCTCTTGGCCAGGAGAAGGGCTATGTTCCCCCTGGCGCTTGGAAGGGGGCCAGAGAGCAGAAAACCCTGGCAGGTTGCATCCTTGGAGTGTCTCTTCCACCCTCATTGAGATCGTTGATCATGAGGCTTTCCTAGTTGAACCGACAAGCGTACTCTTTCAGACCTTCGTTCGAACTTTATTTGACTGTGAAGAGGTGGGTGGAGGGCTTAGACTGCTTTCTAGTTCCCAAGAAGTGAGCTATGAACCTTGTACCAAGCTCTTGCGAGCTCTGAATCGAGCCTAGGGATAGACTGTTGCACCACATCCGAGCTGCCCCCTTGAAGGTTGTGACAAAAGCCCTGCATATGATACCATCTGGGACATTTTAGAGCCCCATCATATTTCAAAATTACTGCCAATGGTCTACTGGGTCGGTTGAGCCATTATATGACTTTAGAGCAGGTAGTTTGAATCTGTCCAGGACCGCACAGGTCTGGACGTGCGTTGCAAACGGGGATTCAGAATTCCTTACCAGAGTTGCTGCCGGACTCCCTCCAACGTGGCCTATGGTTTTCATCATTTTGGCCAGTTGGGCTTTCATTTCTGATCTGAGCCTCTCCTCTACTTCTTCAACAGAGCTCTTGTTCGAGATCCTATCGAACACAGACCCTCGAGGCCTGGCATTTGTCTCCAGAACTGGTGGAATGGGGGAGGCCTCATCTGCTCACACTTTGTCTTTGAGCATGTCATTCGGAGCGTCTTTCTCGAACAACATTAATTTATGGATTTCTTTCTGAAGATGCTAGGGGAGCTATAACAGAGAACTCATCATAATAATCTCCTTGTTCAGAACTGAATTGGTTGGCATCAGAACCACTGGGCCTGCTTCAACTCCTCCTATACCTCCGGCGGCGTTCCCCCAGCCTTTCAATGGATGGGATTTGCGCAGGGGCTGGGGGAGCCGGTGTAGAAAGAGGGGTCGGAGACGATCTATCTCTTGAACTATACGAAGGGAATTCTCTTTGAGCCATCAATCTGTTAATCCGGACCTGGAGAGCAGAGCCACTAAGGCTATCAGGGGGTCTGTTTGGGTGTCTCCTGACTGGGACATAGTGAATATATGATTTTTTTAGCTTTTTGAGAAGCGTATGACTTTAAGAAAATGTCTTTCCCACAGACAGCGCCAACTGCTAGTGTCAAAATCTAAAAATAGATAATTAACCAATCAATAAGTGAATATCTAAAAAATAAATGCGGCCCAATGATGAACACGTGACATTTTTTATTAAGGTAGGTTCTCCCAGTAGCGCTTATGCTAGTCCAGCAATATTACGTCCTCCTTTTGTGTGTGCTTGATTTGTATTAGCTCAAAGGCAATCAATTTGGATGATAATACAAGCTACCAATCTCTCTCTATAATTTTCTTAATTCTATTTATAAGTCTAGAATTAGGATTACAAATATTTCAACAGAATAAATAATAAACTGTATAGGAAAGAGAGTGTATAAGGATTGTTGGTATTTTTTGGGGTATGAAAAAAGAGAGTATAAGACCCTTCTAAAATTGGCTTGTATTTGAATTGTCAATGGCTTTATATCTCTTAGATGAGATGGATGGATCTTGGAAGAGAAAAATGGTGTTGTATGAGAAGAATGATACATTTTTGGTGTCTTTTGAATGAATGAATGAGAGGGGTATTTATAGGTAAATATAGAATGACAAAAAAGTAAATTTGGTAAAAATGAAGGGCAAAAAAATAATTTTTAGTGAAGATAAGTGAGGTGTAGTAAGTGTAGTATATAAGGTGTGGTAGATGTGAGAAGTGTGAAGGTAAAAATGAGATTTTATTGGAGGTAAAAAAATGAAATTTTACTGGAGGTAAAAATGAGATTTTACTGAAAAAAAAGTGTTGAATTACCTTTATAAGCTAATGATAACATTAATATTTAACCCCATTAATTAGTATATTTTCCAAACCCCTAATTAATTGCATAGAGTTGGTGTTGCAACTGTAGCTTATGTAATCTCAACATCTTTATAATGGAGTGATAGGTTCAAGCCTTATTCCCTTTCCCAAGCTCTAATTACGGGTCTTTTATAATAAATATATTTCAATAATTTTTTTTTACTAAAATCTAAAATTTGTCTTTTCCTTTTTTTAAATAAGGAGAGTTAACGAATTTGCAACTTAATGCATTAGTTTATTTTTGCACTTAAATATGATAAGAAGATAACTAATGAGTTAAATAATAGTTAAATGATCAAATTTGTTGAAGAAAAATCAAAGGTTGTCTACCAGTATATGGACCGACCAATAAACTATTTTTACGAAAGAAAATAAAAAAGCAGGATAATTTCAACCGTTCCTGGGGCGAGAATCAGGATAATTTCAAGCAGGATATTTTTACGAAAGAAAATAAATACTCAGATAAAGAAAATAAAAAAACAAAAATGAAAAAGCAGTCGCCGGAGCCGTCGATCAGCGCCGTTCCTGGGGCGAGAATCAGGATAATTTCAACCTGAAATTCAAGAATTGAAGTACAAATCTGGAAATAAATATGGGTCAAGAACATGAACTCCATGGAATAATTTTCTGTGGGAGTGTCTATTACCTGGTAAAAGAACGGACTCTGTCTCTCAACAGCTTTAACAAGATCATAGTCGGTGCATTTTTCAGCTCCAATCACTTCATCATTAGATAGTGTGTGTGAGAAAGCTCTTGTCGAGTCAAATTCATAAGGCTCAGCTGGGTACAGTTTGTTCCAAATCTCTTCGGTTTCCCTCGCTGAAATCCCTTGAATAGAAGATACAACATTACCTAGCCGGAGGCCCGGAGCAGGAGCCGTCGCTAGCAAAGCCCCCTTCGAAGGCGTCAAGGCGTTCAACTAGATCCTGAATGTGTCCGGTCACTCCGGACGTGTTATCTTGAAATGGGGGCTCTCAATCTTCAATGCTTCTTCGCAATCTTGGAGGGCTTGGGCAAAATCAAGGGGCCGAAATCGGGCTTCGGCTCGGTTTGAGAAGGCTAAGCAGAGGAATTTCTAGAGTTTGGATAGGTGATTTGGGTCTGGGTGGTTGTGGGAGTTTGATATGAGTTGTTGGCAAAGAGAGATGAAGTGGGTGTAGGCTTGTACGAATTCCTTCCATTCTTCTCTGAGGAGAAGCTCTGTGGCTCTAGATCTGTATTGTTGCATCTTATCTTCTTCCATTTTTTATTGTGCTCCCCTCATCTCCTTTCCTTGATTCTCTCTTCCGTTGATACTTTTTTTTAACAAACTCTTCCGTTGATGCCTCGGAGCCAGCTTTTTTTTATTTTTGTTTTTCAATTTTTCTTTTATTTGTGTATCTGAGTTGGTTGTTTTGTTGGCAATTTAAGACGCCAAACGGAATGTCACACTATATTTATTTGATGATGTTAGAAGATTTAAATAACGGATGTATTAATTACAAATAAATAAAAAAAAAACTTGTTATGTTTGAAAAAAAAAGTATAATATATCCAAAGAGAAATGGGTGTGAGTATATTATACTAAAATGTAGTTAACCATTTACCAAATGATGCATGTTGTGCATTAATTAGTTTAGTCATTGATTAAATATGTAACCCAATTTAACATGTTTCTCCGATGCTTGGCAGTTATTTCTATTTTATTTATTCTATTGTAGCATGAAAATTTTGAATTGTTGATCTCTCTCCTCTCACATACCAACTAAAACTTGCCAAGGTGCTGCACCATACATCGGTATGACCCTTGAACCTCTCCCTCCAAATTACCAATGTCCTACAACATAAAAGGCTATTGACTTATGAGTGGGACATCCTTCACACTATCATCCACCAAAAGTCTAACTCGGAAGCAAGTTTCTCAATAAGATCAATTCTTTTGATTGCATGGACTACCCTGAAAAACATTGTCACCCGAGTAATGAGTTGCTCTACCTAACTGAGATATAGCCTTTAGTGCTTGTGATACATATTTTATCATGTAGATAATTTATTTTTGTTATATTCTAGCTTAATAATTAAGAAGCCTATATCAACAAGACAAAAGAATCCATTCTTCCTTGAAATTTGGAAAGTAAAACGAATATCCTCCTCCCGCCTTATGTTTATATAATTAATTCAAGTAGAGAAAGATAGATATGAAGTTTTCTTTCTCTATCTATTAAATAGATAAAGAAAAATAATTCAAGTAAAACGAGTTTTCTTTCATACAGGGATTTTACCATGAATATGAATCTATTGATTCTATATGACTTCTTACTGCCTTTTGATCTTGTTTACACAAAGTTTTAATGATTAAATGTTATTTTCATTGCCCTCGATCTATGCATAATTGACACATCTCGTGATGATATATTTGATTCAGTGTATTTATATATATTTGTTTAACATAGTTACATGTTATACCCCTCCAACTGCTCCAGTCAGCAAGCAGCTGGTCACTATGTTGTAAAGTTCTTTTATCACCGTTTCTTCCTTGCACTATGTGGTTGAACTAGTTTCTTGCTTCTTGTCTACTCATTTTTTTGCCCAAGATAGTACAAAATTGGTTCTAAGGGGAGTACTTGAGTTCGATTATTTGCTACTAATTTTTGTTTTTTCTTGTGCTCAACTTTAGCAGGTTCTTCCTTGACAATGTATTGCATGATTTTGAACCAGAATTGATTGTTCTATTAAATGTGCTAGAACTTTTGGATGACTTCAAGTGATTGTCTTGAGCAAAGTAATGGTAAGAACCCTGGTGCATTATCCTTTTCTTGAGTTCTAAAGGTTCTTCCTTCACAATAATTACATGATTTAGAACATTTGTGGATTAATACGCTGAGGTAGCTGGAAAGTTTTGTGGCACTCCAGTAATTTTTATGGGTCTAATTTTAAAGCTTGGCTTATACACTACGTGCTTAAATTTCCATGCTCTTGTTACTTTATTTAATCTCAAAATTGGGGAAAAAGTAAAATCGTACATTGGTTATCATTATGCAATGCAGGGAGGAGGTTTATAAGGGTTGAATTCTGATTAATTTTAGATTTTTAATATTTTTCCTTCTACCTATTTTTCATGAAAGCCCAAATGACAGTTTATGGCAAATGTTTTTTCTTTTAATTAAAAGAAGGAAGGTCTAAGTATCTTCCTTCTTTACTACAAACAAAGAAAAACCCCCACCCCCAGCCCATGTGTGTGGCTTTGGAAATGTTTTTTGCATGCCTCGACGTATTATTTGTGATTCTACTAGGTTTGATTTGCATTCCTCTCCCCAATATTTCATCTTGTTAAGATTCCATTTCTTGAGGGTCATCTCATTGCTAAATACATGATAATTGTAATTTGTAGGATCATCTGAGGTATAACTCTCTATATATGAGTTTTTGTCAGTTATGTTTCCTATCTTATTTTTGATTGTCTCTCTTCTAATTATATAATGTTATCTGGCTCTTTATTTCTCTTTAAATATATCCCAACACATTTAGTAAACACGGTTTAAAGTAAAAGTCAATGTTTTGGTTAAGTTGCATTTTCTGCTAATTTGCAACTCTTGGCTTTGTGTTGTTCTTGCATAGGAAGAGCACACAAGGAAAAATGGTAGAGGGTCATGCATTGCTATAGATTGGACTCAAACGAGAGCAGTTTCCATTTAATTGGCAGACTTGATGCTTGGCCTACACTACAGGTTCATGAGTTGAACCAGGCACAGGTATATCCAACAGGGTTTGCTGTTGTTTATGCCATACTTTTTGTCATTCATTGTTGTAATTTCATAAGCTTTACTTGCAAGTGTAAATGAGATATCTTGTAATGGTATTATTTCGTGTGGTGTATCAGTTTGATTTATGTGATTATTTTTACGCTATTAGATGCTATACTTTCAACTAGTTAAGTTAGCATGCCATTTTTTCTCCACATTTCGTGTTGCATCACATTTTTTGACAATAGTTCCTTTCCTTGTAGTAGATGGAATTAGGGCCTTGAAATTCTTTTCAATTGCAATAGAAATCTAACTAAGATATTTTTTTTTGGAGAGAAATATGATTATGATTGACAATGAGTTGAGATAGGATTCGTTTGGAGTTGAGAATTCAAACCTCAAAGTCAGAGAGTGCAATGCTAGAATATTGTTAGCAGTACTTCCTTGTTTATATCTTTATACATCAATGGACTTCTTGTAGGCTGAAATTTATTTTTTTATTGAAAAAATATGAATGTCCTTGGTTATATTTGGTTTAATGGAATCGAGAATCTGCCATGAGATTTGTTTGGTGTTTTGCATGCCAATTGATGTATTGAATTTAATATATTGCATGCTTAGAAATATAAAATTATGACAGTAAAAACAAGATTTTGAAATTCTGCATAACTGAAATACCGAATCAAGATTTTCAAATTCTGCTAAAGTCATCCGGGGGGCTCTGCCTCATTTGATAAGTTAGAGTTCAGTGAAAATGGGAGACTGGAGACTCTTTGAGAACTTCAATTAGTTGACAGCCATGTAATATTAGAGCCTTATCATTGTTAGCATTTCGTTACTTTGGTTCTTTGATATTTCTGACTATTTATTTTTCTTTTATTGTTTCAAATTTATAGGTATAGTTTACATTTGATGGCGACTGATTGAAGGGAAGAGAGCAAAAGAGAAGCAGATGTATTGATGTATTCTGTTTTTGTTTTTTTCTCTTCCTACAGAACAGATTTGGCATGTTCTGCAATGCAAATGCTTCATATAATATGTGTAAGTTTTTGCGTTACTGCTAGATTTTGGTGTAAACATGAGCAAATGCAATGCCACCACATGCACCAAAAAGGTGTGCCAAGTGCGTGTTCAATAACTTAATGTGAGGTTTTATCAAAATCTGAATGTCTTGGTACTCTGGTAGCGCCTAGTGGTATAGTCACATGGTTTTGCTTTCATACATTGTTTACACACAACCTTTCTACCATTACAGCTCTCTTCATTGTGATTACTATCATCACCCTTGTACACGCTATAAATATCTACATAATGTTAAAGCTGATTTTGGGTTCAAGTTCGATGGAATTATTAAATACGAGCTATAAAAGAAATTTATGCTTTATAAATTCACTACGTTCGTGATTAAATTTTTCATGCTCTTGTTACTTAACTAATTCCTGCCACCTTGTTTGATTTTTAACCTTGATTGATTGCATTATTTGTTCCATAGAGAATTTGAACATAGTATTTGGGATATTTTTCTATAAATTAGCCATATTGTCACAATCTCAAAATTAAAAAAAGAAAAAGAGTCTAGTTGCATTGGCTACTGATATGCTACGTAGGCAGGAGATTTATGGGGGTTGAATTCTGCTTTATAAATTTCTAAATTTTGCCTTGTTACCATTTTTCATGAAAACTTGACTGGCAGTTTGTGGATTTGGAAGTGTTCTTTTTGTGTTATTGAATCATGAAAACCCATTTTTCAAGTCATTCTTTGTTCTTTGCTTGACTGGTATTTTCTGATTTTATTTGTGATTCTGCTAGGTTAGATTTGATTTGTGCTCCTCCCTTTCCTCAATAGTTTCTTTTTAAGACTATTTCTTGAGGGTCCTCTCATAGTTAAATACAAGATGATTGTGTTTTGGATGACTCTATATATGTGGGTTTTTGTGAGAATGTCAGTTATATTCTCATTTTCTTTCCCATATCTTTCCTGTTTTTTCCTCTTTAATTGCAGGGACTTACTTTTTGAGCGTGGTCTTCATTCATGATTGCCTCTCTTCTAATGGTATGATGTTATCTGACTTTTTTCTCTGTAGCTATCAGAGTGTCCTGTCTAAGTTGCGTTTTATATTGATTTGCAAGTTATGCCTGTGTCATTTTCACACGGAGTGCAAACAAGTAAATATCATAGAGGAGGTGATGTATTTTTATGGATTGGACTCGAACTTAAAGCGGTTTCCGTCAATTGCCTGAACCCCAAGATGTCCATTACACTGTATTCAATTTCTAGAAATCTTACTGTATTAATAATGTATGCATTTGAATTTGAATGGCATATCGTAGTTTATCGTTAAGACATGTGCTTTTGCAATCCAGGTATAAGTATGAAATCCAGGAAAAATATTTCCGTCAGCCTTTCTTTCTTTCTTTCTTTTAATTGGTAATTGGAAAAACTCTGTATGAACACTGTTCTTCTTCTCTGCATTGTAGGGTGTGTAGGAGCATTGCCTAAGCATTGCAGCTGTGACTATGTTTTTATCTCGTTAAGCCTCTCTGCTTTCAAGTCAAAATCATACAGGAAAAAGGCCTCTCCACAAAGGAAAAACAAAGGTTTGTGGTTAGTATGGACTTGGGATTGCTATGCCTTAGTTGAGAGAAAGTGACCAGCTTATGGCTTATCGGTATTGCTAACTTTAGAACTCATTAAAAGTCACACTTTTGATTAAAGGTTGGTTTGGTTGCACAAATTGTTTAATCTGTAGGTCAGTTTATTCTAAAGTTGATGACTTGTAGAGTTTGTGCCAAAATAAATTTGCGTAGATACTTTATAAATCAAATCATTTTGAACGGCCAGATTCACAAATTAAAGAACAATTAAGTGTTTGTTTCTAACAAAATGATGCTTGGCAGACTTAATACTTGGTCTACGTCATCATTTTTGTGATTCGTTGTTAAAATTTCATTTGCCTTAGTTACATACTTATATGCATAAATGGGATCTCTCATAGTGGTATGATTTGAGTTTTGTATCAATTTAGGCCTCGTTTGATTCAGGTATTAGGGTCAGTGGGATTAATAATACCAGTATTAATAGTACTGAACTATTAATCCTATTAATCCTGGTATTAATTTAATACCAATACCCTATTTGATTCATGCAGTATTAATATTGGGATATCCTATACTGATATTAACATAAACATAATAATCGTGGTGGGGTGGTGGTGGGGGGGGGGGGGTTGTAGTAGTGGTAGTGGTAGTGGGGGTGGTAGTGGCATTTTTGAAAATATTATATTAGTAATGGCATTTTTAAAAATATATAGTTCCATTTTTTTAATCCCGGATAAACAATACCACCCCCCTTGGTATTAAATTATACCACAAAGAGTTGTATTAAGTTAGTCCTGGTATTAGTAATCCCAGCACATTTGTGTGAACCAAATAAGGTATTATAAAAAAGGTGGTATTAATAATCCCATCCCACTTTTTAATACTCGAATCAAACGAGTCCTTAATGATTTATATCATTATTTTAACACAGTTAGATTCTACACTTACATTTGGTTCAGGTAGTAGGCAATGGCGTTGCATCACCTTTTTTGACAATGTTCCAAGTAATGGATGGTTGAATTAGTTTCTTGCTTCTAGTCTTTTTTTTTTTCCTTTTTGCCCAAAGTATTTCAAAATGATTTTAAGGTTCCATTATCTATGATTGTTAACTTCTACTACCAGGCTTCTTTTATTACTTAATCTTCTCATTCTTTCAGTCCACACTTGCTGTCTATAGAAGTTCAAACTTCTTATAGAAGCGGGTACATTTGGGGATAAAAGCCGCTGCAGATAATGATAATTGACTCTCACTGTGAAAGTGTGGTACTTCTTGAGCATTTGCATTTCTTTTATCTCTTAATTTTCCCCTTAATTGCTGTTGCAGTTTCCAGAGGTAATTTATATCTATTTGGCCTATAAATTATTTGGCTTTGACTTTGTAGTTTCACTTGGGCCGTTTCCTCATTAAAGGTGAAATCCATGGGAAGCTACTGAGAACATTGATTTCTTTTTCGATAGAAGTATTTTTATGAGTTTGCTAAAATGCAAAATCTTTTTAAAAAGTGGTGCTATGTTGCGGAAAATTCATCGCGGAAATCGCAATAAAGTACAATTGGGTCAATATGTACTGTGACACTTGCCATGGGATCTCACGAGCTTGAAAGGGTGTAACCCAATGAAATAGTTTCACACCCCCTCTCCCATCATCTATTTTCCTGTTAATTTCCCCTTAATTTCAGGGTCTTCTATTAGTGGTCTTTGTCATTGACTTCTCTTTCAACTCTCTGTTTTTTGCTGCATTCGGGTCTCAAAGGAACAATGAAGTCTTTATATCCTTCCCCATTTTGTAAATGTGGTCTAAAGTACAAGTCAATGTCCTGTTTGAGTTACATTTTCTATTGATTTGCTACTTCTTGGCCGGAGTCATGTTTACGTAGATAAAGCATACAAGTAAAAATCCTCGAGAAAATGATTCATTGCTTCAAATTGCACACAAACGAGAGCGGTTTCCATTTAATATTTAATTTGTACTCAAAATCTTGCTACATTCATTCATAATGTATGCATTTGAATGAGATTATTTTGGTAATTGTTCTGACATGAACTTTTGCGATCAGAGCATCAAGGCTACGCTGAAAGATTTCACTTTGCTATAATTAATAATCAAAGTTTCATGTTTGAAATCGGCATTGCTTTTGGTACGTTTGCTTTGCAATTAGTACATGCGATGTTATATACGGAAAAATGAAAATATTCAAATGCAACACACATATGGGGGAAATCTTAGTTGTGAATCGGTTTTGTGTCAACTTGCGAAACTCAAATAATAATCCGTTTAACCTGATTAAATCGTGATTTGGTTTTGGATAGCGTAAATTGCTAGTCAACTCATAGAACTCATTATAAAGTAAAGGTTATACACGATTCAAGCATAGAAAATTTTTGGCTAGTTGAACGTTTAACGGGTCACCAAGTATTATTTGTATTTAACCCGAATAAAGTTAAATCAAATTGAGTTGTGTTATTCATTAATAAAATTAAAACAATTAAAGTAGGCTAAAACAAATCATTTAAGTCAAAAAAAATCGAGCCGTGTTATTCATTAAATAAATTAAAGTAAGTTAAAATAAAGTAAATTGTATTATTTATTAATTAAATGAAACGTGTTATCTATTAAAAAAAAAAAAAACCCGTGGGGCCCATCGTCACATGAAGTATTATTATTATATTCTCTCTCTCCTACTTGCTGTCACCGTACGCGACCGACCTTCTACTGTATAACTTTTTCTGTTCCTAATATATATAGAAATTAGTGCTCAAATACTAATCTTTCTTTTCTATACCCAGGCAAATTGATTTTATCTTCTCTCAGACTTGTCCGTTCTTAGGGTTTCCTACATACTCAAAAGCTAATCTTTTTGAAACCCTAATCGTCGGATCAGGTAATCTCTTAACTCAAAGATATTGTTTTGTTTTTCCTTCTGTTGTTTTTATATTTGTTTTCTACTTTGTCGTTGGTTTGGTTGATGTTTTCTCTTGTAGATCTGTTTGTCGATTTGGATGATATGAGCTTTTTTAGATCTGTTCTGTTTACGATATATATGAGGGAATTATTAATACAAAATAAGATCAAGAAGACGAAAAGAAAGCCCTTTTCCCCGCGAGTTTCTTTATGTTGGGAGTTTTTTCGGATCGAGTGTTACTGTCGTGATGAGATTTGTCAATCGATGATGTTATCGATCTGATTATTTTGAAATTCTAAATTTTCCTTGTTCCTATTTTTCACGTTGACCTAACTGATGTTTTAAGTGTTACAGAATTATGGTCTTGTGGTATGTACGTGATTTTTTATCTTTTTCAATTCTTGTTTGTTTGATTCCTATTGCCTACTGCTTTTATATTTTATGTTTCTGCTAGGTTTGATTTGTTTTTGTACCCAAAATCCATTCCTCTGTTGAGAATCTCTCTATTTGAGAACCTCCACATAATCTTGATTTGTCCACGTCTTCTCCTGCCTATATGAATTGAGTTTCTTATGAAATTTGTTAGGAAATTGTTGTAGAAACACAGCTGCCAAAATTGATAAGTGGTTCTTTCCTTGTAAGAGGGTAAAGGGGTTCTTCTTGAATCTTCACTGTCACAAGCGACATCGGTAGTGTAATGGGAAGCTGCTTGGCTTATATGTTGGTTGAATAAACCTAAATTACGACTTGGACTTTGGGGAGAACCCAGGTTGTTATATTCGTACCGTCTTTATAATCAAGTTAAAATGCTGCATCTAGAGCTCTAGACGCATATATGTAGTGTTCTTTCTAAATCTGAGATCTTATTTATTTATTTATTCATTTATTTGAAAAATCTTATCTTAATGTGTTATGATGAAAGCACTACGAGGGAGAGTGAAGTAATGATCATGTATGAAACTGAGCAGTTTTCCTTCCCTTTCCTGAATCCATGATCCATTATGTAGCATTTAATTTAATTCTATAAAATATAAATGTTACAACGTTTGTATTGTATGCATTTAAATTTAAATAAATATGTTGCCATGATCATTCTAACATGAACTGCTGTAATCCAGGTCTGAGCATATAAAGTCTAGGGCAAGATTTCTGTTGTTCAAGTTCATCACCAAAGTTTCATGTCTGAACTCGACATCCAGATTCCAAATGCTTTCGGTATGCATGTCTTGCTTTGGCATTATTGTTTATTTTTATTGATGTCCCCTTGGAAAAATGCTGTGTTACATGGGTAGGTATGTCAATACTGTGAATTCTAATTTAAGGTGACCAGTGGCAGCTACATGAACGACTTGTTCATTATGTGTCCATATTTTAGTGAAAATAGAGTAAACAAAGTCCCGTTTTTTCTTTGTAGATGATTTGAACAACTTTTCAAAACTCTTCTTGTTTTGTAAGCACAGATCCTGTTTCTCTTGCAGTTGGACAGGCAGAAATATTTGCATATTAAATAGATGATGCATGCTTTACAGTTGGTTTATTATTTATTCTCTTTTTTTGTTAATAGATGATGAACTAGTGATCTTTATTTCAAAACGTAATTTATCTCTACTAATGATTAGGGGTAAGAAAGAGGTGCCAGTTCACTTCTTTTTCCCATGTTTCCATGCATGTTAACTTGTAAGTAGCTGGCATATCCCTGTATATTTCTCTGAGATGTTCAAATCCTCCCCGCATCCTGTGGTTCTCAACCAGCAAATGCCTTGCACGAACTATGTGCTATGAATTCATCTTCAATGTGATCTGACACTTGGTTATCATTTGGTTGGTTAGACCCGTTTGCTGAGGCAACTGCTGAAGACTCTGGTGCTGGGTCAAAGGAGTACGTGCACATTCGCATCCAGCAGCGTAATGGGAGGAAAAGCTTGACAACAGTGCAGGGGTTGAAGAAAGAATTCAGCTACAATAAGATCCTCAAGGACCTCAAGAAGGAGTTTTGCTGCAACGGTACTGTTGTACAGGATCCGGAGTTGGGACAGGTTTTGCACTTCCCTTACCTGTACCTTTGTCCATTTTTTTTGCTCACTCGTTATTCATTCATGATGTTTGCTTTGTGAAGGTTATCCAACTTCAAGGTGATCAGCGGAAGAATGCCTCTACCTTCCTTATTCAGGTGATAGTTCTTTTTGCAACTTAAAGCAAGAATTCATCTGCATGCCCAATCCAAACAATCTAATTATCAGTTCATCTCATTTGGGGATTTTGTGAACAGGCTGGCATTGTGAAGAAGGAGCACATCAAAATTCATGGTTTCTAAGCTCTCTGCAGTTGGAGTTTAAGCAGTGGACGGGTCATAAGCGTCTCTGTTATATCAGTATCAAATATTAACGCTACAAGTTGTTAGGATTTTGAACTATTCTGAATTTGGTTTATGGTGGCTTGATATCAGTAAGTACTGTTTGCTGGATTCTGGCGTTTCAATTATTTGGTTGTGTTAGATGATGACTATTATGGAATATATATGTTAGTAGTTTGATATGACCAATCGTGCAAATAATAAGTGGTTTCCAATGGTTACCTTTTTTGTTCCTTCAGTTCATTTACTTACTTGCATACTGTAATATATCTGAAAAACTGGTAGGGAAAAAATGAAGAAAAAGAAGAAATGGCACCTGGGTGTTTTATATTCACTCTTGATCCAAGGAGGAAATTCTTGGTTTTGGGCCTATACCACTGGTCAATCAATTCCCATGAGAGGGAGGGAGGAACCCTGCTGCTCGTATCAAATCAATCACCTCCATCGAACAGTCCTTTATGTTTGGTTAATGTTTAATGGGTTGGATAGAATGAATTAAAGGTGAGTGCCCAATTGCAATAATCTAATGGTCAAATATGATATTTACCCTTATAATTACAGTATATATAGTAGATTTTGCTGGCATCTGGGAAGGGCGTGGAGATGGTTTTGGATTTAAATTGTACCTCGGAAGTCTTCAATTTTTAAGTAGTACTTGTTCCCTTGATGGATTTGAGAGAGCTACTGGATAGGTGTTCAAAAATGGGATTTAGCCAATTACTTTTGCAGAGGCCGAGGCCAAGGCTGTAGTTTTTTGGTGGTTGTTTACAGTTGACGAAGGCTTCAACCAAGTTTTTATCATAAGTGATTCGCTCTTTGTGATCGAGATTGACAATCCAATCTCGGGACAACTATTTGAGATTGACAATCCAATCTCGGGACAAATATTTTGCGGGACAACTATTTGAGATTGACAATCCAATCTCGGGACAAATATTTAGCCGTCTCACGGGTGTTATTTATTGCTAAAGGAGGAATTCAAACAAAAGAAGTAATTATTTGTAGCTAAAGGCGGAATTTAAACAAAAGAAGTAACTCGTTCAATTGGTTCCAAGTGTTTATCTTCTCATATTTGAGCAGGTGATCCTTGTTCCCGTAATGGTTATCTCAACATTTTTTTTTGATCTAAACTACTTGCGGAAAAACAAGAAAAGGAAAAAAAAATTGAATTGAATTGATGTAACAATTCTTCGTGCAACATGAGAAAACAGAAACACGTGTAAAGATGGAAGGTATTGGCCCATAATTAACTAGGAATCCATCTTCATGTGCTACTAAAAAAGTAGGAAAATCAGTAAATAAATAAAATATACAATTGCAAGCCAAATATTGACATCGATCGTGAAAGAGCAGCAGCATCTTTCTCACGCGACCTATGTTTTGCCAGCAACTCAGCAAGCCAATTAACCATCAACATCGTTAATCGGCATGACGTTTAGCCAAGTCTAAAACAGCTTCTCCTTCCTGATATTCAGCCCTTGTATAAAGAAAACATTATTCATACTACAATTACTTAAGTTCTATTCGAACAATATAAAAAATAATAAGATAAACACTTAATTGGTGAGGCATGTGATGAGATGCTCTTTATTTTTATGAGTAATGAGATGCTTTCCATCTTACTCTCATTTTTATGAGTAAATATTCTACATTCTTTAATATTTTTGTGAATTTTTTTTCTTCCTTCACTATCAAAGAAATTTTTTCCATGCCAAGGCATGTCACCCATGTCTCAACATATTTTTTCAACTTTTCTCGAAAATCGACTGTTTTCATTTTTCTTCTATGTTGTTATCAAACGATTCTTTAGAACCAAAAATAATATTACAATCACCGAAGATTATTATAATTATTATTATAATCCTTCAAATTATAGTAAACGTCTTTAAAAGTCTTTCTACTCATGTTAACCTCCTAGTTATATAATATTTTTATACTTTATTCTTCCTATTTTTTTATATTAATTATATACAAAAAATAAGACATATACATATATCGCGTGTATTTCTGCGCCTAGTAAATAAGAAACAGAATAGAAAGTCACCAAATATTGACTATTTTGCTCACTTTAAGTCTTTAACATTCCATGTTAAAAAAAAAGGTCTTTTAACATTCCCAAAAGCAAAAGCATAGCAAACGTGTCAAAGTGAGGCAAAAATTACACACTTTTATGATTTCATTATCTCACTGTTGTGCGTCTGAGAATAAACTAGGGATGGCAACGGATTGAGTTTGGGTTGGGTTGGAAATTTGGGCTGGGTTTAAAATTTTCATCCCCACTCTTGTTACCAAAAACTATCTCCATCCCCTATTCGGGCTATTGGGTAATTCCCATCACTGTCGGATAACGAGTTCTTGCAGGTATTCCCGGACAAAAAATTTTTTAAAAAAAAAAGAAAAAGAAAAAAAAAGATTGAAGTTAGACCTAATATAATGTTATATAATACATATACATATATAGATGAAATTATATATTTACACAATTAATAATCAACTAATTTTATATACATATACATATATATATATATATATATATATATATATATATTATAGAGGAAGGATCTAAAGAAGACCATTTATTTGGTCCTTAAATGCGGACTAATCATTTTGAGGGAGTAAATGGATGATTTTTTTATGAAACTTGGTGAGAATGATCTCCATGATTAGTAGACCATTTCTACCAAATTTCATCAAAAAATTCAACCGGAAAGTGGGTTAACTAAATATCTTAAATTTTAACGGCCAGAAATGCACATATATATCAATTTTTTAGTAAACCCTCTTTCCGATTGATTTTTTTGATGAAATTTGGTGGAGGTGGTCTATTAATAATGAAAATCATCTTCACCAAATTTCATCAAAAAATTCATTTATTTACCCCCTCAAAATGATTGGTCTGCATTTAAGGACCAAAAGATTGGTCCTCTTAAGATCCTTCCCCATATTTTATATACATATATACACACACACATATATATATATATATATAAGCAAACAAAAATAAATTACAAAATTAAGTATATCGGGATGGAGACACCTATACCAGAACCCAACTAAGTTTAAAAATTCCAGATCCAAATCCATCCGCATTCCCAAATACTTCTCTCCATACCTATTTCTATCGGGTCAACAACTCATGGGTATTTTTGCTATCCCTAAAATGAACAAATAGTTCCCCGGGGGGGGGGGGGTTCATCTTAAGATCCTTATTGATTCTCCCTTCTTGCACGTGCTATATATGCCTACCACTAAGGCACCATGGAAGACGACACAATTTCATGCACGAAATGAGTTTTCTCCTTGTGTGAGTGTGTACACCTTAAGTCCTTAACACATCAAGGTCATGTGTAAGCACTGGAATAAAAATTTCACAATAAAAAGTGAAGGTTAAAAGATGTAATTGACGTTCATTTTTTAAAACAACAGACACGGTCAAGAAATCTAACCTATCAAGATTTTCACACAGGAATCCATTCGGCAATAGATCTTAATATTTGTCGTGCCAAAAATCTAGAGGTTGTGTTTGGATACACGATTTTAAAATTCTATAAAAATTATAATTCTATAGAATTGCAATGCCATAAAATTATAATACCATTGTTTGAATTAGATGTAATTTTCATTTAGAATTCTATTAAAATTATAAATTTGTTTGTTTGGCTAGTTTTGAATTCATTATTTCATTTGGAATTTCAAAGAGACAATTGTCAAGTATTAAATCTAGGGAGAAATTTTATATATTATTGTATATCTCAATGTATAATGAAGGAGCCCTATTTATAGGGATATACATATGAATTAGAATAGAAAATAACTTAACCTAGAGTAATAAGGAAACAAAAGCAATAAGGAAATTAACAACCCCCCTTTCAAACTCAAGAAGGCTTGGAAAACATTTTAAATGTGGATACCAGAAAATGAAACCAAGCTGTCACATGTGACTTAGTAAACTAATTGGCAAGTTAAAGCTCTAAAGAGACAAAAGGCAAGTGAATAGTTCCTTGCGTAAAGTGATATCGAACAACGTGGCAGTCAACCTCAATAGGCATGGTACATTCATGAAAGATATCATTTTGGGCTATCTGAATGGCACTTTGATTATCATAGAACAAAGGTGTAAAATTATGAAGGTCAATTCCCATATCTCGAAGTAACCAACAAAGCCAAACAATTTTTGAAGTGGCATGAGTAAGGGCTCGATACTCAACTTTAGCACTAGAACGGGCAATCACAGTTTGCTTTTTACTTTTCCATGAGATGAGAGAATCACCGAGAAAAATACAGAATTTTGTCGTGGATCGGCGATCACTAATATCACCCGCCCAGTCGGAGTCGGAATATCCTTGCAACATAAGACTGGAAGAAGAGGAAAGATGTAATCCTTGAAATGGGGTCCCTTTGAGGTACTGAATGATGCGTAGAACAGCAGCAAAATGAACAGAGCGCGGGGTGGACATGAATTGGTTCACAATATGGAAAATGTGACTAATATTTGGTTGAGTGATGGTGAGATAGTTGAAACTGCCGACAAGTTGTCGATATAAAGTAGGATTAGGTAACAGAGATCCGTCAGAAGCACATAGTTTAACATTTATTTCAAGTGGAGTATTGGCAATCATGTTGTCAGTTAAACCAGCGCGCTGAACAATGTTAGAAGCGTATTTCACCTGAGAAAGAAAGTAACCTGTAGACAAATGATCAACTTCAATACTAAGAAAGTAGTGAAGAATTCCCAGATATTTCATTTCAAAACAAGAGCACATATAGGTTTTGAGCTTGCATATTCCATTCAGATCATCCTCAGTGATAATCATATCATCAATATAAATGAGAAGAACAACAAGGCCTTGTTGAGAAGAACATTGTTGAATGTGAGTACTTTGTGAGAATCCTTGTTGAAGAACGATTGTGGAGAACTTTTCAAACCAGGCTCTGGTTACTTGCTTAAGACCATAGAGAGTACGGTGAAGTTTGCAGACTTGCCTAGGAGAGTGAGGTAGCCCATGAGGGGTTGCATGTATACTTCTTGAGAAAGGTCACAGTGAAAGAAGGCATTTTTGACATCCATCTGGTGAATCACCCACTTACGAATAGAAATAACCGAAATAAATGTGCAAATTGTGGTTATACGGGCTATTGGAGTGAAAATTTTGCTCATAATCAATACATATTCTTGGGTACAGTATTTTGCAACAAGACGAGCTTTATATTGATCAACAGAATCATCGGCTTTGGTTTTAATCTTGTATAACCATTTGCTCCCAATAACAATTTTTTTAACATTTAGGGTTTCGAGGTCCTCATGTATTGGTTTGCTTTAAGGCAGCAAGTTCATCGACTATAGATTGTTGCCATAGAGGATCTGAGGATACTTCTCGGTAAAAGGATGGTTTATATAGGGACAACAGGGCGGAAAAAAAACATTGATAATCTGATAACTTAGCTGGTGGCCGACGATCTCGAGTTAGTCTAAGTGGAAGATCGTTGTCAGGGCATGCATAGTCAGGACAAGGCATAGATTTATCAACATTTGAGCTATTAGACACCGAGTTAATAAGGTTAGCTAGCACTGGATTAGGGACAGTCATTGGGGTAAGTGGGATATAGGAAGCTTCTGTTGGCGAGGACTCGGAGAATGGATTAACAGAAAGAGCAGGTTCAGTGGACAAGGTGAGATTTTGGGCTAAGGTGTAATATGGAGTATTTTTCCAAAAAGTAACATGACTGGATATGTGAAGTCTTTTGGCAATTGGATCGTAGTAGTGATAACCCTTTAATTAAATCTTATAACTTAAGAAAACAGACATAGCTATTTTTTGTGTGAGTTTGGTACGCTTTCTTTTAAGAAGTAATACAAAATAGGTAGATCCAAAGATACAAAATTCAAAATAATTAGGACGAGTTTCATAAAGACGCTCAAAGGGAGGAACGCCATTTGTAATAAGAGAATGAATGCGGTTTCTAACAAATACAGAGGTATGGATAGTTTCTCCCCAAAAGGTGGAAGGAACAGTTTCGACAAGGAGAGTGCAGGCAATTTCGACAAGGAGAGTGCAGGCAGTTTCAACAAGGAGATTGTGGGTAGTTTCGACAAGATGGTGATGTTAACGTTCAGCTATTCCATTTTGTTGTGGGGTTTTAGGGTATGATACTTGAGGAAGAATCCCTTGAAATTTGAGGAAGTCAAGGAAGAATTTGGACAAATATTTGTCTCCGAAATCAGAATAATTTTTTTTGATGGTTTTAGAAAACTAAGTTTTAATGACGGTGGCAAACTCAATGTATAAGAAAATCTGAATGAGAGTGAAGCAAATAAGTCCAACTATAATGAAAGAAATCATCAACAAAAATCACATAATATAAGACGCCATCCATAGAAGTAATAAGAGTTTTACACCACACATCAGAATGCACAAGATCAAATGGAGAAGATGAAACTGTAGTACTATTATTAAAAAGAAGCACCGATTGTTTGGCCAGTTTACAAGCAACACAAGAAGGATCTTTATCTAATGTAGTTGATCCTAACAACCCTTTATTAACCATATATTTAAGATGAAAAAAAGAAACATATCATAATCTAAAGTGCCAAAATATAAAAAAGGATGGGTGTAAAGTAAATGTTATTAAGGATGTATTGGTTGGTGGTGGAATGTAGAGTGTATATGTAATATATAAGCGTCCTACTTTATGCATTGGTGGAGCCAGTAAGGGGCTCGCCCCCCCTCACACTTAGTTTCGATTTTTTTTACTATATATGGGGTCTATTTTTTAAAAATAAAAAATATAAGGACTTTTATGTGAAAACATATATTTTAGGGTACCTAAGTGTAAACAAAATAAAACTTTGAATTAAACAAACTAACCATCGCTCACAGCTCTCAGCCTCTCACTTATTTTTTAATTCTTTCAATTCTCGGGTTTTTCTCTCTTTTCCCATCTCTTTCCATTTTATTTCTCCACAAGCTTCCCGTTTGACCTTCTTCCACACCGCCGTCAGCCTACCACCACTCCTTCATAGTCCACGGCACCAGTGACCACTGTGTTGGTGTGCAATGTGCTACTGTTTACTCTCTTGTTCTCCACCACAAGCTCCTTTACAAAGTAATATTTTTAGATTTACTTTTCAAAATTAGGGATTAAATTAATTTTTTATTAGTTGAATAATATTTGTTGTATTTCTTTATTATTTAGGTTAATTGTATGAACTATTATTATTAATGCTATTATGTTTGTGTCAAAATTTTAGAATGTTAAATATGATTTGGCGTGTTTTGAATTTCACCCCCATCTGGTCGTAATCCTGGCTTCGCTACTGACTCTATGGCCTATCCCAACTTACTTGCCTGTCGAGCAGTCTTACACAACAAAACTCGTTAAATGAAATATAATGATTAACCCAAGATCACATAATTGCCCGACAGACAATAGTTGCATTGAAAGTTGAAGGACAAAGAAAACTTCAGGAACATACAGGCCATTAATGTTTTTAATAGAACCAATGTAACTAACAGTAATAACAGAACCGTCATATATGTGAATTTTGGGAGATGAATGCATGGGACTGAATGAGTCAAAGTGTGTAGGGTCAAAAGTCATGTGATTGGATGCCTCGAAATCAAGAAACCAGGGAAAAGAAGATGTACTTGAAGAGACTGAAAAAGCAGAGTCAATAGTATGATTATTACCGAATTGAGGAGCTTGTCATGTCATGGCTTGAACATTATTTGAGATGGTTGGATTTGGAAAATTAGATGGAGTAAGTGCTGTAGTAGACGATCCAGTTGAGTTTTGTAATCCCTCCATATACTGAGATGTAGGATAAGGACAATACTTGATTATATGCCCAAAACCCTTACAGTAGTTACATTGAACCTGGGAAAGATCTCGAGGTAGTGTTGTTTGGATATTATGAGGATATGGAGGTGTATATGATGGTCGAGGTGGTGTCTGATGAGGGTGTGGTGAAAATGTATTATTAGGTGATCGGTAATGTTGATTTTGTGGGCGGGGAGATACAACATATGAGGTATTCGAGGTTGGAGGTGCAACAAACACTGAGAAAATATTCAGAGTGATGCCCTTTCGAGTTTCTTTTGTAATTAATTCTGTCATTGCTGATTCAACAGAAGGGAGAGGCTTACGATGAAGAATAGATACCCTAATTGTCTTAAATTCACCTTATAATGCAATAAGGAATTGTACAAGTCTCGTTTCTTTACGGAAGGTTTCCTATAAACCTAGATCTACCATTCATTGCGGTTGCATGGGTTCAAGTTGATCCCAAATATCGCACATGCTGGAGTGAAAATCGGTCACTGATTGGCCTGGTTGACTGGTTGTTGTTGTAGGCCACGTATATCTTGTTCTAGTTTGGACTTCTTGGCAAAGTTGGTTTGAGCATATCTGTGTGCTAAAAAATCCAAGTTTTCTTTGCTGTATTGCACATTTCAAGCTGAAGACTGATGGATGGTATGATAGTGTTGGCAATCCAGGTCAAAAAAATTTTTTTATTGTTAATATTCTATTCAACAAATTTTTCATCGGTTTCATCAGGGTAATTTTCTTTGCCACTAACATAATTCCAGAGTCCCTTTTATTTTAAGAAATTTTGGAACATAATAGACTAATGATTATAATTTTTTTCATCCAATTTGATGGTGATAGGGATTTCTAAGGTTTTCATAATGCAAAATAGAACGATAACTAGCCAAAAATTAAGCATACAGTGTAAGAAATAGTGCACTTGACTTGGTTTTGTAACTTGGAGTTGAATTTGGAGAACATAGACTGTGGTTGCGGCTAGAACGTTTGAAAACCTTGAGAATTGGTCCGAGTTGTCAGAAAACTGATAAAAAAGATAGCAAAACCGTTCAACAGAAGGTTTATGGTTAAATTTGACTGACGACGCTAACTTTTAACGAAAAAAACTAATGGCCGTTAATTGCGACAGTAACGGCAACGGTAACGGCCGTAAACTTTAACAGAAAAAAGGTTGATGTCGTTAAAGTTAACAGTAACTAGGCACACGGTAACGAAGATGACGCGTGGGATGGCAAGGTAAAGGGGAAATCACAGTCGCGACGTATGTGGATGTTTTTTTATATGGATGGAATCATCTTTGAAAGACGAAGGTGATGGTGTGGTAGTGGTCAAATTTTAATATAGTATCAATAAGGTAGTATGGATCGGCAGTGCAGATCTGATTTTGATAATGGTTGCGGCGGTGATTTGGTTGAGGGAACAGGTAGCTCGTGGCTGCGGCAATGATTAAACCTTCCTTTGATACCATGTTATGTATATAAATCTAGAGAGAGATAGGAGAAATTTTATATATTATTGTATATCTTAATGTACAGTGAAGAAGCCCTATTTATAGGGATATTCATATGAATTAGAGAAGGAAATAACTTAACCTACAGCAATAAGGAATTAACAACAAGGAGTTAAAGATCCTTCGCCACTCACCGTCAAAGCTCCGGCGACCTCACCGGCGCTTCGACAATAGGTGGTGGTAGTGGCGGTAGTTTTGTAATATATAATATAACCATATATTTACGTACATATACATCTGTAAGAGAAAGAATTGTGTGGGTAGGGAGGTGGGGGTGGTGGTTAGTTACAATGTATGTATTAGGAAAAGGGATGGTAAAGAGGTGGGGCAGGAAAATGGTGGATATGAAAGCAAGTGAAAGGTCGAACTTATTAAAAAGGGTAATAGTGATGGAGTGTTGGTGACAAAAAAAAGGGTGAGTGGGTTATTAGTTACAAGCAAGTTGTACATTAAAATGGTGTCAATATCACCCCCTATATACAGTAATTTGAAGTTTGTGTCAAAAGCAATGTCAATCCCTAATTTCAACCTCATAATCTATTATTATTTATTCATTTTTTGAATTTAAAATTCATGACCTCTTGTACATAAATTTGTTGCAAGACTAATGTGTTGTACTAAAAAATTCAATTCTAAAACCTTTGAAATCGTAGAATTGATGTCAAATTTTTAATCATGTCTTATACATAATAGCACACTTGATATGCATCGGCGAAGTCAAGAATTTAATTTAGTGAGAGCTTGGTACTAGGAAAAAAAAGAAAGTACAACGATAATGATATGACCATATATATATATATATGTGTGTGTGTGTGTGTGTGTGTGTGTGAATATTCAAATATTAAACATCAGGAGAGATAGCACAATTAGTAAGACATTTACTCGAATTCAAGAAAAGTCATGAGTTTGAATTTTCGTTATTATTATAGTAAAGGGAATATATTTAGATCTTCCATTTTAAAAAATATATATATATTAAACATTTATTACACAAGAGATGTGCAACAAAAATATCTATTACAAAAAGAGATGTTCAAAAAAATTCGAGTTACAAAATTTATCTTCGAGCCTTCATATTCTATAAATGTTAGATGACATGTTCATTATTTGCTTACCAGTAGGAGTGAGGTGATGAGCCAAAAAATTGATATATTTTAACCCATTAATTTATACTTTGGAAATCACATGATATTACTACTTTTTTACTTTTAGTGCTTATCAGGTGTGTGAAAGTACATGAAAAATTCGCTTTTGAATAAATTAATTTGGAGTTAAAATGATGAAGTTGCGGCGGAAAGAATATCGGAAAAATAGGAAGAGCAAATCAATAAGAGACTAGGAGTTAAGAAGAAAATGAGTGAAATCGTTTAGAGTAAATGACACCAAAGGCCCTCAAATTATATCCTAAGTTTCAATTAAGCCCTTAAACTCAATTTTGTGTTAATTGAGCCCTTAAACTATTCAAATTGAATCCTAATAGCCCTTCCATCCAAATCCTCCGTCAAATCAAACGGATTGATGAGTTTTTTGGCCATTAATAAAGTTAATTGGAAAAAATGGAAGAAAATTAGAAGAAGAAAGACAAAGAAGAAAAATAATTTAGAAAAATATATGGAACACTTAAGGATTGTTATTGAAGTGCTACAACAACATTAATTATTTTGTTAAAATGTCAAGCCAATTCTTCCCCCCTTCGCCATCTTACTTCTTACTTCTTCCATCTTTATTTTTGTTGTACAAATCACAAAAATCATAACTTAGAAAACCCAAAATAAGAAATTTATGTACATATTTACATAGATAAGTGTATCAATTAAATGAGTTTTATTTCAATGATACATTTATATATATATATATATATATGGGTTCACATATATATCAACCCCCTCTCCCCCTTCCCCCAGTAATCTAAATTGACAATTCATCTGCACCAATTAGTTTTGGTCACTTATACATGTGTGTGTATATATGTGAACCCATATATATATATATATGTGTGTGTGTATATTATTGAAATAAAACTCATTTAATTAATGCAATTATATATGAACCAACTATTTATATATATGTATTTATATGTGTAAATTTGTACATAAATATCTTATTTTGGGTTTTCTAAGTTATGATTTTCTAAATTATTTTGCTTCTTTCTCTTTCTTCTTCTAATTTTCTTCCCTTTTTTTCAATTAACTTTATTAATGACCAAAAAAAATCATCAATTCGTTTGATTTAACGGATGATTTGAACAGAAGGGCCATTAGTGTTCAATTTGAATAGTTTAAGAGCTCAATTGATACAAAATTAAGTTTAATGGCTTAATTGAAACTTAAGACATAGTTTAAGGGCTTGTGGTGTCATTTACTCAAACGTTTAACACAATGATGACTAATGACCAGTCAAATTGGCTATAGTAGCAAATGCTCACACGTTGTACCTTGGGTCCATTCCTAGCACTAACAAGTTTTGTACCTTTTATTTTTAAAGCAGTAACCTTACTTCATCTACTAGGGGTGTCTATCCTATCCGATCCGGTCATTTTAAACCATCCGCATTCAATCCGATATCGGTTTTAGATTTTAGCATCCAATCCAATTAAATCCAACATACCTTACTAATCCAATCCAATCCAATTAAATGTTGGATTGGATCGGTTTCGATCCGACCCGATTAGAAATTTAAAATAAGATATATTATATTCTTGAAATGTTTAATTCTAATTAATGTAAAACAAAATGTAAACTTTTTGTAAATTAAATAAAATCCATTTCAAATAAAGTTCAAGTGTTTAACCAAACATCTTCAAGTTAAAATGTCTACTATCTAATCAAAAATATATAATTAAACCAAGTGACAAACTACACATGATTAAACTAAATATTAAATAACAAACTAAGATTAAATTTTTATTATTTCAATCCTATTTGTTTAAGTTTTTATTATTTTAATTAAAGTCCCTTATCTTATGAATATTTCAAAGTGACCCTTTTTATATATTATAATATGCCACCAATGAGGGAGAGATATGTGGCAATTCTAATAATGGATTGGATTGGATCGGTTCCTAGAGTACATCAAACTGGAATCGATCCAATTTTTTCGGTTTTTAAATTTTGCATCCGATCCAATCCAATCATCCATAAAATCCAAGAAAAATTAGATTGGATTAGATTGAATCGGTTTTTTGATTTGGATTGGATTCTGGACACTCCTACCATCTACAAGTGGACACAAGTGGTTCAGCTCACACTTAAACGTACAGCAACCAAGCCCACTAAATCAAATCAAGCCCAAGAAGCAAATCAAGCCCTAGAAGCAAACCTACACCCTATAAGTTGATAGCAAAGTCGCAACAATGGGAAGCTCGTGTGAGTCGTGCACAGGGCATTTATTTATTTTTCAATTGGGCTGTGCTTTTTCATTATTTTTTCCTCTTCGCTCCGAACACTTCGAAGATTTGGAGTTTTAATTTTTACTCTTCAATTAATTTAATGTCAAGTAAATTTTATTTTATTATTATTTACTATTTAATTTCCTGCATGTTTGAGTAGATTTATACTAGAATTAGGATAAGTATATTTAATTAATTCTATTGCACGTTTATAACAATTGACTATATTAATTTAATGCTTCAATGTTAAATACAATTTATCTTATTAGATGCTTATTTTAATTAATTAAAGTATGATTAGATTCTCATTATTTTTGGTTGGATTCACCTTATGATTAAGAGCAAATATATGATGTGTGTTTGACGGATTCACCTTGGAAGAATTACAATTATATTTTATTAATTAATTGGACTTTATTGATTTTATTTTCTATCAATAATAGATTCAATAGACCAAATTTTTGCAAGATAAGAGTAGAGTTTACGCGAATGAATGCTAATGATGATATTAAATATATGACTCCAAAACCCTAGTAATTTGTTATTTGATATTTATTTCGTGTTTTTATTTAATTCACTACAAATTCAGATTTCTCAGCTAGATTATGAATTAATTAAAATTATTGAGTCGTGAAAAACAAACCTTCTATCTGTCCAAGTCCCTTGTGTTCGACCTTTTACTTGCCTTAGCTATACTATATATTGATTCACTTGCAAATAATTAAAACATTCAAAATATGTGGCCAACCCAAAAAAGAACTATTGAACCAAATTGATTTGGACCTAAAAAATCGAACCAAAAAAACCAAAACTAAAATTGAAGAAACCGAACCAAATTGTGCTTATATACATTTTTTCTTAACTGTGTAGAAAGTGAAGCATATGGAGTTCGAAAATTTGCTTAGTTATTCTTGGCTCTCTAAGTTATTTTTAGGTAAAATTTGAAATTTTATTAAATCAACAACAAAAGAACGAAAAAAACAAAAAAAAACCTAACAAGGATAATGAGATCATATAAACCCCGTTCTTTACACAACTAGCTGGTATATATCCTTTTATCTCTCCAATACGACGTGACATTCTTTATGTTTTGCTCTCAAAGTTAGTAATTAGTAAAGAGTAATGGCGTGAGATAAATGAGAGGGAACTGGAGAGGTTACTGATATGAAATTCAATAAGTGTTATTATGTTGGCAAAATGACAAAAAATAACAACAAATTTTACCCCGATTTTCGCTTAGATTATTAATTTTTTTATATCAATCATAACAACGAACTTTTACCCGTTTAACAGTTACATCGAAAATGTAACTTATGTCCATTAAATTTTAACGGAGTGCTTATGTGGATAGTAAAATCTAATGTGGCTTAATTTTTAAAATTAATTAATAACTTATGTGGAATTAAAAGACACATTAGATTCTTTATCTTTTCCTTCTATTAAATTAGGGCTATTATTCTATTCTTTGTGTGATGACCTCAATTTTAAACTAGTTTTTAACTAATATTTTATTTATTTTGTAACCATAATATTTGTTATGATGATTTTATTTGTCTCATAATTTAATATTCATTATTAGCAATTAATATTATATTTGTGTGAAAAATTATAATTAATTATGTGGTAAGATCAATGAATTTGATGATTTAGTTATTATTATAATGAATTACGATCATGTTATATTTTGGTGTGATGAAGTCTTATCTTATAGTTATGATAATAATATAATACAAATAATTGATTTATTTATATTTACATTATATCTATATTTGTCATGAATTTAGGTATTTTGTTAGTGACTTTATTATTCATTTATGTGTATTAGAATGTATATGCAGCTATAGATAACAATTGGTTAAATTGATAAGCCTCTTTTTTGTAAAAGTGAATTAGGGTTAGTTTCATCAGGATACTTATTATAAGAACATGGGAGATGGCTTCTCTCACTTCACAAAGAGAGAGAGAGAAAGGAGAAGAGAATGAAGAAGAAACTAGGGTTTTAATTTTCTTTATTGGTGTTATTGTCTTATCCGACAGGTGAGTGAAACATTCAATCTATATTAACATATTTAGTTAATTTATATTTTGTATTAGAAGCCATGAAACCCTAATAATCGATCATAACTATTATATGTGCTATTTGGTTAAATATTCTCAATAAGTATATACGTGATATTTATAATTTGACAAATAGTCCCAAAAATTATATAGGTGACTTTTGTAATTTGCGTTCTTTGTTTGTTTGTGACATTTAAGTAAAGATCTAATATCTAATTACAGTAGTATAAAATACGTGATTTTATAGGTAATGTTTGAGTAAGTATTCTTATATCCAAAATCATAAAGACCTGCCTTATAATTCTTGATATATTATTTAAGTAAGCGTTAATTTAGTTATAGACTCATGTCAGATTTTTCCTATTTTATAGTTTCTCAATACATATGTGTACAATATATTATATTCCTCTTATTTATTATTATTGAACCAAAATCATTATATTTGCTATCTAGATTCTCAGTTATTTAAGTAAGATTTGAAGATGAAATATATTACGTTTAATTTGGATTTTAAATAGCTATATAAATTCTCAGTTATTTGAGTAATATTTATCTAAGTAATATTGAAATACAATAAGTTTAAATTGGGTTTTGATTCCCAACTATTTAAGTAATAATATTTATGATGTAATACACTACGACTAAATTTGGGGTTATTTGAAATACTTGGGCTATTTGAGTTATATGAGTTAATATTTCTGATAATTGTTATCTTTATTATTTGAGTATGGGTAGATTAATTTGGTTACATACAAAATTAATTTGGTTAATAATTATTTGAGTATGAGTCATATGCATAGTGTATTTTGTTGTGACTGATATTATAATATTTTGAGTAATAAATACATGGAGTATTATAAGGGGTTAGCCATTCTATTTACATGATTGAAGATTTATGTTTCTTCTTATGTGTGTAATTATGTTACTAACATTTGGATGGTTATAATTGTAGTTTCTAAGTAAATTGCTCGTAGAGAATGTGTTTATAATATAATGGTATGGTTTGGAAGAAAGAAAAATATTGTAGAAAATCTAAAACAATTTAGAAATGAGTTTAGAAAAAAATCCCTAGAGTTTCGCCACGTCTACTCTTTGGATTATTTGTGATTGGGCTTGATTTATAAATTTGGGTAAAAAGTCCTATAATTTTTGTGAAGGAAAAACTTTGGTGTATATCAATGGAGTTTTATGGATTTTTGATTTTACCCGTATACCAGATGATGGCATGTTAAGTTTGTTGTAATTGTTTTAAATAAACGAGTGCATCGTGATTTTACCTTGTAGAAGGGTGAGTGTTAGCGCATAAACGTATAGTTAGCCTTCCAAAAAAGGTCAGAACCTTAGACGATAGGCCTGTGTAGATTCTGATTCGGAGTGGTTGCTATCTATACGGGGAGCCACATGGCAGGATGATCTGTGTAGGGCATGGGAGAATATGGCGAGGTGGTGGAACTAAGGTGCACACACTAACTTTGGTAAAATATGGGTCTAAATTTAGGAAAAATTCCCTAGAGTTTCACCACATACTACTTTTTGGATTATTTGTGATTGGACTTGATTTATAAATTTGGGTAAAAAGTCTTATAATTTTTGTGAAGGAAAAACCTTGGTGTATACCAATGAAGTTTTATGGATTTTTGATTTTACCCGTATACCATATAATGGCATGTTAAGTTTTTTGTACTCGTTTTGAATAAACGAGTTAGTTGTAATTTTACCTTGTAGAAGGGTGAGTGTTAGCACACAAACGTATAGTTAGCCTTCCGAAAAAGGTCGGAACCTTAGACGATATGCTCGTGTAGATTCTGATTCGGAGTGGTTGGTATCTATACGGGAAGCCACATGGCATGATGATCTGTGTAGGGCATGGGAGAATATGGCGAGGTGGTGGAACTAAGGTGCACACACTTTGGTAAAATATGGGTTTAAAGTTTATAATGATTGATGAGTAATAATTCTAGTTAAATAGTACTATATGTGTTCATTTTTGAATCATGGGTTACATGGATATGTAAAATTGTATTTTGAATATTTTGTTGGTGTTTTGTTTGATGAGAGATTGAAGTAGTTAACGTATTCGGAATATTAGGCCCTTTATCAAGCTCATGTAAAATTGCATTCCGAACACTTTATATGTCTGAGTTTTTCAAGAAAACAATGTTTAGTACATCAAATAAATTGTTTTCAGTTGCAACAAATTTATATATAGTTTGCTATAAATACACTATTTCAGCCTTTAAACGTGCTATTTTTATCTTCCAGGGTTTTTGTTGGTTGGAAATAATATTCTGCACATCTTTCATTCTGTAAGTTTTTCAAAAATTTGTCATCTAAGGGGTGAAAATGAGTGATTTCAGTTATGCCTAATAATTGCAGTATTTTCTAATAATATTTTGTGTAGGGAGGTGGGCCCTATTAATGGTTCTGCAGGGCAAGCCTACCCTAGTATGAATGTAGTTATTAACTTAAACATGTTAAAGAAACACAAGAAACTACTTGCCACCTTAAAAGGGGAACTACATTTTTGTTCCGGATGGAACTACTTGTCTTGTTTTCTCATATGGTTATATACATCTAAAATTGTATCTTCTAGTAAAGGCTTATAATGGCTTTTCCAATAAGAGTTTATGGTTTTCTTATACTGACCCAAGTTGTCTTTGTACTTCTTGGGTAGGTTTTCTTTATGAGCGTAGTTAAAGGGTTGGTAGGAATTTACGTGTTTCGTAATCGTGCTAAGTTATATACTTGAAATTTGCTTATTTTGTACATTTATTTTTGTTTGATGTACTTGGGAATAGGGGTCATTTAGATGTACTCTGGCCAAATATTTTTGCAAAATAGTGTATTTTTTTTACTGTAATTAGACTTTTGTATATATAAGGTTGGACATTTCAATTTTATTTATTCAGCAAAATATTTATTTTAAAATAAAAGTTTTATTTTATTAAGTTTATATTTTAGTTTTCGAGTATTAATTTAAAAGTAAATATGGTTTTAAAATTTTCACACCCAATCGATAGATGGTCGAGTACGTATGGATTAATGGGTACTCGGGTCCAAAAATTGGAGCGTGACACTTCCTCTCTTATATCTCTCTACATAAGAATTTAGGTTTTCACAAAATCATCTTTTGGGTGTTCATATGTCCAAATTAGTTCCAGTTCTCACTTCTCACAATAAAGGAGTTTTTGTTTCTTTAGAAAAAGGAAAAATAAAAAAGGAGGAAGAAGAAGTAACGAAGTGAATGTTGTTCCTGATACAGAGCATCTTAAACTGCTTCGGTTTTAGCCTTCGCACAACAGAAAAATTTGGTCGCTTTTAGTGTGGAAGAATCTGCTCCACTTCAGGTGGCTGCTCTTAAATTTTCTGCTTAATGCAAAAAATCTTTTGGTGTTAAAAATTTGGTCGTAATGAAAAAGATAAGAAGATACCTAGATGCTCTATTTCTCTTAATGTTTTCCCCGGTGGTCCTTTTATTATTGCCATCGGATCTTTTGTGAAAGAAAAGTGTGGTCTCCAAAATGCTGTTATTTCTCAGTTGAATGCCATGGCTTCCAACCAGCATTCAAGCTCGAATGAAAGCATTTAATTTTTCGGTATTACAAGTGATGCCCTAATTTGTGAAATTCCAAATTTTTATGTAGAGAGATATGAGAAAAGAAGAATAAAATAAAACCTATAATTTAATAGAATGGAAAAAGAAAGAATTTAATGTGTCTTTTAAATCACGTCAGAATTTACTTTCCACATAAGCACTTCGTTAAAATTTAATGGATATAAGTTACATTTTGGATGTAATTGATAAACAGGTAAAAGTTCACTGTTATGATTGATCCGATAAAAAGTTCAATGACCTAAGTGTAATGGACGTTCCAATTTTGTTGTTATTTTTGGTCATTTTGCCTATTATGTTTGGATTTTGGGATTTGTCATTATTTTTTTCATCTGTTTATGTAGTACTACCTTCGTCCCATCAAGATAGACCCATTTTTTTTCCACATAGATTAAGAAACTTCATTTAATGTAACTGGAACCATAATTTTTTTTCCACATTTTTCTTATTATACCCTCATTTATTCTACTATAATAAATACATTGGATTAGAAGATAAAAATATATTTTTTATCGATGGGTATTTACTAGATAAAGTTAATTATTTTGGAGTTGATAACAATGTAATTAAATAAGGGTACATTAGGAAAAAGGAAATTTTAGTGCATTCTTTAAAAAGCAAGTGGACTAATATTTGGGACAGACGAAAAATGAATAGTGGATTATTTTTGTAGGACGGAGGGAGTATTAAAAAGTGATCATATGGATGAAAACTACAAAACAATAACAAATTTATATGTGGCAAAGGGTTTAAAAAAATTATACAAAAGATATATTAAACGCAAATAAACCCGAACCGAACCGAAATCAAATCAAAACATTTAATTTAGGTATGGATTTGGATGATTCATAAACTGAAACTGAACCGAAACCAAATTTTTGAATTCAGATTGAGTTTAGGTCTCTCTAATTTTCACTCCAATCAAAACCAAAAACAACACTACTTACTAGAATATTGCGGCCATTTTATAAAAGCTCTTCCATTCTTTTTTTAGTAGAAATAATTATAGTTTATCCCCAAAGTTTAAAATCTTACAAAACCAACCTCAGATTTGATAATAGTTCTTGTATTCCTATACCTATTAAAAATAAAAATAAATAAAATCAATCAAATCCAAGTGGGGCTTAGGCATCCACTAAGGCAACATTCCCTCCCCCCATGTGAATGATATGTGAACCATGTTAATTATATATGTATGTATATATGATACACTTATATCTTATTTATATTTGTGTTTTAACACAAAATTCATTATGCATTGTCAAGTTGAAATTTTAAATTAAATAATTTTAAAAGTAAACGGTTTTAGGATCACTAAACTTTTGAGCTAGTATTATTTTGACTATCCTTTAAAACGAATCACTTTAGCCATCATATATAATAGAAAGTAAAATGCTCTCTTTTGATGAGAGCATGACATGTAGCACATAATAAATGTGCTTTAATTTATCTTTTTTTTTCTCAATTTTCTAATAATATAATATATTTTATCTAATTTCATTTATTTTATTATATAGTTAGTAAAATGGATAACTACATTATACATGTGGTACGCTATTAACACATTTTCATAATTAGCCCTCCTTAATCTCTCTCTCGACAATTTCTTTCTCCATTTCAGCGATTGAAGGCCCTATATAATCTTTACAATGCTCAATGTTTTAATCTCTACTACTCGTGTTGATAATATTTTTTTTTGTGAAATTATAATATGAAGGGACAAGATCATAAGATTTAACCTGACAGGGGTTCAATGCTACCGAAATGGCTTTTAACTTTATATGATAATAGATTCAAAATTCGTTTCCTATAATTTCATTCTAATTACTCTCCCTCTTCCCTATCAAACGGTTTCTAATTACTCTCTTTCTTATAGTATAAAAAAATTTATTTTACATTTAAAATTTTAATAAAGATAATAAATATATTAGGTTATGAAATATAAATTTAATTGTGTATATTTTCTATGTAATTATAATGAATTTTATGCATATTTTACAAGTTTTTGGGACAAAGTGATTGGACTGGTTACTATTGTACATGGTCTTCTAGATGTGCATATAAAGAAGATGAAAAGCTCAAATTTGCATTTTTTTTTTACTTTTTTAAAATTTTCAGTACTTACATATTATGAGTCTTCTGGTAGTATAAGGAGATGTTTTGATCAATTTTTTTTTTCATTTTTGAGTTTTGAACATTCTTACATGTATGAGGTACCATTCACTTATGTTTGCACATGAATTTATAATGTATGATGTTTGCACTAAGTTCACATAATTGTTAGTTGTATATTCTTACATTTTGAGTCTCAAAAGAATTCTCTTTTACAACTTTATTATTATTAGCTTGAGCAATAAATTAATATACAATGAAAAATGTGAAAGTACAATATACTTATTTATTCCATTTGAATGAACTATCAAAGATGTGATTACAAGTATTGGTAATTAGATTTTTTCCTTTATTTTTTCACAAAACATATAGCAACGAAAGTAAAGTTATACTTACTATTTGCATCAAACCATCATAAATATATTCCAATTAAAAATAGGTTATTATATATGTAAAATAGATATATAAAATTATACATATATTACTTTATAGAATATATATTGCAGTTGTCTATGATCTAAATTGTGAGTTTTTCCCATATAAGTGGTGAATAAGAATTAGATGGTTTAAGGGGAAGGAGATATGGGTTGGGAAACTCAAACATTGTGCTTTTGAAACATAGAATTATTAGATATTTTTTAAGGTGTGAATCACCTTTCTTTGTTGAAACATAATTGGTGTATTAGAAAAAATTAAAAAATTTCTTAAAATAAGAATCGACCATAAACCTATCACTGTCTATTATTTTTTAAATTTTCCCTTTAGATTTTTTTATTTAATTATTTACCATAGTTGTAAATATATATATATATATATATCGATTGCTCATCGCGCAAACTACAAATTAGTTTAATTTTAAAACGAATCACTTTATCTATTAAATTTGACGGAATAACGCCATGCGAGAGGCACATGATTTCATTTAAGAGTATTTTAGTTGGTTTGGTTATAAAATAGCTCAAATCACTCAGTTTGTTTGAAGTATTGCTTTGTTTTATGTGTTAAGATTATATAAAATAGAGAAATATTATTGATCTGATTGTGTGAATTTATTGAATTGAATATTACATAAAAAGAGAAAGCTCTAATTATAGAGCCTTACAAGATAATAGAAAAGAAAAGAACTAATTTAACAAGAAAAATGAAAGAACTACTAGCAATACAATAATGAAAGGAAATAACATTGTGAAATGAATAACTAGAATAAGGAAATAAGATAAAATAAATAAATAAGGAAATTAAGAAATTTAACACCCCCCTCAAACTCAAGATGGTAATAAACCAACTTGAGTTTGGAAATTATAGTAAAAGAATAAGCCAGGTAGACAAACTAACACAAAGAAATTGGATCTGAGTAGAAACTGGATCTGAAATCTAAGTAGAAACATGATCTGAATACGAATAAAAAAAACTGAGTAGAACTGAAATAGAAAATCTTAGTAAAAACTAGAATAGAAAATATGAGTAGAAAATGAATCTGAATATGAATAGAAAATCTGGAATAAAAAATATGGGTAGAAAAACAGGAAAAGAAAATCTGCGTAGAAAATCCGATGTTGGAGCAAAGATTTTAGAGAGATGATCTGGAAAAAAAACTGGATATGAATATGTGAATAATAGTAAACAAATATTATGCTTAACACCCTTCCTCACGTGTGACCCTATACTCGCACGTGGAGAGCAGATAGGAACAAAATTACACATAATAGACAAATTTCGAATTAAAGGATGGGGGATGGAGGCTTAAATCTTGGACCTCCAAGAAAATCATGCTTTGAGTTTGAAAATATATGATGGAAAAAGAAAGAAAAGAAAGAAAAAATAAACGGTGGGCAATGTGGGTTTAGATGTTTAGAAAAAAGAGAAAAAAAAAGGATTGTCCGCGGTTAAAAGATTGGTCTGGATGTATGTATTAATGGTAGGTTTATTTTGGATTGGATAAAGGGGTTAAAAGAAAAAGATTGAGATAGGCCACGGTTGGTTGGTATTTGATAAACATAAGGCTTGGTTGGTAATTAAGGGTTGTAATGGTGGAATAGTGGAGGTACAACAGTGATGGTTTGTTGAGGATGGCATTGGTTGATTTGGATACTGGACGGCTAGGTAGAAATTTGTGGATAACGGTGGTGGTGGTTTTTGATGTTACATAGATGGTGGGTATGGATAATGGGTTTAAGATTGATTAATGGTTTAGGACTTTAAGTTGAGAGTTAAGTCGAAAGGATGAGGCGGGACTAGAGGATGATGGTAGATTGGTTAAAGAGCGATTGCGATTTTGACGATGGCCGAAGAGTATGTAGAACGAAGACGATCCAGCGGCAAGAGTGGTCTGGTGGGCGACAATGTTAATCGCCCATCGGCGGCGAAAAATAGTAATTAAGATCTCAGGATAGACCATCTAATACAATGTTAAGATTATAGAAAAGAGAGAAATATTATTAAATTGATTGTGTGAATTTATTAAATTGAATTGAATATTATATAAAATGAGAGCTATATTTATAGAGCCTTACAAGACAATATAAAAGGAAATAACTAATCTAACAAAGAAAATGAAAGAACTACTAGCAATACAATAAGAAAAGGAAATTATATTGTGAAAGGAATAACTAGAATAATGAAATAAGGTAAAATAAATAAATAAGGAAATTAAGAAATTTAACATTATGCACATTGTATGTTTTATTTTGGACGAAATTAAAGTATCGGAGAAAAAGGTGTTTTGTTGAAAGAAAATGTTATCTTGTTGAAATAGCTAAATATTTTGTTTTATAATTAAATGGTTAAAGTAGTAGTGCTGGATCAAAAATTTGATGACCTTTTAAATTATTTACTTTAATTTTAATAGTCCCTCTCGCACTTGCTTTTTTTTTTTTTTGTGTATTTAAATCCGCATCCGCTACAAAAAGTGAAGTGATCATCACTTGGCCAAAATCGTTTTCAAGAAAAGATATTTTTGATTTTCCATTACAAAAAAAAGGCGATTCTCCACCGAAATAAGGACAAAAGAAGTGAAGCTTTTTTAATCAAAAAGAAGTTAAAAGCAGGAAAAAGGCAAATGAAAATGGACTCTACATGATGTCAATAGCTAACCCCCCCACATGCATCCACTGAGAAAGAAAATGAACCCTCTGGATTTTACCTCTTAAATAGATGCAACTTGTTCTTGCATCATCCACTAAATATTGGTCGCAAAAATAATTATAGGTGGAAACATTTCATTAACTTTTATGAATTTATAGCATTAATTAACTACAGAGTGAATTTTTTTGATATATTAATTTAGTCAATAGGTCTACAATATATATTGATCAGTTAAATTGGTCCGTACATTGTTATTTATTTATTTTATTAATATTCTTTGGGGCAACCGTACATTGTTATTTTGACCAAGTAATATAACAAACGTAATATAAATGGTAATATTGTTAAACATGTTTTCAAAAATACTGTCACAAGAAAAATAAATAATTACGTAGAAAATTAATTAAAATAATTTTATCTTATAAACATTTAATGTTATTATTAAAATTGTTATTGAATTTGTTCTGGGTCATTTGCCTTTTGGGTATCGTTAATTTACCATATTTGAACTTTAGGTACCAATGTTTATGTTTATTGAATTTTGAGTACAATTTCACATTTTTCTGTCAGTCAAGTGTGTTTGACTGTTAGCTCATGTTTTCTGTGACAATACTACCCTTATTTAACACTAGATTACATTACCGTTGCTTTTTACCCGTTGGCACAATTCTCCCAACATTTCCCTATATAAATAGCCTGCCTACAACAACAAAATACTATCCAAGCTCAATAACACCATTATATAGTTACATAACTGAAGAAATATAAATAAAAAAATGGGAGGAGTCAAGAAGGATGAAGATTTGATTTGCCAAATGTGTGAAGGGCATTTGCCAAAAGTCCATGAATAGTATAAAAACATACAGAAAGTACCAAAACCCCCGAACTTTATTCGAAACTGGGACCACAAACCCTAAATTATTACCATACATGATTCTTTATGTTCCTCAAATAGAAACATATTTTCAAAACAGATAAAAAAAGAGGACGTACCTTTCAATGAAGAACAACCTCGCTTGTAGAGAAATCAAACTTTCAGTGATGAAAAATGGCGCCTAGGGTTTTTATTTCTTCTCTTTCAGTTCGATCCTTGTCTTCCTTTAATTAAAATGGCGTATAGCGGCATCAATTTTGTACGATTAGGGTTTTTTCCTAGGGTTCTTTTTCTTTTTCTCCTTTCTCTCTCTATGTTTTTGTCTGTTTGATCGTAGATACACGGGTTTGTGATGGTGATGGTGCGTGTTTGAGAGATGCTGAGGGCAATTAAGGAAGTTTACAAAAAATTTTAACACCTTTAACAGTCAAACACACTTGACTGACGAAAAAGTGTGAAATGGTACCCAAAATTCAATAAACAAAAATATTAGTACCTAAAGCTCAAATATAGTAAATTAACGGTACCCAAAAGGCAAATGACCCATTTGTTCTACGAATCTAATAATATACAAGCAAATATACACGTCTTTTCATGATCACTTGCTTCCCCGGTTAATAATAACATTTTAGTGACATTAACTAAACGTAGTAGATACTTGGAGCCGTTTGGTCGCTTAGATTTTCTAATTATCGAAGTAGTTTATTTTTTTGATAATTAATCATAAATTTGTGCGTTTAAAATGATTCAATTTTATTTTATAAAATATCAAAAAACTTAAATAAGATATTCTAAATGTCAGAATATAAACATGTTTTGAATTTTTCATGTTCCTTAAAATTTTGTTTAGAAATATTAACATAAGGTATATGTATATTATATCTCCCCAAAATATAGAGTTAGAGTGAATTATTACTTTATTATAAATTGCTTAATTCTTAATTTAAAGGATAATCAAACAAACGTTTGAAAGTTTAAGCAAAATATGAGTTTAAACATAATATTGATTGAGCTATACCTTACAACATAATTTGAATGTATACTACAAAAATTGTAAGTATTAAAAGTATAGCAGATATTCTCTTTATTTTAGTAAAGAATTCATTATCTTTATTAATTTCTATACTTAAAAAAAAAATTAAATTATTATTAATTGCGACAAATTAATGCATAATAAATAAACCTCGAGAATAATACTGGCCACTGGTATGAAATGGGCCAGAGTTGGTGGAATATCCAATGGCCCAAAAACATTCTACACCCTACAAATCCTATCCTCTGTACACGTGTCCTTCTCCAGATATTATCTGTATCCCCACCTCCATATATACGCCCTCTTCACTTCACTCTCATCTTCACTCCTCTGTCACTTGTCCAACAAACCCCCCCATCGTCTACTTCTACTATACCAAATTACAATTACTACCCTCAACTCTTCATTCTTTCGCAATGGCAACCCTCACCTCTTCACTCTCCTCCATGACCACCAAGACCAGTTTCTTGGACACCTCATCCTCATCTTCCTTCTATGGAGCTCCAATTTCCTCTTCAGTTCGCCTCCAGTCCCCCAAATCGGCCCCACATAATCTGTCCATCTCCATGTCCGCTTCATCTACACCCTACGATCTCAACTCCTTTGAGTTCTCGCCCATCAAGGAATCCATTGTTTCTCGTGAAATGACCCGCAGGTACATGATGGACATGATCACCTATGCTGATACTGACGTCGTTGTTGTTGGTGCTGGCTCTGCTGGTCTCTCTTGCGCCTACGAGCTCAGTAAGGACCCCAACGTTCAGGTAAATGCCTTTAAATAAATTACAGGAAACCACCTTAACTATTGTTTGTTTCACTTTGCCCCCTTTGAACTAGTCAAGTTTGATGCATGTTGATAAGATATAGAGCTTGTACTAATTGAATGGATAATTCAACAGTTTTAGATGGAAAAAAAACAAAAAAAACCGACAAACATATTTAGTCATGATACTCAAAATTTGTAAAAAATAGATACATTTCTGATGGAATTTTGCAAATTTTTGGACCTTAAAATGGTTAATTTAGCGCTGTCAACCATGGTTTTGTCAATTCTTGGTCGAAAAATTCATAATCTGTGTGGAATCGATGAAAGCTATACTATTCTTGTGATCAAAGCCAGGTTAATGTTACCAATTTGTGTAAGCTGTGGATAACTGCATATATACTGGATGAACATTTTGGTTATTGGAATCTAATAAACTTTTGTCCATTAACAGTTATCGAGTCAATAGAATGAAATAGTTTTGTGCTCTTCCCTTCCAAGTTTAAGGGGTTAAAGCTGGAAATATAGTATATTCAGAGGGAGATTATCTGTTATCCTTAATCTAATCTCAAATTTATTATCCTTATATGAACATGTAGGTGGCTATTATTGAGCAATCTGTTAGCCCTGGTGGTGGTGCATGGCTCGGCGGACAACTTTTTTCAGCTATGGTTGTCCGTAAACCAGCACACCTCTTCCTCGATGAGCTAAACATCGAGTACGATGAACAAGAAGACTACGTGGTGATCAAACACGCAGCCTTGTTCACCTCGACCATCATGAGCAAGCTGTTGGCCAGGCCCAATGTGAAGCTCTTCAACGCTGTGGCGGCTGAGGACTTGATTGTGAAGGGTGGAAGGGTTGGTGGTGTCGTGACCAACTGGGCCTTGGTGTCAATGAACCACGACACACAGTCCTGCATGGACCCCAATGTGATGGAAGCTAAAGTGGTGGTCAGCTCTTGCGGGCATGATGGACCATTCGGTGCCACTGGAGTGAAGAGGCTGAGGAGCATTGGGATGATTGAGAGTGTGCCCGGGATGAAGGCGCTGGACATGAACACGGCTGAGGATGCTATTGTGAGGCTCACGAGGGAGATTGTGCCTGGTATGATTGTTACTGGAATGGAAGTTGCAGAGATTGATGGATCTCCAAGGATGGTAATTCTTTTGAACCTTCACTTGGTTTGCATTCATATTTGTCATACGGAATTTGTGAGTATGCTTGCTTTCTTTAATTTTAAATGTGACATATCTTGGAAGAAAGATGGATATGCTGATTTTTTAATGAGACGAGTTAACAAGATCAACTTTAAGACCTAGTTGGTACTTTATATTCACGTATCCATTTTGCACCAATATTGTCTGTGTAGGAAAATGGGGCTTGGCAGATTGCCTAAGATGATTAGGTTTGGAGAAGGATAATGCCAGTTCGATTATATTACCTATGAACTCTGGATCCAATTTATTTGATCCTTTTTCGTACCTATTTATCTTGGAGCGCATATGGAGGCTCCATGGGCTGACCCAAATAAAATCCTGACTATGCCCCATTTTCCTAGAAACCCATGTTGTTGCAATCATGTAACTCAGATAGAAACAGAATTAATAGATAGTGATGGAGGTAACAAGGCTTGAAGTTGGACCTCCCCACATAATCCCAAATAACCAACCTCTATATATACCATGTTAGAGACCATCTGTAATACTATAGCAGGTGGTTATTGAGGATTCTGTCGTAGATTATCAAGAAGTTAGAACTAGCTATTTACTTGTGTTATTTAGTGCGAAAACAAGACCTGAATGGAACTAGTTTGTTCTGTTATACTGCTAATGTGAGGCTAAAGAGTGGGTGTTGTTTTTGGTGGTGGAAACAGGGGCCAACGTTTGGAGCTATGATGATATCAGGACAGAAGGCAGCCCACCTTGCATTGAAGGCACTTGGATTGCCTAATGCCTTGGACGGCAACTATGTGGGAAGCGTTCAACCTGAACTCATCCTTGCTGCTGCTGATGCCGCCTCAGAGATCGTTGATGCATAACCTAGCTTAGTAAATATGTCTGAATAAGAAGGAAAAAGAGAAAGGGGGGAGAGTGTGTGGAGAGACCATAAATCCCCTTTGGATGAGTGGTGGTGGGGTGGGAGATTTGTGAATAAGGTCCATGTAGGTGGGTATGGTGTCGGTGTTAATTGTGGGTCTGTTTTTGTGAATGCTTGAGAGATGTTTCCCCCTTCTTTCTTCTGTTATAGAACTTTGGATGTGGAAATGGTAGCTTTTGTATCCCTTGTTCTTTTTTATTGTTGTTGCCTTCATCTCTCTCATTCCTATTCTCAGTTGCTCACGTGTTTCATCTCATTCCATTTATTTGTATGAACTTTGAAGCAGCTGATAGAAATTAGATCATAAGAATTAATCTCATGAATATGATCGATTACGTATCACATCAAATTATTAAGAGATTGAAGAGAAATATGTACCCGATTTCATAGATAGTGATTGATCAATGTAGCCCAATCTTGTTTATCGGGTTCGTCTTCCAATTCTATTCCTGTCCTTTGATCTTAAGTTTCTCTCTTAAAGGATGTGGGAAAAAATGATTTAGGGATAGATGGGGGGACATAATCCTACATACATATATATATATATATGGCGGTTGGCGGCTGCGGGCAACTTTCATTATTTCTAATTTTGCTCCTTATAGAATTAGAAATAGCCCGCAGGTATCTATACATTAATTTTATGACAAATATATCTTGAAGCCTACTTAAAACCTTAATTTAGATCACTTGAATTTAGGCTTATAAATGATAACACACATTTATTATATATATGTATGGTCCCAAATTGTATTAATATAAAATTAATTCAACAACTTTTCACTGGACCACATACGTATCCTGATAAATGTGTTTAACATTACTGAGCTCCGAAACTTGTTATTATGACATAAGAGTATCCAAAACAATTTCGTCCATCCACTATATTAATATAAGATCAAAGATTAAAGGGGCCTTTGTTACATTAATCGTAATTCGATCCATCAATAATCACGTATGCCAACACATCCAAATGACATAAATTAATCATGGTGCGTAGTATGAAAATTATATGTAATGTAATCCACACATGCCTATTTTCAACTGGTTCTTCTTATTGATATCAATATTTCAAAATACTTAACAGAGTGTGATAAACTAAATACTTTATTTCTGCAGAAAATAAACTGAATGTAACTGTGGTTAACAAAATGCAACAAGCTAAATACAAACTCTCATTAAACTAAAGTATCCTCAAATAGACTGACACTCATATGAGTAGTATGCTCGTGAAAGACCTTGGGTGGTAATCTCTTGGTAAGCGGTTGCGCTACCATGGAGTTTGTCCCAATGTGTTCTATGAAAATCTGACCACTCTGTACTATTTCCTTCACAACAAGAAACTTCATGTCAATATGTTTTGACTTTGTCGAGCTTCTGTTTATTGTCACAATATAATTTGAGTGATCTTTCAACATTCTCCAAAATTCACAGCCTAGTGACAAAATTTCGGAGCTATATTCTATGATTAGACGCCTTATAACATGCTACAGACTTTACAGCCATGGTGGATGAAGCAACGAGCATCTGCTTGGCAGAGCTCCACAAAATCGCTCCAATAGCTAACAAAAAACATAGCCTGAAGTGAATCTCCTACTGTCTTGGCATTGAGCAAAATAGGAATCAGAATAACCAATGATTTTTAATTAACCCGGTATCCTATATGTGAACATGTATTCCTTTGTTCTCTATAAATACCTCATAACCTGCTTGGCTACCTTCCAATGATCCATGCCCGGGTTACTTAAATATCTGCCTAACATGCCAATTATGAACGCAATATCCGGACACGTACATACTTTAGCATACATTAGACTCCCTACAGCCGACGTATAGGGAATCTTTTGCATTTCCTTAATTTCAAGGATATTCTTCGGGCATTGACTGAGACTAAACTTGTCTCCTTTAGTGACCGAGATTTCACCTAGTTTGCAATTTTTCATGCCAAATCTATTGAGAACTTTCTCAATATAATTCCTTTGTGACAATCCCAATATACCCCGAGAACAATCTTGGTGTATTTCAATTCTTAATACAAATGAAACATTACTAAAATCTTTCATTTTAAAATTCTTTGATAGAAATCTCTTGGTCTCATGCAACATGTTTATGTCATTTGTGGCAAGCAATATGTCATCGATGTATAAAACCAGAAAAATGTGTTTATTTCCATTGAACTTATGATACACACAATCATCAACAACATTTGTTTCAAAACCATATGAAGGAATGACTTAATGAAATTTGAAGTACCACTGACGAGAAGCTTGCTTGAGTCCATAGATGGATTTTGTCAGTTTGCAAACAATATTCTTTGGGTTTTCCAATACAAAGTTTTGTGGCTGCACAATACAAGTTGTTTCTTTAATGTCATAATTAAAAAATGCTGTTTTGACATCCATCTGATGCAACTTAAGATCAAAATGTGCAACAAGCGCCATAATTATCCTAAAAGGGTCTTTCGTACAAACCGAAGAGAAAATCTCTTTGAAGTCAATTCTTTTCTTTTGAGTAAAATCCTTGGTCACAGGACGTGCCTTATAAGTTATACTTCTCCACATTACCATTTGAATTCCTTTTGGTTTTAAATATCCATTTACAATCTGCGGGTTTTTGCACCATTCGGTAATGGGACAAGTTCCTAAACTTTATTGTCTTGCATAAACTTATACTCTTCATTCATAGTTTCAATCCATTTATAAGAGTAGGAACTTTGCATGGCTTGACTGAAGTTAATTGGATCATCTTTCGACATTCCATTTTCTACCTCCTGTTCCTAGAGATACATGATATAATTGTTCGAAATTGCAAATTTTTTTTCCCTCATTGATTGCCTTAATAGCGCAGATTCTTGAGGTTGTTGAGTTTGTTCTTCAGGAATGGGTTTCTCGGGAACAATTCCCTCATATTGAATGAGGGATTGAACAACATTACCCTGTCGAGGATCTGAAGTTTTTTCTTAATCAATGACTTGTATAAAAACCTGCACATTGTCAAAAGTAGTAGTAGTAGTAGTAGTAGTAGTAGTAGTAGTAGTAGTAGTAGTAGTAGTAGTAGTAGTAGTAGTAGTAGTAATAGTAGTAGTAGTAGTAGAAATTGGGATTGCTCCCTCTTCCTCCTCAAAGACAATGTTCTTAACTTGATTTCTCCTTCAAAACTCGACATCCTCAAAGAACATTGTAGTCCATGTCTCGAAAATTGACCTACTAGTGGGATAGTAAAACTTATAATCCCGTGATCATTTTGCATAGCCAATAAAGTAGATGCTAACAGTTTTGGAGTCTAATTTCTTTTTATGAGGCTTATAGGGCCTCACTTCAGCAGGACATCCCCAAACACGTAAGTGCTTTATATTAGCCTTTCGCCCAACCTAAAGCTTATATGGTTTTTTTACAACCGCATTTATTGGCACCTGATTTAGGATACAAGCTGTTGTCTTTAGAGCCTCACCTTAGAGTGACTCTGGTAAAGTAGATTGACTAATCATACTTTTTACCATATCCTCAAGAGTCCGGTTTCGTTTCTCAGATATACCATTCATGCTAGGTGACCCAGGCATTGTGTATTGTGGGACAATTCCACATTCCTCTAGGTATTTAGTAAACAGTCCCGGACGTTGTTCACCTGAATCGTCGTATCTGCCATAGTATTCACCACCACGGTCAGATTTGACGCTTTTTATGCGTTTGTTAAGTTGTAACTCAACTTTAGCCTTAAATGTTTTAAACACATCCAAAGATAACGATTTTTCATGTATAAGAAATAGGTAACTATATCTAGAATAGTCATCTATGAATGTTATAAAGTATTATTGACCATTTTAAGAAGCTGTAGGGAATGGACCACAAATATCCGTATGGATTAATTCTAAGACGTCCGCAGTTTGATTGGCACCTATTTTCTTTGTTGTAGTCTGTTTTCTATTGATACACTGAAAACAGTCATCAAAGTCTGAAAAATCAAGGGATTCCAAAATCCCATTAGACACAAGACGTCTAACTTTAGATTTAGAGATGTGACCTAGACTTTTGTGCCATTATGAGGCTGAATTATCCTAATCTAACTTACGCTTTGTACCATGCAATTCCACTTATAAAGTTTCATTATAAGATGAAATAGTTTCAAACAAATATAGATTATAAAAAGTACTAAGTAAACCTAGGGCTGGCCACGGTTCGGTTACCGAACCGACATAGTCGGTTTACGCATGACAGAAACCGCTACCGAACCGATGTGGTCGGTAAATCGACCTTCGGTTTTACCGAAATGGATGGTCGGTTCGGTTGGTATTTGGTTAAAACCGACCACATCCATTTTTCATGAAGAAGGCATCAATCTGAAGCTGAATGACTAAGGCCTCCATCACTTGAATTGCAAAAAAGAAATAAACCAAAATAACAATCCAAAAACAAGCACTAAAGAGTACAAGGTGGAAATAAACCAAAGCAACCCTCACTAGTTTAAAATACTCTCCACACCTCACTAGTTTTAAAAATTCAACCAGTACCAAGCAAAATGGTCACTCTGTTATCCCATAATTTTAAAATCCATTCACCTCAGAAAACCAAATTAAGAGCCCCAACTTTGTTTTTGGGACATTTCAAATTTAGAGACCCATTTCCCAAATAGGAAAAATTGGAGAGATATATGCAATTTACATATATACACAAGGTAATCCAGTAGATCGAGTACTAAACCCAATAACATACCTGTTGTTCCTTTGACATAGTTGGGCAAGAAATGAAAGGTTGTGAGGCGGTGTCGTAGTGAGGGCTAGGGCTGGGAGAAGCGAGTGACGGAGAGGGACTATGGAGCGTGAGGGGCGAGGGCTGTGAGCGGCTGAGGGCTATGATCTGTGAGGGACAGCTGGGACTCGGGGGGGAGAGAGTTAGAGATGAGCAGGAGAAGAGAAGAAACAGTGAGAGAACTAGAGAAGAAAAGTAAACTTAAGACATATTTTTATTTTAATTATATTTTTTAAAATTTGGTCGGTCGGTCGGTAATTACCGACAATTGAGTAATGGTAAACCGATTCCGAAACCGCTTTAAGTTGGTAACCGAATTTTCGGTAATTGACGAAACATGGTCGGTCGATTTATCGACCGAAAATGGTAGGTTCAGTCGGTTTTTGGTCGGTTTGCGGTTTAAAATTGCCAGCCCTAAGTAAACCGGTACCAAAAACATTTGAATTTAGAAATAAACTAAATTTAAAATTTTCAAATGAACAAGAATATCCATATTTGCCCAAAACATAAATTGAAACCAAATTTCGTCTAAAAGACATAGAACAAAATTGCTTATCAAATCTAAATAACAACCCGTTTTTAACAATAATATAAAGTGCCCTATTGCCTTCACTTTAATCGACTTGCCATTACCTACGTAAATGCATCTTTTAGCATCAGTTGGCTCTCTGTAACTCAGGCAACCCTGTATAGAAACACAAATGTGAGTAGTAGCACCAGAATCTACCCACCAAGTGTTTCTTAGTACTGAAGTTAAATTGATCTCAGAACAGACCAAAACAGAAAATGTACCTTTCTTTGTCCGCCAATTAGCAAATTTAGTACAATCATTCTTTTTGTGTCCGGGCTTGCCACAAAATAAATAACCATGTTTAGTTTTCTGTTTCTTTTACTTTGGACCCTTAGTACAATCCTTCGTTTCAGTCCTATCTTGTTTCAATATCTCTTCTTCTTGCACACAAAATGAAATAAGCTCATTGAGAGTCAATTTCTCCTTTTGACAGTTATAACTGACCTTAAATTGACTGAATTGTGCAGGCAGAAAGATCAGAATTAAATGCTCAAGCAAATCATCAGATAAGTCGAGCTTTAGTACCTTAAGTTTTGAAGCAAGATGAGACATCTTTATAATATATTCCCGAACATTACCTTTACCCTTATATTTCATTAAAATCAAGTTTGCTAAAAGCATGTTTGTTTCAGCCTTATCATTTTTGATAAAATGATTTTGAATTTTCTCAAGGAACTTATTGGCAATGATATTGTCATATGTTATTGCATCTCTAAAGGCCTCTGGAATCCCGCGTTTCATGATCTTGACTTAGCCTATTTAAACGATCCCACTTTTCAAAGTACGCAATTTTTCCAAGAGTACATTGTTCAGTGAGGTCATTTGGTTTTGGCACTTTCAATGCTAAGTCTATGTCCATGCAGCCAAGAATAATCAATATATTCTCTTTCTAGTCCTTAAAGTTTGTTTTATTTAACATTATAACATTGCTCATGTTTGTAGATATAGAAGTAGTAGACATTAAAGCTAAACAGAGAACAAAATAAAATGAATAAACAAACATACTTATATCAAATAACTAAATAAACAATCTTTAAATCGATTAATTTTTATGACAATATCGCAAGATACCTAGCTCAACATTAATACCAAGCCTTTGGACATTGATATTAATTGTAAATGGTATTCTTGTTGTAATGATCAAATATTGACAATAAGTTATGTCAAATAACAAATATATCTTTAGATTGATTTATTATTTACATTAGGTTACCTTGATAACTGTCACATATTTACCATCACAAGTGTCTATGAAATTCGGCCAAATATGAACCCCTCTTTGGATTGGATAATATTCGTATGAATTAAATAAACACAAACATCTAATCATTATTTATCTACACAAGAGAGGTCTCTTTGGTAATACCTTATGTAAATTGACCTTAATAGAATGTTTAGATAAGTAATATAAATAATAGATATCGCATGTAATTAATCAAATTTAAAGATTTAGTTAAGCAAAAGAGGAAATTCTTAACATATAATATAAACATAAAAGTTATGGTACTTTGTTACTACCAAAAACAGTGACAAATTGAAATTTGTCACAGTTATAATCAATGATAATTATGAAACTGGTCACGGTTATAAACCGTGACAATTCTGACGCAGAAGAAACTGTTCTTCTTCTCTAAACTTTCTTAAATATATAAACATATACCCACAAAAAAATAAATACGAGAATTGCATGCATGAATCTTAAATTTTAAATAGAGCAAAGCCACTTGGTTAAACCACAAGCCATGGGCAAACATCACTTTCCTTTTGAAATAATAAGCCATGGTCAAATCGTAAGATTTTTTTTTTAAAACTGCATGTTGGTTAAATTTGCCAACCAATTAACAAGGCTTATTTCAAAACCCTTAAATCTTCCATTAAGATTAAACATGACAATTTATCTTTAGCATCAATCATGGCAGAAACAAACCCATTTATTCTATAGTTTTTAAAAAATAAAACAAGTCCTTATAATTGTCTTATAGCAGCATTAAGACGCATGTCTTCAGATTGTAACTTCTTACTAACCAAGTTAATCTTATGCAAAATGTCATGCCAAATAACCAAACTTAATATAAATTCAAAACTTGAAAGCTCTCCTGATGCTAAACTTTGAGCATCCCTACTCAATTTGGCATCTTCACTAATTTTTGTTAATTTAAATACAGCTTCTTTGATTTGGGAAGCTTGAGATTTTATTGCTTTGACACTTTCAATGTGAATTTCCTAATGTATAGTTAACAATGATTTTAAAGTCAAACCATTTATGTAATCAAGTAACACATTCCATCGCTTTGTTGAATTTGAGAATACCATATATATGCATTGACATGCTCCAAAAAAAGATTTTGCTTTAATACATGAGTTGGCCATATTACAAACTATTAAGTTGAGACAATGAGAATCACATGGCATGTAAAATGCTCTAGGATTTATATCAAGTAATCTTTTTTGTACACCTAGATTTTTCCCTTTCATATTAGAGTCATTATCATAACCTTATCCCCTTGCATCATCAATATTAAGTGTAAGGGACTCAATGACATTTTGCAATTCATTAAAAATTCCTAATCCAAATGTATCTTCCACATTCAGAAACTCTAAAAGTACTCTTCTATATTTATTGGAGTACTTGAAACATCTACACACCTCAATATTAAAGTCATTTATTCTTTATGACTTGCATCAGGAGTACAATCAAGAATGACCGAAAAATATTTAACTGTTTTTATTTTTTCAATGATCACATGTTTAACATTTGATGCTAAAATAACTATCAACTCATTTTGAATTTTATGGCTAAGATAATGATAATGAATCTTCTTATCTTGAATGAGTCGAAAATGGTGTTGTATTACTGGATTAAACTCTGCAATCATTTCAAGTAGGCCTAAAAAGTTACTATTACCATCTTCATAAATTTTTTCATTTGTTCAATGAAAAGCCAAATTATGTATAGCAAGACATTTCACAACAGCAATGATTCTGACAATAACTTTTTGCTAATGTAGTGTATCTTTTTTAATTAGCTCTTGTAATTCTATATCAATTGTTTGATTTGCAATTCAACACAAGGCCTTATGTCGTTTAAGCTTCTTACCAAGATGTTTCCAATCTCTAATTCCTTCACTAGTTAACTGACTTCTAGAATTCATTGTTTTAAACAACTTACAACAGAAACAAAACACTTTATCCAACTCCTTTGAGTACACTAGCCATTTTCGATCCTTAGTTTCCCCATTTGGTAACGTATGAAGATAATAATTTGAAGAAAAATGTCTATTGTGTTCGTCCATGGGGAATTTGAGATTAGTTTATCTTATGGGACCTTTTTCTACAAGTAAATATTTAGTTTATCTTAGGGGACCTTTTTCTACAAGTAAATCTTTCATTTTTGCATCAAGATTATCCCAAACTCGTGGATCATAAATTTTCAAATCAAATCTTGTTTCGGGACATTCATTTTCATGGCAAGGTTCATCATTAATTTCATTTTTATTAAGGAAAGGTTCATCACTAATTTCATTTTCATCTAGATCACCAATTTCTTTATTAACACCATTCTCACTTTCTACTAATTCTTCCAATTTAATTGGTTGTTCATATTCATTTGGTAAATCTTCATCTAAATTTTCAAGTGAAGCATTGGTTTGTTTAACAAAATATTTATTCAAAGATCCTTTTAAACTTTGAACAATTTCTTCTTGTTTTTCTTTTTGTCTCTTGAGATTTTCGGAAAATTGTTTCTTAGGAATTTTTTTTAATTTTTATAATAAACACAACACAATAAAAAATAATAAATATAATTAACAAAGAAAAATAAAACCTGGATTTTGAGCATATTTTCTTCCACTTGAAACTTCCAATTATAAAGAACAAGAATCCCAACCAAGTTTTCTGTTGAATCAAATAAATAAATAAGAATTAAGAAAAAGTTAACAAAGATATGTATTATAATTTACAAAATTTATACATCTAGATTATGTTGAATCAAATAAATAAATAATAAATAAGAAAAAGTTAACAAAGATATGTTGAATCAAATAAATAAGAAAAAAGTTAACAAAGATATGTATTACAATTTGTCAATTTATAAAATTTACACCTCTCGATTCTATATGTATGATGCATCTTTAAAAAAATCTACCTTCAAAGAAAGGCACTGGTCTAGCTAGTGGATGATTTATTGATTTATTTTCCAAATCTGTTGCTTGTTGGTGAAGAGGATAATCACTAAAAAAATAATATTTTTACTTGCGTTGCGTTATGAACCGAGAAGTTTGAAGGTTTTTCCTTCTTTTTATGGCCAAGAGTCTGCTTTGATTACTCATATATTTGTTATTTTATAGTTAATAAGAGACTTTCTTACTCATTACGTTTTTTTCTTGAGATTTGAGTATATAAAGATTGATTGGCTTGCCTTTTCATTGATAGCTACTTGCGGTAACTTTTTTTGCTTAATTTTTTTTTTCCATACATGTGTACATAGGCTTAAAAAAATTTTGTGCCCCCTTCAGCTGTGGGCCCCGGGCTGTAGCCCTAGTAGTCCTGGGTCAAGGCCGTGTCTGTATATATCCTAAACAACATGCATATATATATCAACGCATCCGTGTGTATATATATATATTCATGTAATCATACATCTTTTCTTAACTTAAAGCCAATCATATATGCATATATAATCAATAAATTCATACAAATCAAAATCATGATTTCTTCGTATAATATCTTTAATAATAAACATGATACGGTCGCTCTAATACCACTTGATATAAATTAGACCATAAGAATTAATCTCATGAATAGGATCGATTACGTATCACATCAAATTATTAAGAGATCGAAGAGAAATATGTACCCGACTCCATAAATAATGATTGATCAATGCAGTGGAAGGTTGTTTATCTGGTCCGTCTTCTAATCCTATTCCCTTCCTTTGTTATTAAGTTTCTCTCTTGAGTGGATGTGAGAAAAATGACTTAGGAATATATTGGGATCATAACCCTACATACATATATATATATATGGCGGTTGGCGGTGGTTCCCAACTTCTACTATTTCTAATTCTGCTTCTTATAGAATTAGAAATTGCCCACAATTATCTACACATTAATTCCATGACAAATATACCTCGAAACCTACTTAAAACCTTAATTTAGATTACTTAAGTTTAGGCTTATAAATAATAACACACACTTTAATTATATACATGTGTGGTCCCAAATTATATTAACACAAAATTAATTCAACAGTAGCTATTTTCGCGCAGAGCCTCCTTCCCAAATTAAGGATAACGGCTACCTTTTCAAATTACAGTGATGGGCTATTAATCTAACTATTCCCAAATAATTTTATGTTAATTTACCAAGCCGAGAACACTTTTGCGAGAATAATAAAAGAACAATAAAGCTACGCAGACACAGCAATTTGACACAGTTTCTTAACACCATGACATGGCATATGAGCTAGCATTTCCACATCAGCAATTTTAAAAAAAAAAAACACGCCGCAATACTCGGCGATCGAGATTGATCGCATCGTGGAATAAAGAAAGAGCAGTGAAGATGCTATCATTTATTCAAGCCACTGCTACATTCATCCCTGTCAAATTGAGCATGCCCTAATTGGAGAATCCCCCAATACAGAGTTTCATTACATTACTAGAAGGTAAGTTTTAAGAAAAAATATGAATACAATTTTAGTTAGATGGAACTTGAACTTTTTTCCATATATTTATTATTGAGTTATTTTTTTGCTTTTTTAAAATAGAGGTTTAGATCTCTCCATTTATCTACTTCAAGTGTATATATATATAAATATGTAAAAGATAAAAAAATTATGTGATTAGAATTGCAAAATATTTTTTTTAAGGGTGCGAGTACTTTTAGCACGAGTTACGACCTAGTACGTAAATCTTAAGTATTGTTGGGCATAGAATGATGACAAAACCATTTTATTTAGCTATGAAACATCTCCTGATCACCCATTGGAATTATATGTTTATTATGAATTTTATATTGAATTTGCTGTTTAGATATGAAGAGGTTCGCATTTAAGGAATAACTTTACCTTGATTATTTGCTTTTTACAAAAAAGAACTTTAACCCAATATATTTGAAATTTTCTTTCGAACTATTACATGCTTTAGATTTTCATGAATGCTTACATAATTACGTGAAGTTATTTTAATTCATCGCTAATGTTTAACTATGCAACTTTTTGAGCAGCAATGAATCACTTTACAAATATTGTTGAAATGGAAGATGGCAAATCTGTTGATGAGTGTTTGGAGGATGAATTAGCTGAAAACAAGATTAATGAACTTGAAGTGGGAATGACTTTTGATAGTGTTGATGAGTTATGGGAGTTTTATGCAAAATATGGTAACGATAAAGGGTTTCCAGTGAAGAAAAGATCCTCGGTAAAGGGAGATGATGGGGAGGTTAGGTGGGTTCTAGTTGCATGCTCTCATTATGGACAATCACATAGCAATTCACAAAATTCATTTAAAATGCACCCAGTGAGCAAAACTAATTGCAAAGCTAAGATGAGAGCTGCTTTATGCTCCGATAAAACATGGCATGTGACATCTGTAGTGCTCGAGCACAATCATATCTTGAGCCCGGGAAAATTAAGATACTACAAAAAAAATAGGAAAATGGGATCTTATGTCAAAAGGAGACTTGAGATAAATGATAGGGCAGGTATCAGACCCAACAAAAGTTTTAGTTCGTTTGTTGTAGAAGCTGGAGGGCATGAGAACGTGCCATTTTTAGAGAAAGATTGTTACAATATATTATCTTAACAAGTATAGGCAATTAAGACTTGGTGAAGGGGATGCAATAGCAATTCAAAACTACTTTTTGAAAATGCAAGAGAACAATCCAAATTTCTTTTATTTGATGGACTTGGATAATAAAGGTAGATTAAGAAATGTCTTTTGAGCAGATGCACGAAGTAGGGCAGCCTATGAGGAGTTTGGTGATGCTATAACTTTTGACACAACATACTTAACTAATAAGTATGATATGCCCTTTGCCCCTTTTATTGGCGTCAATCACCACGGTCACTCAATATTGTTGGTCGGATTTCAACCCTAGAAGGGGGGGGGGGTGAATAGGGTTTTTAAAACTTAATGCGGAATTTAAAAACTTTTCTAACAATGTTTAAGTAAAACAAATTTACAAAACAAATTATCAAGGAATGCAATTGTGAGAATCCGGACCCGCGACCCGAGAGAGGGAAGTCCCCCGTTCTCGGTTTTTTTATTTGAAAATGTGTTTTGTAGAGTCGCCAGTTTGTTTTACGAGAAAACAAACAAAAGATCGTACGAAGGACAATTCGAAAACGAATTATCTTTCATACGTTTGAAACCAGAGAATTATTTTGAAAATTTACTTTGCTAGGGTTCGGGAACTACGTTACGAATTGGGAAGGTGTTAGGCACCCAATTCGCCCTTTCGGTCTCTTAATGGATCATGTATCTAATTCCTATTTTAGATATCTTGCAAGTAGCTCGAATGGTTTTTGGAATAGTCCTTTCTGGATAAATTTAGTTTAAAACAATATTTTGAAATCAGACTCGAGCTTTGCGAGCGCCTACGTATTCATTCGTAGAATGAAATCAGAGTCTCGTAGTTCCTTTCTTTTGGAAACTGTTTTTGTATTTTTATTTGTTTTGAAAACGTGTCAAAACGGATTTTAGATTTCTTGTAAAACTTAGAAAGGATTTGTTTTGAAAGCAGTGAACTTCTTTGCAAGTTATCTAATTTTCTATATTAAAATTGAAATTAAATGCAGTACTGAAATTAAGGAGGGTTGTAGAAAATATACCTGATGCGCTTGAAGAAGAAGTAAGAACCTTGCCTTGATTGCTCCTTTCTCTCTCTAGAACTTTCTCTTTCTAGATTTTCTCTCTCTAGAAGTTCTCTCTCAGAATTTCTCTAAAATGACTCTCTAATAATTTTGACAGAGTTTCTAATTGCTAAAAACACTATTGAGTGTTGATGTCTCCAAATGAGAGCCCAAGGGTCCTATTTATAGCAAAAATCTCGCCAAAAACGCTCCAAAAGAGGCCAACCGCAAATGGGTAGCCGCAGGGCGTGCGGCTGGGGCGTGCGGCTAGGTGCCAACCGTACGGTTGGGAGCCAACCGTGCAGCTAGGGAAAGTACCAACCGTGCGGTTGGGGGCCAACCGGTTGAAGCGTGCGGTTGGAGCGTGCGGTTGGGGGCTGCGGCTAGGAGCCAACCCTACAGTTGGGAGCCAACCGTGCGGTTGGGGGCGTGCGGCTGGCTACCAAAAAACTCAATTTTTCTAACGGGGCGCTGCCCCGCACCCCGCGACCTGACCGGGCAGGTTGATCCCCGTCCTAGTAAGCGAAGTGGCGACAAGGTTACGATTAATTCCTAACGCGCTCGAAAATCAGGGTTTTTCCTAACAGTCTCTTGTATGCATGACGACTCAAGACTTGATGCAGAATGCTTGTTAGGTTCACGCGAGAGTCGCGGATTGGGGTGTTCACAGCAATCAAATAAACAATCAAGCAAATAAACAATCTCAAGCAAACAATAATATAGCAAGTAAATAAAGAGATTGAGTAAGAAAGATTGAACCGATTTGAAGTCCAAGGCTTTTTGTCCACACGGTTTTGGTTTACCAAACCATAGTCCGCGCTCGGTTAGTTCCCCGAGAATTTCCACTAAAATCAATCTCCTTCCGGGTGAAGATCAAACCTCTACAAGTGTTGCCTCACACACTCTACAAGTATTGCTACACCATAATACTCTCACAAGATACCCTCTTGCTAACCTTTCACAAAAACTAAATAAGAATTTTACCTTCTTGTTTTTCCTATGAGATTTACCTCTCACAATTTGAATACTAAATTGTTTAGTGATTCACACCAATTTACAATAACTCTGTCAAGTGTGTATAGAATACAATTTGAAGCTCACACTAGTGTTATCCTATTTGATCAAGATGATATAGCTCAAAAGATTAATGATTGATCAAAAATAATTTCTTGAATCTTTGAATAATGAAGATAGATGAAGAATAGAGTATATGAATGGTTCAAGGTGTTTATAATGAGTCTTGGAAGTCATATTTATAGTCCCAAAAGTGATATAGCTGTTTGTGATGGAGATATAAATTAATGTGGCAAAAATGCACTTTAAACAAAGTTCCAACGGCTATATTCTGGCAGTGTAGTCGACTACACTGATGCCCATGTAGTCGACTACATGGCCTTCAACAATGATGTAGTCTGCTCACCCATTAATCATGTAGTCTACTACATGGTTCTGGTTTGTGGAGGTTTTGTGCAATTTTTCCAACTTTTGCAATATGATTCCAAAATTGATTCTAATGCTTGGGGAGTGTTCCAAATAAGTTTCTAAGACTCCCAAATATGTTTTTGTAACAAAATTCATTAATATGAATTTATTATGAATTTATTTCAAAACCGATTTTTGCAAGAATGATGTTTTGAAATGATTTTGATTCAAACTTGGTTTTGATCAATCTAACAATGATGCAAGTTTATGTTTGAGCTATATAATCAATCAATTAAGAAACTTTACATTAATCCTAAGCAAACACTCAATTACCGAATAGGTGAGTCTTCGAATGCTTCGATTTATTTCTTCAAATTGATCATTCACTTGAAGCTTTTCCCTTGAAGCCTGATCCTTGATCTTTTGTGCTTCATGAAATGCATTGATAGCTTGTGAGTGATGAGAATGATCTTCTTTGACTTGATCAATGCTTGTAGAGGAATGATCTTGATTTGGATAGATTGGTTTTAGTTCAATGCTTCGTTGACTTGATCGGATATTGATTGAATGATCCTTGTCAAACTTTCTTTGAGCAATCATGCTATTCTTGATTTTCCAAATAAGAAATCTATAATCTTATATCAAGAACATGTTAAATTACACATGATTGATTTATTGTTATTATCAAAATAAGATTTAAGACCTTCAAGGTCAACAAATATTATTAGGATGCGCCCTAATTTCAAGTGAGGACACAACGGCATTTATTTGGCTATTCAAATCTTGGCTTTCATGTATGGGTGGTCGTGCGCCAAAAGCCATTATTACCGACCAAGACAAAGCTATGAAAAAAGCTATTGAGAATGTATTTCTTAACACGCGTCATAGATGGTGCTTATGGCATATAATGAAGAAATTGCCAGAGAAATTACGTGGTTATAAACAGTATGAGTCAATCAAATTTGCAATGCAACACGCAGTCTATGATTCTTTGACTTCCAAAGAATTTGAAGTGAGTTGGAATATGTTTATTCTAAATTACAATCTTGAAGACAATGAATGGTTGGCTGGGTTGTATGATGAGAGACATCGATGGGTTCCTACGTTTGTTAAAGATTGTTTTTGTGCCGGTATGTCTACGACTCAAAGAAGTGAGAGCATGCATGTTTTTTTTAATGATTATGTCCATTCGAATACTACATTGAAATAATTTGTTGAACAATACGAGAATGCCCTTCGAAACAAGGTGCAAAAAGAGAATCAAGATGACTTTAATTCTTTTAACTCTTGGGTTCCATGCATTACTCGTTATGAAATTGAGAAACAATTTCAAGATGCCTACACCACCTCAAAATTCAAAGAGTTTCAAAAGGAGTTGACAGGGAAGCTTTACTGTCGTGCTTCTTCAATTAGAATGGAAAATGGATTTGAGTTGTACGACATTGAAAAAGATATGATTGGAGAATCGAAACGACAAGCCATTTTCACCGTTTGTTTTAACAAGAATGAGTGTGACATCAAATGTAATTGCCAATTGTTTGAGTTTAAAGGAATTCTTTGCAGGCATGCTCTTATAGTTTTAACTCAAAAAAAGATTGGCAGTTTACCTGAAAAGTATATTCTTTGGAGATGGAGGAAAAATGTAAAGTGGTATCATACGAAGGTTAAAATTATATACTCTGATTGGGCCATAAATCTTGAGAATCAACGCTTTGATAACATGTGTAGTGCATTTTTTAAAGTTGCGGACTTAGCAATAGACAACAAAGAAAAAGTGAAAGTTGTCATGGAATGGATCAAGGGTTTAACAAATGAATTAATGAAGGGTGATACAGCATGTGAAAGTAGCCAACCCATTCAATTAGAAGTCGACCAGCTCCCTGTGTCATCTGATGGAGGTGACATTAATCTTACAAGACAAAGCAACAAAGTTCGTAGTCCATTGACCGTTCGTAGTAAAGGTCGACCACCTTTTAACAGGAAACAACCTAAGCTGGAGAAAATTATTAGAAAGAAAAAAGAAAAGAAAAGGTAACAAGAGAAGGTTAATATTTTTTTTATGTATAGTCAGTTCTTCTTTAATATTACTACTAATTGTATGTATTTTGTAGGTCTCTCAAATGCAATCCCAAATTCAAACCCAAATTCCTTTTGAAGTGCAGCCCCAAAGTTCTTTATTCCAGTCTCCTCAACCGCGAGTTCTTTCATGGCAGTCTCAAATTCAAGTTGAAGTTGACCCCCAAGTTCCTTCATTTATTTCTCAAATTGAATCTGATATGCAGCCTCAAGCTTCTCAATTTCAGCCTAATGATTTCTCTCAAATCGAGAATCAAGTTCATCAATTTTATTCTCAAGTTCCTTCTCAGATTCACAGTCAAGTTCCTTCATTTCAATCGCATTTCCAGTCTCAACTTGCATTTAATGGCAGCCATCATAATCTACTTTATGGACCAAGATTCCCTCCCCAGTTGCAAGTATGTGTTTTTATCATACTTTATTTATAGATTAATTTCAAGTATAAACTACTATATAATTTTTAATGGTAACTTGTAATATATAATGCAGGGTTACCACAATCCATTTTAGAGTGCACATGGCATGGAAACTTATAACCAAAAAGATCAAGTTGGAGGAAGGAAACAAAAAGATATTCGTCTCGAACCCAAATAAAAAACGAAGACAAAAACTGATGCAATTGTTTTATTTTATATATGATATCCAAGAATTATAAATATGTTTTTTATGTTTTTTAAGATGATGTTAAGTTGTGGAGTTAGTTTGAATCTTATAAATTCATTTTATTTATAAAGCATTTGACATGTCATGTTACTGCTATGGGTAGAAAATGGTTCACTTTTTGCTAATTATTGGTTCTCTTGGTGTTGTTGGACTAAAAAATCAAAAAAAGAAGAAGAAGAAGAAGAAACAAAAAAGAAGAGAATAGTTTGTGAACGCATGCCTTCTTTTATAAAGTCTATGGCCTTGTGTAAATGACTTATTTTTCAAGAAAGCATGTGGACTTGTGTGAATGAAGTTGCTCTGTGCATTTTCAAGTTAAGAATGGAAAAGAGTTTGAAATGGTATATATTGCATTTCTACTTTAGCCATATCACCATATGTGATTCAAGTGATCGAAAAAGAGAAAATATGATACAAATCCATTCACTGGAATCTAATTCATTCACACTTTTAACCTAGATTTTTCAAGAATGAAATTATCACAACAACCTTGTATCTTTTGATGTCAACATCCTTGTGTAAAAATTTAAAATCAAGCAGAATGAAAACTTAAAAAAAAATGCATTATGTGATTGTAATCTGAAGGAAAGGAAGCTCATTTCATAACATAAATTTAAGTGGTTATAGTGTAAAGCCACAATCAAATTACAAGAATCTTTGTGTTACAAAATCCTCCAAATTCAACTACTACACTCTATCTAACAATTATCCCATACATTTACAAAATCAACTCAACCAACTGCATTACAAATAACAAAAAGAACGAAAAGTAAAAATCCTCTTAAGTCATAACATATTGCCGGTTGTTTAGTTGAAATAGGAAGGCCAGCCTTGATTTTAAATTGCACCTTGCAATTTTTCTCATAACCAAATGTGTTACTTTCTGTAGCATCTGAACAAGCCCTTCCCACTTATTCTGCAAAGGGGAAATTGCATTAAAATAATTGATAGAGCTAAGGAAAAAAAATTATCATTGTTAAGCAATGTGAAGCAATATTAGTATACAGAGGAAGTTTGTCACTTCTGTTCAAATGCTTTGATTTAAACCCAAAATCTTAAATAATAATAATATTTTTTTTAAAAAAAACCTAGAAATCTAAAAGTAAAACAATCGGGAAAAAAACCCTTCGCTAAATAAGTAAATAGAGTTGGAATTTGGAACCCTAGGGCAGGAGCATCTTTTCTTTTGGTGGGTGCAGGAGCTTCTTATTATTCTCTACGATCCATCAAAGAGTTGATTTTTAAATACCATATCTCCAAATAAGGTCAATATCTCCCAAAAAAGGGCTTTGAAAGAGTGTGTTGGTCGGATTTCAACCCTAGAGGGGGGTGAATAGGGTTTAAAAAGTTTAATGCGGAATTTAAAAACTTTTCTAACAACGTTTAAGTAAAATAAATTTACAAAACAAATTATCAAGGAATGCAATCAAATAAGCAATCAAGCAAATAAACAATCTCAAGCAAACAAAATGTAGCAAGTAAATAATGAGATTGAGTTAGAAAATTGAACCGATTTGAAGTCCAAGCGTTTTGTCCACACGGTTTTGGTTTACCAAACCATAATCCGCGCTCGGTTAGTTCCCCGAGAATTTCCACTAATTCCAATCTCCTTCCGGGTGAAGATCAAACCACTACAAGTGTTGTTGTCTCACACACTCTTTACAAATATTGCTTGACCACAATATTCTCACAAGACACTCTCTTGCTAACCTTGTGAGATTTACCTCTCACAATATCTAAACAAGAATTTACCTTCTTGTTTTTCCTATGAGATTTACCTATCACAATTTGAATATAAAAGTTTGGTGATTCACACCAATTTACAATAACTCTCTCAAGTGTTTGTAGAATACAATTTAAGCTCACACTAGAGTTATCTTGAATGATCAATATGATATAGCTCAAATAAAAGATGATTGATCAAAAACAATTTCTTGAATCTTTGAATAATGAAGATAGATGAAGTAGAGAGTATAAGAATGATTCAAGGTATTTAGAATGAGTCTTGGAAGTCATATTTATAGTCCCAAAAGTGATATAGCCGTTCTAGAGGTTTGGTAGAAGTTTGGTACCAAAAATAGTAAAAAATCAGAAATCCAACGGCTATATTCTAAAGCATCAGTCGACTAAGCAAAACCATCAGTCGACTGATGGACCCTTAGTCGACTGAGCAAACTGCTTAGTCGACTGATGGTCCAGACTGCCCATCAGGCCATAAGGCCAAAAATCCCACTTTTTGCACTTTTGCATTTAAGCTCCGAAATCAATTCTAATGCTTTGGGGACTTCAAAAATAAGTTCTTAAGACACCTATTTTTGGGAAAACTCAAAATATGATCATTTGAATTTAATATGAATATATTTCAAAACCGGTTTTTGCCAAAATGATGTTTTGAAATGATTTTCGATTCAAACTGATTTTGATCAATCTAAGAAAGATATTTCAATATGTATGAGCTATATAATCAATCAATGAAGAAACTTTACATCAATCCTAAGCATACACTCAATTACCGAATATGTGAGTCTTTGAATGCTTTGAATAGTTTCTTCAACTTGATTCTTCTCTTGAAGCTTTTCCATATGATCCTTGATCTTGATCTTCATGGATTTGTATTGCTAGCATGTGTGAGATAAGGTTGTTCTCTTGCTAGTCCAATGCTTCGTTGACTTGATCGAATATTGATTCCATTGATCCTTGTCATGCTTCCTTTGAGCAATCATGTTATTCTTGATTTTTTAAGTAAGAAATCTATAATCTTAAATCAAGAACATGTTAAATTACACATGATTAAATTATTGTTATTATCAAAATAAGATTAAGACCTTCTAGGTCAACAGAGTGTATGTAAGATATTGATTTGAAAAAATAAAAAATGGATTCAATTGTTTGTTGGAAGAGTAATGGAGGTTTTCCATTCTCTATTGCATTGACGGTGCAAAAGTGGGTTTGTTAATCTCGCAATCGTTTGTTGTGCGGCGTGGTTATTATTATTAAATTGCTGATGTGGAGATGCCAGCTTAGATGGCATGTCATGGTGTCAAATTATTGTGTCAAATTACTATGTCTGTGTAGCTTTACTGATAAAAGAAAGGGTGTATACATTTTAGAATCTCAGCTTTTTCATTCTTCTTATTCTTATTTCTTTTTTTTTTTCATTAAATCATAGCTTATCTTGTAAAACTAAGTTTTTTTGTTTTCACTTCACACCTAGAAAGTGTATGCCCAACGCAAATATTTACACTTTTAAGCGTCTGGGCGTAATTTCATAACTAACAGCAATTGTATTAAGAGAAAAATGTTACCTTCTTTTACTAGAGCATCCAAGAATTTATAAAGACAGAGTACCATCTTTAGTATTCATACACAATTTATAAATATGAAAGAATAAATAGAACTAAAATACCATCTCACTAAAACGGTCTCTTTTGCCAAAACTAAGTCACTGGATTTGGTTTTTTGTCCTCTTTAACACCATTATCACTGCACATATTGTAATTATAGTGTAAAAGTAGGTATTTAATATAATAATAAATATATAAATTACACTAAACGATATGCATTACTTTTGAACGATAATTAGCGTATCGGCCCAATAAATTTATATATATAAAAAAATAAAAATGTATGTGGACCAAGAAATTGAAAATAAAAATAAAAAATGCATGGCATACAATGTGCATCGCCCAAGGCTTGTTAGAATGGGAAGATACACTTCATATTGCCTAGGCTAAAAGTTTGTCAAAAGGTATATTTAGTTTGGCTTTACAATTTGGTTACTTTTTTTTTTAACTGTTTTAGCTTGCGTGGTGCACTCAATTTTAAGTTAAATTTAGCCTTCTTGACTTCAGCAACATAGATGGTGTATGTGGTACTATATAAAACTTTTGAAAAATGCATTTGATTTTGATGTTTTACAATTCAACTCAATAAATAATGTATAAAAAGAAGGGATTTTTTAAGTTTGCCCCCTATTATTAATTCAAAATTCAACTTACCCCCCCTGTTTTACTAATCCTTTGAGTTACCCCCAGCTCTTAACAGATTGCTAACTCCGTCCATTTCTTAATTTTTTGGACCATTCTACCCCTCTATTTACTGTTCATCTTCTTCTTCAAAGGTGAAATACAAATATGGGTTTACTATTCATCTTCTTCTTCAAAGATGAATCCAAAATAATTTCTAACAATAAACCTAATTTCGAAACTCAAAATTATTTCTATTAGTAAACCAATTTACAAATCCATAAATAGTTTGCTATGCATCTTCTTCTTCAAAGGTGAAATAAAAAAACGGGTTTACTATTCATCTTCTTCAAAGATGAATCCAAAATAATTTTCAACAATAAACCTAATTTCGAAATCCAAAATTGTTTATACTAGTAAACCCAATTTACAAATCTAAAAATCGTTTGTTATTCATCATCTTCTTCAAAGGTGAAATATAAAAATGGGTTTACTATTCATCTTCTTCTTCAAAGATGAATACAAAATCATTTTCAACAATAAACCTATTTTAATACCCAATTTCGAAATCATTTTCATCTTTTTTTTCAAGATGAATCTAAAATCGTTTTCAACAATAAACCTATTTTTATACCCAATTTCGAAATCATTTTCATCTTTTTTTTCAAGATGAATCTAAAGTCGTTTCCAAAAATGGGTTCACTATTTTCTCTCTCTAAATACAAACCCAAAATCTCTAAATATTATATATATATATATATATATATATATATATATATATCTAAACCCATTGTTCATCTCCACCGGATTCGGCGATTTTGGGTTTGCTTCTCTGGCGATTTCTTTGACCGAATTTATAGAAGCTTCGATTTGGAATTAGTTTAACACGTAGAGAGAAATCGAGGTGAAGAAATGGACGAGATAGAGAGAGAAGGAAGGATGGAGGTGAAAGAAGTGGAGGAGTGTGGTGTTTTAGAGAGAGAAAGTAAAGAATAAGTTTTGGGGTTTTTTTTAAAAAAGATGAATAGTAACATAGGGTAAAATGGTCAGACGGAATTTGTTTTGGACGAAGTTAGCATTCCGTCAAATCGCAGGGGGGTAACTCAAATGATTAGTAAAATAGGAGGATAAGTTGAGTTTTGAATTAATAATAAGGGGCAAACTCAAAAAATCCCTAAAAAGAATACATGTACCGCCATAATAAAATATTATTAAAATTAAATATTCAGCACAAGATTTGTTTTTCAATGTTAAACGATGACTTTGAATAAAATTTATAATAAGTGCAAGGGTAGACACTATGGATATGTTTGGTCCATGTTAATTTTTTTTTTCCTCTAAATTTTAAAAATTCAACTCAAAATCAACTCTACTTTTACACTTCTCAAAATTTATTTCACTTTATTTTCTCTCTCTAATTTTTTTTAAAACATCATAACTTTAAATTCAAAAATCAAAATTAAATAAAAAATATATATTTAAAACATACTCGTCGAGATCTATAAAATAAGATCCATTATGACTATTTTTTGAAATTTTTTTATGAAACTTTTAGTTGGTTGAAAAAAACTCAAAAAAAAAAAAAAAAAAAATCCACTTTTCAACATACTTCAAAATTCTACTAAATACCACCATATTTTAAAAACTCAACTCAAAATATCAACCAAACATCACCTATTTCTTTCAATGGTAAATAAGCTTCCATATAACAAACACAAGAAAAACAATAAAACCCAACCCCAAGGGTTTTTGACCCGAATGGAGTGGGTATTTGAATATTGGTGTAGGTTCGGGTTTTAAATAAAAACACTCAATGCGAATTCGGATTTACACAAATTTAATCCGTTTGACACAACTTGTTATTTTTTTCCCAAGTACCTTCATAATATAATATAACTAGCACATGTCGAGGTGGGTCAAGACTAAACAAGTTGGGTACAAGTTTACGCAAATACCATTCGGGGCGAGTTTGAGTTATTGAAAAATAATAAAACGCACACTTAAATATGATATTTGGTTAAAGTTACAAGTTATAATCTTGACTAACACATTAAGGGCTCGTTTGATTCAAGTTTTAAATCATACATAGAATGACACATTCTATATCATAAAGATTCCGATATTTAGTTCGGGTTTTAGGTTATGAATGTGTCATTTTGGAAATAGAGTATTCCTTGAAAATTCTCTCTCTTAAGTGGATGGGAATAAATGATTACTCTAAAAATTCTCTTTTAGACTTTTTACTAAGATTTCTTCATAACACCAAAATATCACATTTACTTACCAAGACAACCTTCTTTTTTTATTTAGGGTGTGTTTGATTGACAATTTTTTCTATGGAAAATGTGCATTTTTCACTTGATTTAACAACTTAAGGTGTTTGATTGCCTTTTTCTTCTAGGCAATTCAATTCCAACTTTTGGCTTACACATGTGCATTTTCAAAGCAATTGAAGAAAATATTTTCTTTAGGGGGGAGGTGGTTTTTTGTTTTTCATGCTTGGGCACGATTCACGAGACAAGAATTTTACCATTTTTTACATTAAAAATGCTATAACTTAAAATATAAAATTCAAAATAATATAAAAATTTAATATTTAAAATCTACAAATCAAGATCAATTAAACAAGATTCATCATGACTATATAATTATGTAAAAAAAAATACCAATAATTTTTTATACATTAAAATGCCATAATCCAACAAATATTTTTCGGATAGAAAATTAAGGCAATCAAACACACTACACTACATTTTTCATGCAACTCAATTCTAGGCAATTCAATTGGCTGTAACTTATTTTCTTTCCATGCAAATTCTATACTTGCAATCAAACGCACCCTTATATTCTTTTTAAATGATTTTTTGTTATTAAACTTTTTCTTTTTGTTATTAAATATATATATATATATATAACAAATTTTTCATGATTTTTAATAATAAAAACTTAAAATTTTATTTTTGTAAAATTGTTCGGACATATTTTTTAACATTATAAAATTAAAAATATTTTGATAATTTATACATATTTCATTCATATTGTCGTTTGAACTAAATACATAGTGAGAATTTAATGTTTCAATTTTTTTTTATCTGAATCGAATATTGGCAAAATATTTTAGATATGAGGTAAAAAGTTTTTTGAGAATATAACATGCCATTCTTTCCGAAAATTCCAACGAAACGTGCCCAAAGTATTTTTGTAATTTATAATTATGGGGGCTATTATTTACATCCCTCAATTTTGTCACTAACACCACATTTGTCACATAAAAACCCCTCTTATGTCAATTTTTAGTCACTAACACCCTCCACCCAATTAAAAGTTAATACAAACATTAATTAAAAATAAAATTACTTAACATTGAAAATGAAAAAAGTCATTTACGTCTCTCACCTAATGACAGGTGATCGGATTCACATACACTCACTCCACATCAGGTGAATATATTGTAAGTGACTCGCCTAATATAATGTAATGGAGTGCGGAGTGTATTGGAGTATTTCTAAATTAGACTCACCTAATGACATGTGAGTGGATTCACACTCACTCGTCCCACATCAGGTGAATGTGTTATAAGTGACTTGCCTAATAACACACACTTGTCTCACATAGGGTGAGTGTGTCTGTACACACTTGCTTTATTTGAGGAAAGTTGTAACTATATTACTCTACTTATATAAAATAAGTCAAGCCTCGACATAACCCGTTTTATACTCTGTTTTGGAGATTACATCTTTGTTTCAATTTGAATGTTGTAGAATGATGTATGAAAGCTAATATACACATTAATACGCCAATAATAACAATTATAATACATATTTGGCTTCATTTTGGAGTGGAATTTCACCACCAACTTTTTCTTGAACTTCTTTTTTCTCCAACATTTCATGAACAATACTTCTTATTTATCATAATCCAAGCTTCAAACTTCCCACCAATAATGTTTGTGCTTCGATTTGGATTATGATTTCTTGATTTTGAGAGCTCAAATGATAAAGAAGTGAGTCTCTTCTCTCTTTATCATTTTACTTGAAGCAAAGGAATGTGATTGTGAATGGGGAAAAATGAGATATATATGTTTAATCATTTGGGTTAATATTAGATTAATTTATTAAAAAATGAATAAATAGATAGGTTATTGTTTTAACCATGAATGCGGTAAAAGCGCCCTGATATTTCAATTTAAACACCCATTTTTTAGCCACCTATATTTTAATTTTAAATTTATAAGAGTATACGTACAATTTAAGTACCCTAATGATAAAGTGACACCAGTTTGGCTAGGTTTGAACTTTGAATCAATGTTGAATAAATCACAAATGAACTACCTGTTTTTCCTGATCTTGAAATGCTTCATTAGGATCACCAATCCAGCCAATTTAAGCTAGAAAGTCAAGTGGCGTTGAGGGTCCTTGTCTTACCCACCAAACCATATAATTTCTTGAGTTTATACAGACCTGATATATGTTATTTTAAAGTATGTTAACATGTTGCCTTAGTAAAAATAATTTAAATATGCAAGACAAGAATGGTGGTTGGTGTTGGGTCGAAAAACATATCTTGTAGTTTCCTGGAGGTGATTGAAAAGCAGGGTTGGCAAGAGCTGCGGGCTGTTAGTGACAAAATTGGGGGCGTAAATAATAGCCCCCCATAATTATAGACATCAAAAAGTTCGTTCTCTCTAGTCTGTATAAATGCAAAATAGTTTTCCTTCTAAAATTATCTGGAAACTGATTTCTCATATATCATTCACCCAATTTCGTACTCTCAGATCACTCATTCTTAATCTTTACACAGGTGTGTTCTCTAAAACCCATTTCCTTCGCACAAATCCTCCTATAATTAATCCCCCATTTTTGCTAGCAAACAACTTACTCCCACCGTTTTAATTTAATTGTCACACTTAGAGAAACTAAAAATTAAGGTGACATTATGATTACTCCAAAAGAAAATGCTTATTTTCCAAAAAGTCCTTTACTTTTCTTCTCATAAAAAAAATGGTGGGACCCAAAATAAAAAAAAAGTGTGAGGAGTTTAAAAGGTAATGCTTATTTTTCAAAAAGTCCTTTACTTTTCTTCTCATAAAAAAAGTGGTGGGACCCAAAATAAAAAAAGTGTGAGAAGTTTAAAAGGTAATATTAAAAATAAAAATATTTTCTATAATTAATAACATATTGAATGTAGAAAGTGGACAATTATTTTGAGACATCTAGAAATGGAATAGTGGACAATTAAATTGGGACGAAGGGAGTATTAGAGATTACGATCTCTTATATTATAATTTTGTTTTCTCTCCTTCTCGTCAAATTTTTTTTCCACGTCTTTATATCGTAATTCGTAACTCCTCCCAAACCCTAACCTTAACAAAGTAGATTTCTTTCATTTGCATGTTATACCTACTGCAATTGTACGTGTAATCATAGTTGGTTTGCATTTTCTATGTACAATGTGTGTATATATATTAATTATATATGACCGGATACTTGTCTATAATGTCTACTCCATAGTTGATTTGTTTCTTTACGTAGCTATTTCTGAAATTTGGAGAGGACAATTATCAGAAGAAGGTGTGCATTGGCCAATTCGGCTTGCTAAATCAGTGTGCCAGAGCTAGGACTTGACGTTAAGGTACGGTGGACAAAACAATTAACTTAGAAGTACGAGTATATGCATTTTCATTTGATACCCTAGTATTTAAAAGAAAGTGTAAAGAATATTTCTTTGGTAAATTTCAAGTGTAAATAATTATTCTCATTAAGTATCAAATACATCAATTTGAAGACTCAAGTACCAAAATATAGTGCAACTAGCATAAGTCTTCGGTGCATATTTATGATACTGTAGTATAAGGTGTGCAAAAATGTCTTTTACTCCTAAAATAAGGTATAATTTATCTTATTACTCACTAAATTATTTTTTTCCCCAGAACTATCAATAAAAATAATCATTATTGGAAAATTAAGATTGGCAATGCCCACATTCACCCTAAGGTAGCTCCAGTTTGGGCTAAACCAGGTTGGTCTGTTTTACATTTATAAATGAGAACCAGTTTGGTTGGATTGTTTTTGGTTCTGTGTTCTAGTTATTGTGTTTCTCAATAAGACATTTGATATAAATATCGAAAGTCTTTAAGTACCTTTAGCTACACCAATAGTTGAGTCCCAATGTTAATTCATTTTTATTGCCTAAGAAATCCAAAATATATAAATGATCAAAACAGTTAAATATAATAGTTGTCCCTAATCATTTATGGGTGGTGTTGAATTTAATTATTTTTATTATAGAAAGATCAAATTCAGTGTTAGCTTGTTTCATCATCATCATCATCATTTCGGGTTATTAGAGGCATTCTAATTTAGAAACTAATGATAAGAGCCTTTGGGACATTGAGATTTACGTTTGTTAACATTTTCATGTAAATTGCCTCTCTTTATATGAGCAGAGAACCTTCGGCGGCTTGACTTAAAAAGATGGAGGATATTTATGTGGCAATTATTTCCATGCTCTTGTTTTAGCCTTAATTCCTCTTTATCTATGAAAACGTTGTCAGGTTTTTGATCAATCTTATGTTGAATGTGAAGAAGTTCTAGTTGTTGTGATTATTAACAATAAATCACGCCACGGATCGTAATTCAAATAATGGATATTAATAACTAGAGATAATATGGATGAGAAAAACAAGAAGATAGATAATAGAACACACAATATTCGACAAACGAAGATTTCACTAATTCTTTGAAAACGATTACAAAATCTATCACAAGAATTATTGCACTCAAAGCTCTCACAAAAGAAGAAAATCAACAGCCCTTTAACCTCTCTCTCACAACAAGATAAACTCTTTCACAAATTCCACATAAAGAATAATATCTCTTTCTTTATTGCCTTAATCTATTGAATAATTATATCTATATATAACAATATAATAGAGTCCATCCAATCTAGAATAAGGTAATAACAATCATACGTAAATATGGAGACTATTAACAAGGTAATAGAGACCAAAATAAATAAGGAAATCAAGTTTGATAAGGAAACCTATTTTTCCGTCCAAGTGCAAAACGGATTTTGCACATTTTCCGCGTAGGTGCAAAAAGAGTGCAAAATCGTTTTTGCACTTTTTCCGCATGAAATCTTTACTTCTGTTTAGTGCAAATTCTATTTTGCACTTTTTCTGCAAGTTTGATTACAAGCCAAAAAATCCGATTTCCAACAAAACTCATATTTTTTTTCTTGGGTTTGGAACCGAGCAAAAAACACAACAATCACCACCTTTTGCGAAGGTAACAAAATCAACCACTATCTTCTTCTTCGCCTTGATGACACATGAAATCTTCTTTATCTCACCCTTTACAAGGGCCACTCAACCATCTATGTCAATGATTGAGCCACATCCGATTATCTATGTTGATGATCAGACCATGTCCGTATTGGATACCATCCCTGGCACGTAACTCTGAGTTGTCAACGGTCTGGAGCCACCACCTAAGCCATAACTCATCCTTATTGCGTTTGCACCACCGGAACATATGCTTCTTGGTTTCCTAACACCATCATACACAACTCTTTCATGTAATATATACAAACCCCCGCAATGACTTGCCTTCAAGACCACATCGTCGCCATGATACACGCTCATTACTCCACCTCGAGTAGAGTACCACATTCCAAGTGATTCTAATCTAGAGAGACTGATTAGATTCCACTTTATCTCCGGCACATGTCTAACATTTATGATTGTTTGAACTGAGCCATCAAATAATTCCAGGCGTACTTCACCAACTCCACGAACTAGCAATCTGGAGCCATCCCCCATGTAGACAAACCCGCTACAATCTTCATATGTGCTATACAATGAACGATTGTTGCAAACATGCATAGCGGCACCGCAATCCAAGAACCATCCTCCCTGACCAGTAAAACTTGCAGGCATCAGTAGGACATTTATAAGATCGGCTTCTTTGTCATAAGAAGTCATCGCAATGGTTGCGGCTCCATCAGGGTTAGTAGCCGATTTTTCCCTGATGTCATCCTTCTTCCTTGGGCAGTCCCTAGCACAATGGCCTGGTTGACCACATTTAAAGCAATCTCCTTTAAAGATAATATTTCGTCCTTTGCTAGAACATTTATTTCCATTCGTTACAAACGCGCATTCTTGAACGGTATTGATTCGATCCTTCTTTCTCATCATCTCTTCCGCAGACAGAGCTTAACACACATTCAAGGTGGTGAAAGATGATCTACTCATAAAGTTCTGAATTAGCGTGAGAAATCTTGTACATATGGAAGATACTGGTAGAGTCCAAATTAGTTGCAGCGTAGGCTTTATCTCAAGAAGAAGCTGATCGGTTTCAATTCTAGAGGTCACATACAACTTCGAGTGAACATGTTTGAGTTTAACATAATGATTTCTGATTTGTTAAACTTGAACGAAGCATGAAAATATGATCCATAACCGGCTATCTTGTTGTCAATTCTCTTCCGGAATCCTATGACCATTTAAGCACCACTTTGTGTATGGTAAGACCTTCAGTGATATAGACGTTTCTTCGGCACTGCTTGGTAATGAGCAGAGACAGAGGGAGAAATGTATCATCGTCGTCGTTGGTAGCGGGGAAGGACATGAACGGAAATCTTGAAGCAAAGCACAATAACTCTCGGTCCATAGTCACTACAAAGTTTGATAACTAATGTACAAGCCTCCTGCAAAAGGAAAGGGATTGAAGCATGACCTTGAACCTTCAAAGTGAAGAAGAAGTGCGGACGTACCGCGATTCTGATCAGGGGATAAGATTTCGAGAGATGCTAGTGGTTTCTAGGGAAGCTCAACGGCGAGTGGATTCTAGACTCGGGTTGTTGTACCACATGTGTCCAAACAAGGACCTTTTTACCATGACGAAGGTGAATGGAGGAACGGTTTTCATGGGCAATGATCACGTTTGTAGGACGGAGGGTATTGGAACGATCAGTTGAAGCTACATGACGGAGCAATCAGAATCTGAATGAGTTAGGTCCTCCCGGATCTGAAGAAGAATTTGATTTCTTTGGGTTTTTAGATTCCACGGGTGCAAGATTGGTGGACCTTCTAGGGCATGGAATCCTAAAGTTACTTCCGGTGCACTAGTGTTGATGAAGGGAAAGAAAGAGGGTAATCTCTATTTCCTTCAAGGTAGTACGGTGACGGGCAGTGTTTCGGTTTCTACGAAAGCTGGTGGAGCAAGTACAAGTTCGGATTCGACTAAATTATGGCCATGAGATTGGGACATGCCGGGGAGAAGGCGATGACGGTGTTATGTAAACAAGGTTTGCTCCAGGGTGCGAAGAGCTGCAAGCTAGAGATTTCTGCGAGCATTGTGTGCTCGGGAAGCAAACACGGGTAAAGTTTGGGACGGCTATTCATTGCACGAAGGGGTTGCTTGACTACATACACACGGACGTCTGGGGGCCTTCCAAGACGAAATACTTAGGAGGAAATCATTACTTTGTTACATTTGTAGATTATTTCTCTAGGAGGATTTGGGTATATCTCATAAATCACAAAGCCACGAGGTCTTTGGGGTGTTTCTAAGGTGGAAGAAAATGGTCGAAAATCAGCTTGGCAGGAAGATCAAGGTGCTTAGATCCGATAACGGCGGAGAGTACACTAGAGATCCGTTTAAGGAGTACTGCCAAGATGAGGGAATTGTTCGCCATTTCACGGTTAGAGGTACACCACAGCAAAATGGAGTAGATGAGAGGATAGAACCGTACTTACTTGAAAAAGTGAGGTGTATGCTGTCAAATGCAAATTTGGGAAAACGAAGATTTCAGGCCTAATTCTTATGCGAGCTACATCGTGAACGTGTTGCCATCTTCAGGGGTTGATTACAAAATCTATGGAGGTTTGGACAGGATCTCATGCAAGTTACGATTCATTGCACATATTTGGGTGTCAAAGCTGCTTATTATCACGTCCGTGAAGATAAGATTGATCCAACAGCCCGAAAGGCGATCTTTAACCTCAAGGGATATAAGTTATGGTGTCTCTCAAGACAAGAAAATGATCGTTAGCAGAGATGTTACATTTGATGAGGCGTCTTTGCACAAGATCCCTACGGGAGAAAATGTGAAGAATACTCTTGATGAGAGTGAGAAGAGTGGAGTGGTGCAAACGGAAGTTACTACGCCGGTGGTGACTATTCCGGTGCAATCGGAAGTGACTAATCCGGTTGATTCTTGATAGTGATTCGGAGAATGGGGAGATTCCTATTGAGGGGTCTAGTCAACAACAACGAGAGGTACCGTCTTTGGCGAGTGGAAGAGAGCCTAGAGCTCGACGAGCACCGCAACGATTTGGCTATGAAGATAGTGTGGCATATGCATTGGTGGTTTATGGTGATGAACCGACTTCTTACGGGAGGCATGGCGGATAGTCATTGTATGAATGGAAGGCGGCCATGGGTGAGGGATGGATTCTATTAACAAGGTAATAGAGACCAAAATGGGATCTTTGCAAGTTGCCAAGGAAACCAAGTCAATTGGGTGCAAATGGGTGTTTGCCAAGGAAACGGGGTTCTAGATTCGGATTTCCGCGTAGGCGCAAAGCAAGATTGGTGCAAAATCGGTTTTGCACAGAGGGAAGGGGTGGATTCCATAATGCAATCTTTACTTCTCCGGTTTAGTAAAAAATTCCATTAGAGTGCTACACTAGCTTGGTTCTGCAAGTTTGATTACAAGCTTGAACAAAACATCCGATTTCCAACAAAAGCGTTCTCATGGGGATCTAGAGGAGGAGATTTTTTTCAACCGGAGGGGTTCAAGGTTGTTGGCAAGGAGGAGGGTTTTAAACTGAAGAAGTCCTTGTATGGGTTGAGCAAAAAACACAACACTGGTCTGATTCCTTGTCTCTTTGATTGGAAATTTTTGAGCAGGGTTCGTCGGGATTATTTATCCAGAATTCTTGAACTTTCTTTTAGATTAATAAAAAAAATTTGGTCATGAATTTAATTTATAGGCGAAGTACCTTCACCCACTCTAACATATGTGAGATGAAGGATTGTATGGAAGCATAGATTCTGGGAATGGGTTAGGAGAGAAAGAGGGAAAATGTGGTACTCGGGCAATACTAGAGAAAGTGGTGCTCGTTGGATGCGTAGACTCAAAGCCTGTGAGTGTCCCAGCTCCTCACTTCAGCTCTCGGCAACTATGGCTAGAACAGATGAAAAGGTGGAGTATATGGCTCTTCATCGGCAGCAACTTTAGAAGGTGATGTATGCCATGGTGTACTCGACCAGATATTGCTTACCATTTGGCATACATTGTGATAGATTACAAATCCGGGAAACAGCATTGATCTTGGGATTTGACCTATTACAAGGAACGAAGAAAAATTGGTGTACACTGACGGGAAAGCATTACTATATGTATATATCGGATATATATGCTGGGGATATATGAAGCGACGGTCGATCCACGGGGTATTTTCCTCCATTTAGTGGTTGTCCGATTGGAGCTAGGTGTTTGCAAGGTGTGGGCTGTCATATTTTTGGAGTTTTAGTGCTCAAGGAAATTTATCGGGGTTTATAGGTATGGGGATGGTTAAAAAATAACCTTATATTCTCCCCCCCCCCCCCCCCAAATTAATTTTGTTAAAAACTATTACTCACGGACGGACGAAGTAATAGTCGGTTTGGCCCCCCATTTTATACGGGAGATTATCGAGTAGTGGTGAAGTAATTTTGAAGAAAATTGGCACCAAGGATAATCCTTTGCAGATATTAAAAGTTGACGAAGGTGGCTACCGACGACCAAGTTCTGAGCATTGCGCGACTTTGGATATTAACATATCGGTTTTGAGGGCACCGTTCGGGGGTGGAGGCTCACTTCGGGGCCATAAAAGGTTCAGATGCTATAGCAGTATTGATGGAGGAACAATGGGAGTGAGGTGTGCAATTTGCTGGACGGGATCGCTGCATGATTCACGGGCCAGGTGGAGATTTGTAGTTTTGGCTCACATTTTGGTGAAAATGGAAAAAGTTGGGCAGTGGACTTCATGATTCTCACGATCTGACTTTTGTATTATTTCGTTGGGTACCAACCATCCTAGGAAGTGCTTGTGGATTTATGATTTATCAGTGTACTCAGATCCAGTAGTAGTATTCCTTCTTCTGCTTATATGCATGCTTCTGTTCCAATTATCAATAGAAGAAAGTATCGTCTTGAGTTGGAGTGGCTTTTACGCCGACACCACGGTAAACTTGTTTTGTATTATAGCATTTCCTATTTCTCTATTGTGGGTGTGCTTTTTTGTGTCGGTTCTTCTTTCGGGTATACCAAGTGAGCTTGTGAGATCCCTCCCCGTTGCGTCGTGCTCGGTTGTGAGCGGTTTGGTGCAACAATTTTTCCAAAATGTAGGACATGACATATAGGGGGGACACGTTCTTAATTAATTAATTAATTATATATGGAATAAACATTGTAAATATTTAAGAATTCAATAAAATGAAACTAGATTGCATTAATAACCCAAATACTCAAAACATGATCACCAAATTGTTCCATAATTAAAGCATCAAAAAGCATACATAGACTAAATTGTTCCATAGAATGACAGAAAACAAAAGGGAAATATGAAAAGTGGCTTAGTTGCCTCATCCTCGGTTGACGTTGCAATGAAGAAACACTAGGAGTAGTAGCCATCTAAATCAATTATCAAGTATTAGAGACTATAATTAAATTCAAGTTTCGGAGAGAGTATCGGAGAGTGCCGGAGTGTCCGACAAGTGTCAGGCCCGACATGCACGTGGCCTTCAAGAGAGTGTCTGTGCTTCATAGATGTTGGTATAATGGTACGAGGAGAGTAAAAAGCTATTTTTTTGTAACTCTAGATTTAGACACCGTTGACGGAAGTGACAAGGAAGGTCCTGCAGGCGAGTATTATAATGCCCAAGCATCACGGAGAAAAGAAAAGAAACGACAAGAGAGGGAAACACAACGCCAAGTACTGGGCAATTTCTTTCATTACGTTCCTCGTTTTCCTCTTCTCTTTCTTATGTTATTTTTGGTTTGTACTTCTACCTATATTCCTAGTTATATGTAATTGAATACTCGAGATCACAGAATGCGAGCATCATTTAGTAAATCTCTATAATGATAATAATTTAGTGGTTATGGTATAATATTAGAACATTATGAACTTTTAAAACAATTTAATTTCACTTTCCTTGCATATTTCCTCTTATTCGTTTTTGGCATCATGACTAGATTTCTGTACTGAGTCGAGTCTTTGAAAAATGACCTGGAAGGCTAAGGAGGCCACACGTGACACGCCAGTCGAGGCAAACTAAACATGACTACTATGCAGAAATGAGGAGGAGGAAGGATGAGGAGCACAAGAATGTAGTTTGGTTGGTCTCCTATATATACTTTGGAATTTTGGATTATGAGGATTTGAAACACTGTTGATTTGTTGTCGAAGAAGTTTGACATGGTTCATCCAAGAAGAAGTCAAAGCTCGAAAAGCCAAGGAGGAGGAAGCTGCTGCTGTAGAGATCGAAAAGTGGACGATGTCGAAGGTACTACAGAAAATGAAGTTCAAGATGGAACCAAGGCTTGCTTTTCGATTTTGTGGAATACATTAAGGTAGTTTTTAAGTTTTCTAATGCTATTTGCTCTATACTCGGAAATACCAACATAAGTTTGCTAATTAGATAGATATTTAAAATGTAAATTCTAGTTGAATAATTGTGTTGTCGGGAGCAAAGTACTGAAATGCAGGATTGCCTGATGGGTTTTGATTTAATGTTAAAGAAACACAAATGCATTCCCTTGGAAGATCTAGCTGCAGAAAATCTCCGCAGCTATAAGGAAGGTGATCTGGATGTTGAAGTAAATATTATGCTTTTTCTCTTTAATGCATGCAGTTTTTGAGTCAACTAATGGGGCTTTTGGCTGTCCCCAAAAGCTTAGTGATTGTATTAGTATTAGTTAAAATTTTAAAGTCGAGGTTAGACAACTTACTGAATTAAATACTTTGACTTTTTATAAATTTTGATTGAAGTAATTTTGCCATGTTTGAGATGGTTTCAAAGTGGGTTAAGCAATGTTAAATTTTTCATTGCTTCCTAATCATATTATACAATTTTGTTGGTGCAGGATTGAGGATTGTATCAACCGGATCACCTCCCTGGAAAATACGGGTATGATATGCTTGATAAGATTTTTGAGACTTGAACCTATGATTTATTAATTGTGCCCTTGCAAGGATAAAAATATAAGTTACTTTGTCTCAAATTAAGAGTCTCACTTTAACTTTGGTACTTATGAAGATAACACTAATTTCAACCAAATCAGTAGTCAAAACTACGACTTATTTTTATAATTTGATTTAGTGCATCAATTACATCCAAAAAAGAAAATCAAGACTTCTAATTTGCGACAGAGGGAGTAAAACCTAGCTTTATCATGGACAAGGAGTGATGGTGTATCAATCTGGTTTGACTTATTTAACCAATCATAGAGTATTTTCTAACAGTGTATGGCTTATGTGGACAATCAATTAGAGTCTTTTAAAGATGACTTAGCAAGGTGGAAATAATAATGGTGATAACACAAGGAATTATATAGGTGGTTTAGCCCTGTTAATGGTCTTACTCCACCCCTATTGAATGAGCTTAGAGTTCAGAAGAACCTTTTATATAAGAACAATGTTATAAGGGTTTAAAAATACATACACTCAACTATTTTAAGGAGGTTATTTGGGATTAAAATATATATAAACCTGAAGTTTGCCTCCACTTGCAATGTAAGACCTAATGTTTTTCAACTTGCAATGTAAGACCTCAAGTTTTATTCCGTCAACAATTTGAGACCTCTGTTCGTTAAGTGTTGAGTGGCTGCTTATGTGGCATTAAAACAATGACATGGCTGCTTATGTGGCATTAAAACATACTCTCGATCTTTCCAACAATTTTCTCAATGGAACACTACCCATTTCTCTCTTCAACTCATCTGAACTCCAAGTCCTCTTTCTTACTAGCAATGTCATCTCCGGCGAGTTGTCGGAGTCTTTTTTCGGGATGAAGAGTATTCAGCTGCTTAATCTTTCCGATAATGCCCTCGCCAGAGAGTTTCCGAAAGTTGTAAACTCTCTAAAAAATCTCAGTGTTGTTTCTTTGAGGAGTAATTACTTTTCAGGTTCTATTCCAAGTGGGTTCCAATTTGTTCAAGTTCTAGATCTATCCTCCAATTTGTTCAATGGAACTCTGTCTTTGGAATTCGGTGGAGAGAATTTTCGTTATTTGAATCTTTCTTACAATAACCTATCTGGGTTAGTACCACTCGAGTTTGTGAAGAAAATTATGGTGAATTCCACTATTGATCTATCCTTCAACAATCTCACCGGCCCAATCCCTCAATCCATTGCCTTGTTGAATCAGAAAACATAGTCGTTTGTGGGAAATGCAAATATGTGTGGAAAACCATTGAAAAAGCTCTGTATAATTCCTTCCTCACTATCAACTCTGCATAATGTCATTGATGTTAACTATAGTTCTTCTCCTGCAGCAATAGCAGCCATCCCTAAAACAATAGATGGAAAAAATTCGCCTGGAACAGAGTCCACCACCCAGAACCAACTGGAGCACAGGTTAAAACTGAGGACAATTGCTAGAATCGCGATCGAGGATTTAGCCGGAATTGGACTCTTAGCTGTGGTAACATTTTATTTATAACTATAATTTGTAGCAACATTATACCCAGTGATTTTTAAAACACACGATTTTGTTTGGTCAAAGTCAATAGTAACATATTTTTTCTCCTTTTTGAACGAAATATTTAATTTGAATTATAAGGGTTGAAGGTAAAATTTTTTACTGGCTGAATCCTGAGGTGTGTTCAATTAGGTTCCAATTTTCTAATATAGCTAGTAATTTCACCTTAGTAAAAATTAATTTTTCCCCTCTTATTTTTCCTAATATGATTAACATTATATTTCCAGTAGGTAATTCTGTACGTGTGCCAATTGAAAAAGAAAAATAGAGACACTAAGAGCTCATTTGGTTCGAGCTTTAGGAATGAAATTAGCATTCTAGATGCCGGGAAACCTTTATTCCTGGCATCCTTTATTTCAATCCATTAATGCTCATTTGGTTGAAGTTTTAGGAATGAAATCGGCAAAAAAAAAATTTATTTTCTGGATTTTTTTTCATTTTTTGGGAAAAAAATATTTTTCCCTTTTGCTGGAAAAACATATATATTTTTTTATTTTTAGGAAAAAAACAATATTTTCGTTTTTTGGGAAAAAATATATTTTTTTTTCATTTTCTGGGAAAAAATAATTTTTTCGCTTTCTGGAAAGAAATGATTTTTGGTGAATATGGATAAATATAGGTGAAGAAAGTAGAATATAGAGAGAAGCTATTTTCTCGCCAAAATTATATCCATGTTATTGTTTTAATGCCACATAAGCAACCCACTTAGCACTTAAAGGACGGAGGTCTCAAATTGTTGACGGAATAAAGCTTGAGGTCTTACATTGCAAGTTGAAAAACATTAGGTCTTACATTACAAGTGGGGACAAACTTCAGGTTTATATATATTTTAATCCCAGGTTATCTACTTAGAACAAATGTGGAGATCGTAGGACAATAAGTACATAACTCAATATTCTCTATAAGTCGGCCTACTAAATGTTCTTAAGTGATTGTATCCTCTTTATCACTCTAACTTTATTGTTGTTTGCCTAGATAATCATCTTGTTGACGGAGTAAATGCTCCCTATATATATGAAGATCAAGTATGCCCAATCCCATGAAATCAGGGCTGTTGCACACCTAATCCTCTACCACAATTGGTAAAAACCTTGCTTTATACTTGAATATTGCTTGATTTTTACTCTTTCCCCTTTATCATGGTGGTTGAGGTGCATTTAATGCCAGCGTGGTGTTCTGTCAGCAGATAGTGTAGTTCTTCGTCAGAATACACTGTTGTAGCCAACTGCTCCATTGTAGTGCCCCATCGCAAACTTCCTAAAGGTCTGTTAGCTCTTCAGGTCTGTTCAACAATCTTCAGTTGGTCTTGCGAACGTGTGGAGAACACGTGTGAGGGATCTTTAACCCTGTATGACTTTTGTGCAGACCTGTTGAGTTAGCAGTAGGAATCCCTGTGTTGTTGCGTGGCCTTCCATGTAGGATCTTGATTTGTTGTATTTGCTTGACCAAAATCTACCCTCATCAAGGGGTATAATTGTGCTTACGTTGTGTATAATAGGGAGATTATCTGGTGTAATGGATGACAAAGGGAAGTACATATACACCTCACTAGAAGAAATGAAAGCTGCTGCTGACTATATCAAGTGCGAGGGCAAGGTTAGCTTCACATCTGGCCAGCAAGTCCAACTAGTTCATAGATCTAGAACCAAAAGCCGAGCTTGCCAAGGATATTAACGCGGAGCGGATAACCGTGACTTGATAAGAGCTCCTACCTCCTACATATAAAGATAACAGAGAAATAAACCCAGTGAGTGCAAAGTGGTATTTACGAACTGCTTTAATTCTCTTTATAAGTTTATGGGTTTTGTAGAAAATAATTACACTAATGAAATTAAACTTGGGTTGTATTAGTATTTGTGTTAACAAATATCTGTAAATGTGTTATCTGATTCTTGTCCATTAACTTTATGCTATTTTGTGCTACGAATTTATCAGCTGTGAGTGCAAAGAGTAAACGAAGTAGAGTAAAATCACACATGTGCCTTCTCACAACAAATGTTTTTGGAACTTTATAACAGGGTGATAAGATAAGGGACCAAAATGTATGTTATTTACAGTATAACCTTTCATAAATTAATAATTAGAGATAGAAATTTGTAGGTGGTTCAAAATTTGGGCATAACCGACGGTAATGATTCGAGAGAATAAGTTTCGTTATTTTTAGCAAGAATGTGAGTTTAGACAGGCGATTTTTTAGGTATGGTAGGTTCTCCTGGTAGCGCTTATATTGATTTAGCAGTACGTCTTCCGTATGTTAATCTGGTAGTACGTTTTTCGTTTGTGTGTGTATGATTGTTATATTGAGCTCTTAAGGCTGTCGATGAATGATGGATATAGATTACAAGCTCTCTCTCTAACAAAAAAGCAGAAAAAGCAAGGAAGTAATTTACTAATAGCCAGAGCATTCCACAATTAACAACCCTTATTCTAAGTCCTCATTTTTCTATTTATACATATATAATTAGGGTTACATTTGCTTATTAAGGTTAATAGTAAAATGACTAAAGAGGGTAAAACTTGGATAATACTCCAGCCTTATCTCCTTTATCCAAAACTAACAACTTCTGAAACTATACATTTGTAGTGGTGGTCAGTACGATTTGGTATGATTTTTCTCATGCACTTTTCACGTGTTAAGCCACGTGTGCCTTTCCTTGTTGAAGTTGGCCTCGGCTTGACCGTCTCAGCAACTCGGTGCGTCTCTGCTCTTTCCTTTTGCTCATGCTAGGCCCATTGGCCTGGTTTACCGCATGGGCTCTTAAACAGATTAGGTCGGCCTAACTTGCCTTAACCAAATTTTATGCTTCCTCAAAATTCAACCTAGATTTAAATTTCAACCAAAAAAACAAGCTACTATAGTTTTAGAGAACCTTATAAATAGTTAAGTTTTTTTAAAATTAATTATTAATTTGCGGAAGATTGGGACTTATAGAATTTTACAAGGAAATATTTAAAATTATTTTTTATTAATTTTATTGAGATTATTAATTTAGCACGTTAGTCTCCGGTTGGGACAGAAAAATTTTTTTTTTTTATTATTTTAAATTTTTTTACTAATTTACTGAGTATTAATTAAAAGGCAGTCGCTATTTACACACTAAGAATTACTTGGTTTTACTCCATGTTTCTTTCGCTCGATGATAAGCGAATAAGTGTATGTAAGCTCAATGATAAGCAAATAAGTGCATGTTATTCGCTCAATGACAAGCGAGTAAGGCATTGAAGTTTTTACTCGCTTGTCATCAAGTGAGTAAGATGCACTTCCTCGCTTGTCATCGAACAATGAACATGTACTTATTCACTTAGTATTGGGCAAATGAAAAGTGGAAGTATTACCAAAAATTTTTTAGTGTGTAAATAGCGGTTGCCATTAAAAACGAGAACCCGGAATTTCTCACATCCTATATCGTGTGCGAATTAAGCTAACAAATAGTTTAATTACCCACACTAAATATCAACCGCCTTAATTAATCATAGCCGCCAAAATCTTCTTTAAAATCAGAGGAAGAGAATGGACGTTGAATGGGTCTCCCTATTTCTATTATAAGCCGTTTGTTGGCTGTCCCAAAATATAGTTTTTTCTTCCCCTTCTCTTTTTCCATTTTTCCCCATCACCTCCCTTCGCCGTGTTTAGCAACCACGCGGCTTCGGCTGGTGATCATCCATCCCTTTTCTCATTCTCTATTTCTTTCCCTTCTCCTCCTCCATTTCCTTTTTTTTTGTCATTTCTTATCCATGAATAATTAACTAAAACAAAATTCAATCATACTTGCATACATATGAAAACTTTTACTACATGTACATGGAACCTAATCATGTATCGCATCCTGATTTTATTGTTATTACTACTACTCTTCACTTCTCGTATTCGTGCACAAGACTACATTGACGGAAACACCAAGGGAGATGGTGGTGGAGATGGCGGTGGCGGCGAGGAGGCGGCCCCGCCGGCCCCACCACCGGAGCAGGAAATGTGCAATGGCATATTCCTTTCCTACAACTTCATATCGCGGGAGAAGGAATACCCCCACGTGAAGAATGTGACGGCCCAGTCGTGGGCGTTCAAGTCGGCGTTAACTGTGGTTAATACGGGATCGTACGAGCTCAAGTCGTGGAAGGCGTTCGTAGGGTTTCAACACGAGGAGATAATTGTGTCGGCTGATGGGGCAGTTGTGATCGACGGGGAGGAGTTTCCGGTTAAGGTTGGGAAGAATGGGACCCATTTTGCAGGGTATCCACAGGCGGATCTGTTGACGGCCATTGATACAGCTGGGGATGAGACTAAGATACAGGCTAAGGTGGGTATAAAGGGGACGCAGTTTGGGGTGAAGCCACCACATGTGCCGATGCCAAAGACTATTAGGCTTATGAATGATGGATATAAGTGTCCTGGAGTAAAGCGTCGCGGTACGTCGTCTTCTTTCGTCATGTCCTTAAAAATCTCATTATTTTTCTCCAATTGCGAAAAATATATAATACTTTTGAAGTATTATGTGATCATATTTTAGAACCAGTAGTAAGCGTAGAAAGTACATAATACTGAATTCCATATTCTCTGTGCACAGAGAATTATTGAATAGATTTACAACTAAGATTCGTTTCAAATCTCAAAATGAATTCGAAATATGTATCATTTTCGTCTAATATGTTGTTGAAGTAAACTCCATATTTTATATCACAACTAACTAGTTTTTCTCCTACAAAAATTTGATACAGCAAGTTATATGCACGTGTGCTGCAAGAGGGACCCAAAATACAAGCCCAAAGTCATCAAAACCAAGTTCCTTCCCAAGATGTACGGCGACCTCACCTTCACCTATGATGTAATCCAATCCTTTGAAAGCAATTACCTGGCCCAAGTCACCATGGACAACAACCACCCACTTGGCCGCCTGGATCACTGGAACCTCACCTGGGAATGGATGCGCAACGAATTCATTTACGACATGAGGGGTGCCTATACCCACCTAAAGGACCCCTCCGAATGCCTTTACAGTGAGGCCGGCCAATACTACAAAGACTTTGATTTCTCCCAAGTCTTGAATTGCCAGAAGAAACCCATCATCGCTGACCTCCCGAAAGAACGTTGGAATGACTCAAAGATTGGAAAGATTCCATACTGTTGTCGGAATGGCAGCCTCCTTCCGGCCACAATGAACGCTAGCGAGTCCCGTTCCATTTTCCAGCTCACTGTTTACAAGCTCCCACCTGATATGAACCGGACTGCTCTCAGCCCACCCCAGAACTGGAAAATATATGGGGTAGTCAACCCGCACTACAAGTGCGGTCCCCCAATCCGGATCGACCCGACTGAGTTCCCGGACCTGAGCGGGCTTGACGCCGTGTCCCTGGCGGTTGCAAGCTGGCAGGTGAGCTGTAACATCACAAAGCCCAAACCGAAGCAGGCGAAATGCTGCGTATCGTTTTCGGCTTTTTATGCTGATTCGGTTGTGCCTTGTAATACTTGCGCTTGTGGCTGCGACGACCCGGAATCTGGTATTGATACTGATAAGTGTAACGAGAATGCGGACCCATTACCTCTCCCTCCCGAAGCGCTTCTTGTTCCTTTCGAGAACAGAACAAATAAAGCACGTGCATGGGCGCACAATAAGCACTTTAAAGTACCTAAAAAACTGCCATGTCCGGATAACTGTATGGTAAGCGTTAACTGGCACGTGGATTCGGATTACAAGACTGGGTGGACGGCCCGGATCACACTGTTCAATTGGGGGGATGTGAATTTCGAGGACTGGTTCACAGCAATTCAGATGGGTAAAGCATTCAAGGGATACGAAAATGTGTACTCGTTTAATGGGACGAAGGTTCCTTCTCTCAACAACACCATTTTTATGCAGGGGTTGGAGGGTTTGAATTTCTTGGTGGGGGAAGTGAACGGGACCCACCCGGATAGGGATCCGAGGGTGCCCGGGAAGCAGCAATCGGTGATTTCGTTCTTGAAGAACAAGACGCCTAGGCTTAATGTAGTCAAGGGAGACGGGTTTCCGACTAAGGTGGTGTTTAATGGGGAAGAGTGTGCGCTTCCTAAGCACTTCCCAGTACTGAGTGGGGCGGATCGGTCACAATCTCGGGGCAGGTTCTTGCTGTCGGTTATCCCCGGAGTGTTGACTTTTGTGCTCTTACTCTAGAGGTAGACTTAGGCTCAGAATCTTCGTACCATTGAGCTCCATCCTTGTAAGTAACTAAACTTTGCTAACACTTCTATATATGTTAAAATCATATGAAATTCAGGTTTTTTAGAACCTAACAATTGTATCATGTCACGATATTATAACCAGCTTTTGTTCATATCAACACTTTTTTTTTTTTGTTGTTGTATTTTGTCAGAGAAGGAGAGGGCAAATGATGTAATTGGGCGTCTGATAGAGAAGAAGAAGAAAGATGCAGGAGTAGCCGATGCCGGTAGTACGTGGTAGTAGTACATCCAGAAGCAAATCTTGGGTGAGATCAATTAATGTTTTAAGAAGTTGAGACAAAGGCCAATTACAAATGTTCGTATAAAATATAAAAGTACGTAATACGTTAGAGTTCATTATTTCTTTTTTTTTTCCTTTAGCAATTACGTAATGCTTGTTTGCCCAAGAGCTCTAGTTCAAGTGGGATTGGATAAGCTTAAGTTCCATCCCCTTTTTTACTTGTAGTTTAATGAGAGAGATTTAGACCTTCTTTTAAAATAAAAAAAATTCTATCTGTAGCTTTGTCTTTCTCTTTTTCTACACTTCCGATCCTCATCATATATATATACACACACATAAAAAGAGACTGAAAATCTTGGAGGCGGATAATTAATGGTCGGGAATTGAAGTTGATCTTTGTAGTGGACAATATAAGATAACAAATAAAGTATTTAATTAATTCCCGTGGATATATATTTTTAATATTGAATGATGTCATTTTAACATGGATAAGTAGAGTCTTCGTACGTATGCTCTCTACGTAAGTGAATTTTTTGGAAAAAAATATTAGTCCTATTAAGTCAATGTTGTTCTGCACTTCATTTTAAGAGTAATGTTTTCTACTTGTCGCATTTTTTAAATCAAAATAGTTATTTTGATACAATTGATGCTTTCATTGAAGATGTCCCAGACTTATATTTTAGACATTATAAAAGGAAAGATGTGATCCATAATCTAAGATGAAATGAACAGATTGATTAATCCACAAAAGGGCTCGTGTTCCTGTAGTACAAACATATATATAGTCGAGTCCAAATTAAATTAATTGTTGAACTTAAGATTAAGGTGACCTTAATTTTCAATGTCGTTGATCGAAGCACTAAATTAATCCATAAGTAGTAATGCTGGTAGGTCTTTCTTAATTAATATTAAAATGAAAGGTCATATTAACTCTCAGGTCAACGTATCTGGTAATCCACCTTTTGGTCTTTCCCACGCATCTATTTGCAATAGTAATAGAACTCGAGTGGGGGGATCGAAAGAAAAAGGAATTGTTCATTTAAAGGCATCATAATTCACACACGATAGTGTGCTTTTTTATTATAATCAAAATTGTCACCCTAGCTAATCGATCCCCAGCCAAAAGGACCAGATTGGATCTAGGAGTAAACTTTATTTTAGACATCAATTTATATATCGGCCATTTTAGTCTAGCCTCAATCTCGATCATTTAGAAAAAAACAGCTCGGATCTGGCATTGCTGGGGTTCCATGTTGCACATGCGGGGCAGGTTCATTGCCCTCTGAGCCATTTGTTGCATCTGCTGACCCCCCATTTGGCCCTTCTGTTGTTGCTGCCTCACCATCCGCCTAATGGACTCACAACGGCACTCTCTGTCTATGTTCTCTAGCTGCTGGCAGCACTGCCTTCTGTGCTGTTGCTGTTGTGGGTTCATGACCACCTCCTCGTAGGGGCTGCCCTGTCGTAAGTACATCTGGCAGTGGCAGAGCTGCTGGTCGTGGAACTGCTCCCTGCACCTCTGCTGCTGTGAACCGCTGCCTCTGGTGTTGTCCTCCTCTTCCTCCACAATGGTGGTGGTGTAGGCGGAGGCAACAGCCACCAGGGCTACTAGGAGGGCCGCTATGGTTGCAAGCTTTGCCATTGAGGATTGTGAGTAGTACGTAATGAGAAAGAGAGTTTGAGGTTAATTGGTGGTGTCGGTGTAAGAGGAATAGGGCCGGGATGGGTATTTATAGGTGAGTTTGGGGACTTGCATGGGCCATGGGAAGTACGTTGTGTGTGGGGGGAAGGCATGTAGGAAGTGGTGAGGTGGCTAGATTGTTGATTACACGTATGACTTGCATGCAAATGCTTTCATGGGTAGGTTTGGTTTTGTTTTGTTATGCATGAACTTATTTGGATTTTTCCGAAGCACTTCTTTGTTAGCTAGGTCTAGTTAATTTGATACACCAAACAAGCTGATAGATCGTGCTCATAGCCTTGTCAGGATATTGGGGCGATGTCTCCGTTGTGTTTGTAACAACTGGAAATTTTCATTATGGTTATCAACACATTTTTTCAAGAATAATTTTTGTGATTCAATAATTACTGATGGTTAATATTTGGAGTGTTTAATCATTGGTAATTAAATTGGCTTTTGACAGTGTGATGAATCATTGAGATTGTGAATTGAATGAATGAATTGATTATTTATTTTTAAAAATGGGTGCTTTAGGAACAAAAATTGCAGGAGTTGACGAATTTGTTTATTAATCGAAATTAGACCTCGTTACAAAGCCTTTTAAGGTCTACACCTGGTTCAGAATAAAAGATGTTTAAGAGGGAGAGGGACTTCGCACAATCAGCCCAACCATTATTAATTAATTATACTTGTTTCATATATAATATTCATGAAATTTGTTTAGTTTGTGTTATTAATTAATGAAATTTTAATATTTTAGCATGAACAACTTATCTTTAAATAATTGATTTCTCCGTAAAAACTGTTTAGGCTATGGGTGAAATGGTACTCAGATGAAAGTGTTATTTATGGGGCAAGGGGATGAATCGATATGATGAACGAAATGGGTCATATTAAAGGGTTGAAAATAAGGTCATTCGTCCTGAGCCGATCTGAGATTAGTTCTTTAATTTACTGAACATTTGGCTAAATGCTTCAGAATTTAATAGCTTCATTTTCATTCTCTAATTAATAAATATAATTGATTAAACTTAATCAAATCATGTAATATACTTATGTCTTCTGCCTTTTTTGTGTCGGGGTTAGTTTGAAATTAGAACACATGGCCTTTCATTTACTGAACCAAAAAATAAAAAAAAAAATCAATTACATTTTTTTTCCTGTAACATCCAAATTAATTAGTTTTATATCAATCAAATTATTATATACTCCGTATTTGAGGTTTGATAGTACAAATACCCGTTTTCTTTCCCATGTTTAATCTAACACTAACAGAGTTGTTTCCGATATATAGGCCGGCCGGTTGGATAGTATATCCATCTATACATATAATCCCGGCCATTTGGTCCAGGCCGGCTCCCTTATACATGTACAAATTAGGGCTTAATTACGACAATGTGTTATATTATTAACTATCTATGAAAGAGATTTTGTCCGTCCATCTGTAGACTTTAATGTTTTCATTGATGGCTACACCGATCCAATTCGTTTAGGTTAATTGGTGATATGTTAATTAGTACGTGCCTGTTGTTACAGTTGCGCATGCATGTTACACACTAGCTAGCTCAATCATCCGGTTAACTTACGCTTGGTGTGATAGATATGTTTAGACGAAATTAAAGAAAGCACAAATTAAACGGGCTCTTATTAGAAATTAAAGCAGTTGAATAATTAATTAAGGGAAACAAAAGCATGCACATCATTAATATTGACACGCGATCGATATGATGGTGTGCTCCATAATCACATTACATCCCCCCCCCCCCCCCCCCCCCCCCCCCCAAAAAAAAAAGACTAGATCCATCGAGGTTTGAACTTTTATTATTAGTACTAGTAATAGCCTATTTTTCTCCAATTAATTAGGCCTTCGATTTAGACTGCTCGCATGAGGCATGCATTGTTGGGGTTCGATATTGCACATACGGGGCAGGTTCATTTCCCTCTGTTGCATCTCGATCTTGACCCCCCAATTTGTCCCTCCTGTTGTTGCTTCCTCATTGATAGAAATAGAGGAAGAGAAGGAGAGAGAACTTGTATATATAATTGAATTCATGACAATACAAGGAGCCATATATATATACATGGATGAATACAAGTATGAACTGGGAGAAATAAAAGGTTTGACAATCTAGCAAAAAATCCCCAAGATTATGGCACAATATTTGCACATATATGTTGACAAATTTGCACGTATATGTTGACACTGCATATATATGTTGATAGCCATTTGTAAACTCAAGGTGGCATATGCGATACCAACTTAAGTTTGGAAATAAGATCGAGAAAGCGAGTAGGAAGATGAACTTTGGTGAAAACATCAGCTGGTTGATCTTCAGAAGAAACAGAAAGAAGACGAACAGTGCTATGTGTGATATGCTGATGAGCAAAATGACAATCGACTTCTATGTGCTTTGTATGTTCATGAAAAACATTATTATGAGTGATCTGAATAACACTTCGATTATCATAATAGAGAATAGTGCGAGAACGTTGAGGGGCATCCATTTCCTCAAGAAGCCATCTAAGCCAGATAACCTATTGTGTAGTGTTAGTAAGCGCACGATATTCTACCTCAGTACTAGATCTAAAAACAAGAGATTGTTTTTTGCCATGTCGTGATATCAGGGAATCCCCTAAGAAGAAACAGCAATCAGTGGTAGATCGTCGATCAGTGGGATCTCCTGCCCAATCAGCATCAAAATAAGCTTGTAACTCAAGGGAAGACGTGGAGGAAAAATGAAAACTATTAAACATTGTTCCCTTAAGGTACCAAAGTGTGTAGAGCGAGGAGTATACATAAATTAACTCACTAAATTAGCTGTATAAGCGATATCTGGGTGAGTGACGGTAAGATAGACAAGACTGCCAACAAATTGTCTATATAACGTAACATCATTGAGAGGAGTGCCATTAAGCGGAGTCAACTTGAGATTAATTTCTAGTGGAGTAGGCGCAGTTTTACCGTCAGTGAGACCAACTTAAGCAATAATGTCAGAAGTATATTTTGCTTGAGAAAGATAATAGCCAGCTTACCCAAGAAGTAGTTGAGACGGCCGAGATCCTTCATTTCAAAATGTTCGCTAGGAGATCTTTTGAGATTAAATATACCCGTATGATCATTTCTCATGATTATCATATCATCTACATAAAGAAAAAGTATAACACCATTATCTATTTGCCAAATAAAGACACCAAGATCAGAGTTGTTAGAAGTGAAACCAAACTTTTAAATTGTTGAGCTAAATTTTGTAAACCAGGCACGAGGAGCCTGTTTAAGGCCTGTACAAGGCACGACGTAGTATGATAACTTGAGAAGGAGAATGGGGATATCCTGGAAGGGGTTTCATATAAACTTCTTCACTGAGTTCACTATTGAAAAATGCATTTTTCACGTCCATTTAGAAAAGAACCCATGTTCGAGCAGCAGCAATGGCAAGAAGTGTGCGAACAGACGTCATGCGAGCAACATGGGCAAAAGTCTTTTCATAATTAATATTGTACTCCTGGGTGAAACCTCTGGAAACAAGACGAGCTTTGTATCGTTTAACAAAACCATTTGACCTGGTTTTGATTTTATAGACACATTTACAACCAACTATAGTTTTTCCTGGTGGGAAAACAACTAACTCCCATGTTTGGGTTTTTTCTAAGGCCTGTAATTCCTCAGACATTGCTTGTTGTCAAAGTGGGTTAAAACTTACTTTTTTAAAGGAAGAAGGTTCATGGTGTGAAAATATGGTAGGGTAACAATGATAATCACGAAGGTGACGTAGAAGTTCTTTTACCAGAGCGGACTGTCGTGTCGGTGGTGGAATGATATGATCAACAGACGTGGCAGTTTTAGTGGGATTGACCTCAGTTGGAGACTCGTTTGAAGGTGTAATATTAAGTGAAGATGGTTTAGATGGTGTGACATTCTCATGGGCTGAGTGAGGTGATCTGAATCAGTAGTGGTATCGAAAGGCTGAGTATCAGACTCATCTATGATAATAGTGGTAGTTGGAGAAAGATCAATAGTGGAATTGGTAAAAAAAAGAACACAAGATTCCTCAGAAACGTGAAACATGGATAAGGAAGAGAACATTTTATGTTCCCAAAACATGACATGATGAGAAATATATAGACATTTAGAGATAGGATCCCAGTACCTATCCCTTTGTGTTCAATCCTATATCCCAAAAAACAACAGAGACAAGATCGAGGTTCGAGTTTGGAATGTTTATGTGGTTGAAATAACAAAAAGCATGCGCAACCAATCACCTTCAGAAGATTATAGGCATGAGAAATACCATATAATCATTCATAGGGTGATTGATTTTGAAGACTCGGTATTGGAATGCGATTGATTGTATAAACAGCAATACGAGCTACTTCCCTCCAGAAACGCTCAGGACATCCATTAGAAATAAAGAGAGTGCGAACAATATCAAGAACGTGTCTATGTTTTTTCTCAGCATGAACATTCTGTTGAGATGTGTCTGGACAAGAATATTAAGAAATGGTTCCCTGTTCACGAAAAAACTAGAGAAAATTTGTTTTTTTTATATTTCATGGCATTATCAGCATGAATTTTTTTGATGGATTGAGAACATTGAGTCTGTACCATTCGAGCAAAACAATAATATATTTGAGGTAACTCTGAGCGATTTTTCATATGACAAATCTAATTAAAACGTGTATAATCATCTAGAAAAATCATAAAATATTTCGAACCACCCATAATATTATGAAAAGAAAGACCCCAAACATCAAAATGTATAAGATCAAATGGAGCAAAAGAAATAGAATCACTTTTATTAAATGGTAATGCTGGTTGTTTTCCAAGTTTACAAGATAAACATTACATTTTATCAGACTTTATTGAACCTAAACAACTAGAAGACATATGAGATCGAAGGCGATCAAAAGACAAATTATCTAATATAGAATGACATAAACTTATGGGAGAATTAAATAATGTAAACACAGCAGTGAAAAATTGAGGGATGCGAAGATGAATAGGTTTAAACATACTCCCAACTTTACAGCTTATCCCAATAATCTGCCATGTCCGTGGATCCTGTACATTACAACCAAAAGAGGAAAATATAACATTGTGTCTAAGGTCACATAATTGGCCAATAAAAATAAGATTTATAGTCAATTTTAGAATATGAAAAGTAGCAGGTAATGAGAGATTATGAGTAGCAACTGATCCAATATGGCTAATATATAATGGAGATCCATCGGTAGTATTAATAGAAGATAAATGCGTCACTAGAGTTTTGGACTGAAAGTAGTAGAGTCAGAGGTCATATGATTACAGTACCCAGAGTCAAAGAACCAAGAAGTACCTGAGGTGACAAATATTGCAGTACTAGGAGGGGATATAACCTGTTTGAGAAGGGTTGTATTGTCATTAATAGTTACCGATGAAGTAAAACTTTTTAAAGTATTGATTAGTTGTTCAGTAGTGGCAGCAGTGAAAAAGGATGTGTGAGATCGTTTGGACGGATTCTTACAATAGTCCTTTTGATAGTGACCTGGTGCTTGCTTATGGCAATGCCTGCAAATGCAAATAAAATAGTGCAACAACACATGATCGGTAGCATGGCAATATAAGAAATGATGTGGAGAGGTCGTCGTAGATTTTGGGTAATGAGAGGCAAGCACGGTATTAGTGTTATGAGATCTGGTGCCAAACTGAGTTTTTTCAGACAGAAGTTCGGTGATTGCCTCATCAAGGGTTGGTAGAGGTTGGCGATGAAGAAGAGCCACTTTGACTGGTTCAAACCGATTATGTAGAGCCATAAATAGAGTAATCACTCGTTGATGATCTCTATATTTTTTGATTTTTGCAGCATCAGTATGGGAATCCCAAACAGGTTTAGATAGAGCTAGCTGATCCCATATAACATAGAGTTCTGACTGAAAGCTGTCAATTGACTGATCTGGTTGCTGAGTTTTGGCATGTAAGGCTGTCAAAAGCTAATATTGATAAGCAAGATCGTTGGTTGCGTACTGTGCTTTTAAAAAATCCCACACTTATTTTGCTGTGTTGAAATGTCCGAATTGTTGATTGATGGAAGTTGTGGAAGTGTTGCGACACAAAGTAATGATATCACAATTTTTACTGTTCTAATCATCCTATCGCTTAATGAATTTTTCGATTGTTTCGCATTCTTTTCGAATAGGTTTAGTAATATCTTTAGTAACCATTCGCCAAACTCTTCGGGCTTTGAGAAAGCTAGGCATAGCTTGAGCCCAATGTATATAATTTGGTCCATTGAGGGTGATTGAAACAAGACAAGCAATTTCAGATTTTTTCATTGCATACTGTATTGAGAGATCTGGAATAGTAATAAGGAAACATATATTTTTTCGAAGAAAACCGGGGCTGAAAATAGGAGCGAAATAGCAAAAAGCCCCTAGAACAGGTTTGGTATTATGGGGCGAGGGCAAATTAAAGTGGGATAAATTAAGGTGGGAGAAAAATTAAAGTGGGTTTTGTGGGAGACAAATTAAAGTGGGTTTTATGTTTTTTTAGTCATAAATGGGGTACAAATGGCTAATTTTTTTTATCACTCTCTCTATCTCGTCTTCCTCTTATCTCTCTCAAGTATAACCCAATTCCTCATTTATTCTTCCCCGGTCAAAGACCCTAATTGTTCATCAAGGAAACAGGAAAATAAATAACACTATGAGGAACTTTGGATATCTCTCTTGTGAATCCACTGGCGGTAAGGCCCCGAGGAAGTAATTGGCAACAAAAGCCGCAAGAAAGTCAGCTCCGGCTATTGGAGGAGTGAACAAGCTGCACAGATTCAGGCTAGGCATGGTGGCATTGAGAGATATCAGAAAGTACCAGAAGTGTACCGAGCTATTGATCTGAAAATTGCCATTTCATCGTCTAGTGAGAGAAATAGCTCAGGATTTCAAAACGGATCTTCTATTTTAAAGCTTTGCCATGGCAGCTCTACAAGAGGTGGTCGAGGCTTATTTAGTGGGGCTTTTTGAGGATTTATGTGCCAACGAGAACGGCAGTGGCGAGAATGACTAAAAAAAATAATTGAATGAGTTTACGTTTGCTCTAATACCATGATAGAAATAGAGGAAGAGAAGAAAAGAGAACTTGTATACATAATTGAATCCATGACAACATAAGGAGACCTATATATATACATGGATGAATACAAATATGAATTGGGAGAAATAAAAGGTATCTAGCAAAAAATCCTTAAGATTATGGCACAATATATACACATATATGTTGACAAATCTGCACGTATATGTCGACTCTGCACATGTATGTTGACACTCATTATATGCCAAATGGACTTGCAACGACACTGTCTGTCTATATTCTTTGGCTACTGGCAGCACTGCCTTCTGTGTTGCTTCTATTGCGGGTTCACCACCATCCTCAAAGATGAAATATCATCGTCCTTGTAGGAGCTAGCCTTGCCGTAAGTACATGCATTTGGCAGTGGCAGAGTTTCTATTATAACTGCTTCGACACCTCTACTGGTGTAAGCCGCCACCTTTACAATTGTCCTCCTCCACAATAGTGGTGGTGTACGTAGGCGGAGGCCATGGCCACAATGGCTACTATGAGGGCTGTTATGATTGTAAATCTTACCATTGGGAGTTGTGAGTAATTTAAGTGGTGTGGCTGATGATTGTATATATGTATATATTTGGGATGGATATGATTAAGATCAATGGTGGTAAGGGGTGGTATTTATAGTAGAACTGAAAGATTTGCATGGATAATAGGTATCGGGTGGTGGGGTTAGGCAGATTGCAGATGGGTTGGTTTTGTTTGGGGTGGCTAAATCAATTATTGTTTACACGTAAGATTTGCATACAAATGCTTCCATACTAGATTTTGTTTTCTTATACATGAGCTATTTTTGGATTCTTTAATTTGAGGCAATTGTTGGATATGTCTAGTCTATAGATCGTCCAAAAAAGTTGATCATGCCAATAGCTTTGTGGTCTAATGGTGTATTCTTAGGTCATATTCCTACTCAAAAGGTTTTGAGTTCAAATTTTTGTCAACGTAATAATCAATACTCTGTTATAGTGATAAGTGGCAATCTAATAGATTAATCTATACCTAAGGCGTACCGTACTTATAGTATGGGAACTTGATAGAACTTTTTTCCTTTCGGGTAGGAACGATAACAAGAATTGTCCTACTTTAAGTAATAACACATCACAAGAGTTTTTTTAGGGTATAAACAAACCACAATTCTCATTAATCAATTCTCTGCCATTTCCATTCATTATACCAAAAACAGGAATTTGTCACACTATAGATGTGTTAATTTGTCACGGTCATTGACCCTATCATACTTAATACAATCAACGTCCATGTAAAATCTCTAATTTACAATTTAAATCACTACTGGTCAAGGTCTTTGACCGTGACAAACGTGTTTTTCGTAATTTATGGTACGACATAATTTGGTTTGTTTTGTATTTCCTCCTTATCCAACCTTAATTTCATTATATCCACACTTTCATTAAACTCGGCCACCGCCCTCTATCTTCACACTCCCACACCATTCTGCCCTCTATATCTATTGCTATTGCATTGCCTTGAACCTCCATAAATACCACCGTCGACCCCTACAATGAAACCTAGCTCCCTTTCTTTAAAAAATAATTTTTATTTTATTATTTCCTCTTTGTTTGAGATTTACAAACATTTATAAACAGAAACTGAATAACCACTGATCATCATTAGTCTTAATGAATTAGAAGAGACGAGATGAGACGACAAGTTCTTTAACAATATTCTGAAAATCGAATCTTCATATACTAGTAAAGTTTCCTTCTTCTTCAATCCTTTGGTCAATTGGTTGTACATTTCAGATTTTAGGTTAAATAGTGATATAATTAAATTTGTGGCTCGATTGTGTGGTACATTTCTTTCTTTTTCTCTTGTTTAATTTTTCTACAAAAGAATTTAGCCAATATGGGAACATAACAAGTAAATTTTTATATGATGATGGGTTTTTAATAATAATAAAATTTTGAGTTGTGGGTGTGGGTGTTTAAGCTAAAGAGGTGTTTAATTGAATATGTGTAAGAGTAAAGGACCATACATATATATATATATATATATATATATATATTAAGGGTAGGAATGTATGTAGGATAGTGCAAAAAAACTTAACATTTACAAAGCCACTAATAATTATACACAATGATTGGAGAATTATGAGAGACCCGTATAAGGCACTGGGTGATATGATACTTTACCAAATTAAGAACTCCAATACAAAAATTATGAGCACCAAAAAGCTTTGAACGCACCCAGTTACCCACTAGTCAATTTGTAACTCAACTTTGAATGCTTAATATTGAATGAAACCATTTTATTTCGATGAAATGTAAAAGTAAACACTGTCTTAATTCATTTTCTGTCACTACTTATATACATACATGTATTTATATGAATATCCACAGGATTTGTAGTATGTATATCTTGTTGTTTGGGAGTTTAGTTAACTTAAATGTGTGTTTATAATTTAATACAAATAATTTTTTTCTTTTTGTGGTTGATTGTGGTTAGGTGAATGATACTTCAAGGATGCTTTAGGTATGCACATTTTGAATTGGTAATGGTTGCTTTTGAGGATTTGGTGCTCTTCATTTGATTTCTTGTTAATTTAATCTAATTTTATTTTAATATCTACATCAATAAACCTGAATGCCTTATATACCAATGTATTTATTTATACATCCTTCCACTTTCTTGAGAGTTATTAAGATATTTAATTGTTGTATTTATTTTCCAAAGTAGGAGAAGAAAATTTTTGGTGTTGTAAAAATGTTAGTATAATTGTTCTTTTTTCAAACTATTTGAATGAAGTAATATTCTGGTGATTGTCTTTTGAAAATGAATTAACGGAAGCGCATTCTCCCTTACTTTCATATTGATTTCCTTTTAAAGACATCTCGTTTTGTTTTTGAATTGAGTGGGATTTTTTTTTCACAGAAGTAAGAGTAAGATTAGTCTTAACCAAAGTAGTTATGGTTTTTGTATGTGTTTAGCAGCATGGGGGAAATGTGAATGCTACAGATCATACTGGGTGAACGACATTATTGTGACACCTCGAATCCGATTATGAGATCTTCACCTCCAGGATCCAGTTAATCACGGATGCCGTGCGTTATGGCGGGTTAAAATATAAAAACCTCGACTTACAAAAACTTTTCTTAAATGAAATATGATTCGTTTGAAAATTTTGTTGCATAAAATTTTGGCATGTGGAGTTCGTTTAAGTAACAAACCAACCTGTGCAATGCAATTCACACCCAAGTGCATGCAAACCCCGCTAGGACTCCTATTCTAGCTACCCGGAAGCTAACTATTCAATCCATCGGTCTCGTCCCTAGACTTCCCATATAGTGGATTCCTACTCATTTTGATGCCATTCGAGAGTCTCTGATGGAGAATCACCTTCTCAAGATCACTAGCCTATTAAGGTTTGCTATGCTACAGAAAAAAGGTTATAAAGTATTCTACAACACAACCTCACGTTATCTTGCACTTATTTCGAGAGTCAACAACTAATAGCCAATCATGCATTGTTTCCTCTTTGAAGTTAGTTCATTATGATTGTCCATGCTTGGCCAACTAATAGGCTTTACATCCTATCGTCCTTCTAAGTCATTATGTTATGGTTTTCCTCGATTAGTTATCCGTTAACTATAATTACCGCTTTGGTTATTAATATATTATATTCATTATGAATAGGCCATCCAATCTCGTGAATAGTACGTACTATCACGCTTATCTATTGTATCTTTAAGGATAATGGTTAATAACACTTTCCTCTTTTGATATTAGTACATTATGAATGGCCATTGCTTTCATATGTATATTATTATCCGTTAAATAAATGTCCGCGTTCATCTAATGTCATACAAATCAAGTCCGAGGCATTATATAACAAACAATATATATGACACAACAAAGATAATAATGATAATAACATTCAACTATAACACAACGTCCGTATCATATCTCCTACATAATGCTTCAGTTTCACCCCGCGGTCGTCTAGGCCCAGAGCAATATATCCCGAAGGCTCAGAGGCTCTTGTTTATGTCTCCTCCAAGTGGGGAGTGGCTCAGGGACTTGGTTCTCTAAGTAAGTTATTCGGAGATAAATCTTAAGACATTTTTTCAGGAATAACACTCTGAATAGTTAACGAGGATAACACCCATACAAGTCATGTCAACACTCGAAAAGACCTACACCAGGAAATACCCTAGCAGGGTAATGTCCATTAGTATCCCGACTACTTCCCGTGGGACTCATCATTGGGTAAGTAGTGGCACACGGAACCTACTCCGCTTTTCGAGAAAACTCGTCTAACCAAGAACACATAGTTCAGTTGGACAGCAAAATACAAAAAGTGGGTTCTTCCTTTGTGGGCAACACAACCACGGACGGAGTCACCCCTTTTATTTTTTCATGCATGGTTTAGGGAATTTCACCTAAGGGCGAAAATTAGGCGGCCCACCTTCAAGTCATCGGGAGTTACCTGATGCTCGGCTCAACAAACCTAGCCCATATGTATGATCGTAATAACCGAATATATATATTACATCCATTTATTCGCACAATGAATATCATCATTATCAATCATTCAACCCATTATACATATGGCATTCCAAACACAAACACACACATATATATCATTTCCCACTATTTATTAATCATCAACGTAAACGTCATCATCACGCTTATAATCTGTATACTTATCGTTATATGGTTATTCGTACTATAAGGCCAACTAATTCATTATTAGTACCGTATATCTCATTATGTGTCATGTGTATCAAACTAAAGCCGTAAGAGTTTTATATTTAATCTTATGTCATTCTATAAAGCTAAACATCGGCTTGTATTATTCTTGCCTAATTGGCACACTCATGGCACAGTTGCCTCATAAGGTTACGATTATGGGAACCTACACCCCATCGAAACTACTTAGTGACATTTGTAGGATGTATCAAGGTTACACTTCCCTTACTAGTGCTAATAATGTTCTACTATAGGCAATTGACTCAAAGTTATCGTATAAGACTCCGTCTTAGTGGGTTTTAGAACAATCCCATAAATCATGCTCTACATTTGAAACTAGTGTGATATATGTGTATTTCTACTATTCCCAACCCTAATCAACCATACTATAAGTACCAATCTCCAAACCCTCAAATTTTATATTAACATGCATCTACAATAATGGGTTTAGTGTAAATATCCAATTGTGGAAGCCAAAAACATGAAATTAATTATGTACACATGCTATCTAAGTGGCAACCTACTAATATGAATCATGAATTAAGGATTTATCAACCCAAACCCACACAAAGTACATACAACCTAGGGTTTGTCATAAAATCCCCATTCTTTGAAAGAAAACTCTAATGCAACAAGTAAAAGTTGTAATCAAAGCTTTAGTATTACTGTTCCCACCTTAATTGAAGAAAATCCACAAAATTGAGGTGTTGATGGTTGGACCTTCAAGCTCTAAGCTCTCCTCAAGCTCCTATGGAGGTGTGTAGGTGGAGAGGATGATGAATAGTTCCCACCTAGCTCCAAATCTTGAACCAAGATGAATATCCTTTTAATCCTTCAAGAATCCCTCACTCTCTCTCTAGAACTCTCTAAATGTGATGTGTGGTGTTGTACAAATGTGGGGTGAGAAATATGGTTAAAATGGAAGAAGAAAAATAGATTAAAAGTAGTAAAAAAATGGCTTCTTACGCAAGTTGGATCGATATAGGCTTAATCTGGATCGATCTAGACATGAAAAATGAGTGTTCTGGCCAATCTGGATCAATTTAGGTAAGGCTGGATCGACCTAGGTAATAGTTAAAATTTTACCTGACTTTGTGAACCCAAAATGAATCTCAAAATAGTTGAATCTTGACTCGGGCCAAACACTAAAGTTGTAGATGAGAATGAGATAAAGATTTGGCCACAAATTGAGATTCTTTTAGACATCGAATGAAGGAGTTATAGCCTCTCAAAGTTGGCCAAAAACTAACTTTCGCAAAAAGTTCAAAACGCGCGATTAACTTCCCGTTTTCTATTTGGGCCACCCGATTAATGATTCGATTGATCCCACAAACTTGATATACCTAATGTGGAATGGTATCAGGTCCAATATAAAAGGCTCGAAACCCAAAGCTCACGCTCTAACGGAGATTAAGCCATAACCGGGCTTAATAGAAGGATTAAGGTGAAAAATTGAATACGAAGTGTTATAATTACACTGGAGTACGATGCAAAAAGTTATTCAAGTAGCAGAGCTTTTGCTTTAAGATGGTTCTCGCATTAATTATGTTGACATGTATGGATATCAGGTTGGTTTTCAGCGTTTCTTTTCACATACTTGATCTCCAACGTCGAAATTTTGGGGTGGGACAAAACTAAGCATTCTTCAATGATGGTGAGTACTAAAATCCATTTCTTAAGATCACTATTGACGGTTTGGACAGTAGCTAGAGATACAAACCAATTTTTTTATTTTTTTTATGAAAATAATCATATCTATAATAATAAATTCATATATAAATAATACCATGACCCATGTTTCTGCTAAATGATATGTCTCTTCTTTTCCATCATCCTCTCTCAGGATTTGAGTCGAATGACTAGTTTATTTAGTTGATAATGGAATGTCTAAAATTATTGTAATTGGGTTAAAGTGGAAGACAAGTCGGCTTGTATAGTCGACCCTGATACTAACATGGTCATAGTAAATTTGACAAAATTAAAGAGCAAAGATCATATAAACAACAAGCCATTTGTTTGTACTTTCCAGAATCATAAACAAGTGTCCTATGCAAATAGCCTTAAGAATGGTCCATGGTCTGTCATTATGTATTCTCCCATGCGACTAACTAAATTAGTAGATAACCTTAAAACACCTCGTGAATTTCAGTCTGCATTGAAGAAAATTTTAAATTATTTAGATGACTAAATGTGCACCACTTTTCACTCTTAGATGTATTACTTTGGTTCCTTTTTTATGTTTGTCTTATAACCTTGATAAGAAACCTTTATTACTTTTATATCAAAAGTAGTCTTGCATTTTAAATTCATATGCTATTTTTTTTGTGTTATTTCAGAAGAATGTAAAATTCTAATATAATGGTGATAACAAAAGACTTTTATGATACGCTTTTTAAAGAGAGAACTCCCATTTACCTCTATGGCTCTCAAAAAATTAAATAATGTCATATTCTACGACGTAAAGGGGTTGACATTCTAGAGCCTCTTTTATTTTAATCTATATTACGCAGTCTACCACAAAGTTGGGACAATGCAAAGATAAATTTATTTCAAAAATACGGATCAATTGATTACGTAACACAATTAGTAAAGTTATTGGAAATGAAAGAAATGGAAATAAATCCCTTATGGATAGAGTTTAGACGAGGGAGAATGAGACATGCAACTAATGTGAGTGAACATGTCTGTAATAAAGAAAAAATATACCATACGCTTAAGAAACATTGTTTTCATTATACCACCATGTTCTCTTCATAATGCTATTGTCAATATACTCCAACTAACATGGCTAGTAAAACCGATACTTCAAAAGATAAAAGGTCGACTTTATGACATGGTTGAACTAGTGAAACTTTTATAAAGTGTTGAAAAGGTAGAATTTCATAACATTTATCTATCAATTTAAATACATTATATTGCATATATTATATTCAACTATTGACATATATTTATGTGTAATTATAGGAAATGGCAGGCTCATCTAGTAGGGATCATACTCCAATTAGTAGTTCAAGTACTCCAACTATTGATGTACAATCCATCAGTACATGTGAATAAGTGGTCATTAAATTTAATCTGGCTGACCAAATTATAAAAAACAAAATAACTTTATTTAATCGGTCTTTGTCCTATTTGAAAACAATGGTAGCTAGGGTTGACATATGAAGATTGGAGACAAGTTGAGACAACCAAAAAAGAAGACTTGTGGAAATAACTTAGTAAGTATTTCGTTATTGATCCTAAGTAGAAAGATAATGTTGTGAAAGAGATGGCGGTCAACTAAAAAACTAGAGGAAAACTTTGAGATCCAAATACTTTAGTGGCCTAGCGATAGTAGCGAAATAAGGGCATTAAAAGACAAAGCTCATAGTAAAGATAGAATTTGCATTCTTGAATATAATGCTTTTGTTGAACCCGAAGCAACGGGGGCTAAATTGTCACAAAAGGAGAAAAATAAAGCAAATAGGTCTCTAAAGAATGATGTTCATTGTCTTGGTAGAACATCATACACAGAGAAAACTGAGGAAATGGTACGTATGTAGGCAATTTTTAGTATAAGCACATGTCATTTAAACTTTTATTTAATTTTGCTTTTGTCATCATTTATAGAAAATCAAGGATCCTGAGAGGCGATCACCTGAACGGACTGAAGTATATATTGAAGCACGAAAATAACCTAAAATATGCCAACTTCACCCTAATGTTGTTGAAGAAATTATAAGTTGATTGTGTCATATAACTCAAGTTACGTTATTAATATTACTTATAAGTTGAATATATATATATATAATTATTAACCAACATATTTTGTAGCAAAAACTGAATGAGTTGAGAAACAGCTAAAACTCAACAAGTTATACATTTTCGGATAGTGATGCCTTAACACAAGCTTTTGGCAAGGACAAGAAGGGACGGACTCGTGGTGTAGGTCTAGTGTCAAAAACCAAAGTGAAAGCTATCACTCCTATTCGGCCAGAAAAGCAAAACATGGAGAAGAATGTGATGAATAAAATTTCAAAAAAATTCGAAAAGGTAAACTCAAATATGCAACTTATCTTGAAAGCAATTTCTTCAACGGGTCAAGTTTTTTCACCTCCACAATTTTCTCAAAGTTGTACACCTTCAACAAGGCCCTTACAAACTCCAAGTCCCTCCCCTTTTATAGCTCTATACACAACTCCGAATCCAACATCTTCAACTCTTCAATTAGTCAAATTAAAAGATCCTAGTAATAAGAGGATAATTACATAGGGTTTCATAGAACTAATAGAAGCGAGAACGATTGTCCATCATCACCGGATACTTGAATTCAAAAGAAAAGTGAACGTCGTCCGTATTTTGGGGGATGATAGTGAATCTTTATATCTTTTTGTACAAGGGTGTGCCACCATTATCAGAGAAGTTTTTAGTGCTTTTGTGGTGCGGCCAATATATTTTATTCAGTTCTAGTTCTAAATGTTATAAATTGGATGTGTTAAACTTGTAGTTTATTATTTAGACATTAATCATTTGAATAATTTTGCTAGTTATGTGTTCTTTAGCCAACTTTATAGAGTGATAAAATTAGGTTTTATTATATGTATCTTGCTTTTAATGTTAGTAGACATTAGTATTATTAAAATATGATAGAAGGTTGATGTCAAAATACATTATTATATATTTAATTTAAAACATGGAAAAAATATGGTTTTTAAAATTTTTAAATTTTTTTTTGAATTTAATTTAATAATTTTCACGGTCAATAATCGTGATAAACAAGTATGACAGAAGTGAGATGTTTTATGCTTTTCACGGTCAATGACCGTAGCAAACTTTATACCTTGCCATGTCAACGACCGTAGCAATTTTTTATGTTAATAGAGGTCAATGACCGTGACAAAAAGCCAGGGTCAATGATCGTGGCAATATATATTCATTGTTATAGATTAAATTCACACTTTTCTATCAAACTTGTCATGGTTTTTGACCGAGACAAATGTGTTTGTCTTGGTGCTAGTTGCCACGGTCATTGACCATGACAAATTCCTATTTTTGGTGTACAATGAAGAGATATTTATAGATAAGAGACTATGATAACTACCCACTAACAAAACTACCCATAACTCATGCACCCACTACTAACTTTCCCGCTACCTATAACAACACACATTGCACAATTATTATAACAATATACTTTTAACCGTAAATCCTAACATTCATTCTCCCATGAAATGAACCTTGTCCTCAAGGTTCGATTACTAACATTTAACTCCACCCGGGTCCCAAGTAGGTCTATTGATAAAATTAAATTTCCTTTTATGAAATGCAATATGAGCCATTGAAATATGGACAGTTAAATTCAAATAATTCAAAAAATATTGATTAACTAGTTTGACAAGCCTTTCTACCATCACTTTCACATTACCATATTTCATTTCATTATTAATTATTTTGCCGAAGGTCATGTCTCTTGCTTTGCCAATGTAATTCACGTATAGAACTCCACATGGAAGATGAGATGCCTTAATTAAAGAATTGTCTTCAATGTAATTATAAGTAATATAGGATCCTTCAGGCCCCAAAAACAACTCATTTAATTCGGGCACCCTTTACACCCTTACCAATGTTTGAACCTTCTTTGTCCGTAGGACACATAATTTTAACAGTTTGGTTAACGAATACCCATTCATTATACGAATGTTCCACTTACATATGGCAGTGTAATGGTTAATTAAGTACCATTTGTTGAAATGACCCAGCAATGTTTATTTGCTGTGAAGACGATGTAGTCATTGAATCTTGATAGCCTAAAGAACCTGTAAAATATATCTCTCATATTTATTTATGAGAGAAATACAACTCTTCTGATACCAAATGATATAACCTTGTTCCTTTCGGGTAGGAACAAACCACACGAATTGTCTTAGTGATAAATACATGCAGAAAAATAGAGAAAATAAACCTAATTAAACTTGCTTTTGGGTAACAATAACCAACGATTTACTCAAAATATTCTTTGCCGTTTTATTACTTAAAGAAGCCTAAAAATACTAAAACAAAAGGCACACAAGACTTCTTGATAGCCACTACTTAGACCCATTACTATTCATTCTCATACTATAGTGCAAAGTGAACCACATTCTCATACTAAAGTTCAAAGTGGACCACAACCTTAAACTCACAACACACATATATAAACATAATCATAATGAATAGGCCCACTACTAGATTTTATTATGAACATGGCTTATCAATCTTCATCCCTTGAATAAAGACCTTGTCCTCAAGGTTTACACCAGAAAGTTGCCGTTTTTCTCCATCACATTTTCGATGGTAAGTGGGGATTGAATATCTTCAATCATAGGCAAAAGTGGTGCTGAGAATATCTCATCACATTTAAAACAAAGACCATTTTCCCTTTGATGTTTCATTTCCTCCTAAGTTATTTTTTACTGCCAATGTAACAGAGTCATGGCCAGGAACAATAGGTGGGGAATTAAGCAAGATTTTTTTCTCAAAAGAGCCATTCATACCTTATTCGAGCTAACTTGATGGTCTCCCGTAAAGTTGTGAATTTGAACATTCATACTTCACATGCAATCTCCTCCTTAAGTCCACCAAGAAAATTCCAATCAATGTCTTTTAAGGCCAACCAACCACATGATTGGCTAGGCGTTCAAACTCACATTGATATTCTCAAAGACTTCACATTTGTTTAATTTTAGATAATGTCTCATCAAAATCCTCGTACTCTATTAGTTCAAATCGAGAAACATATTCTCACAGATTGAAACATGGCATGAAGTGTAACAAAAGGCATATAAAATATTTTCCATGTAATCATCCATTTCGAAATAAAAAAATGCATTTAATGGCGAGCAAGAGCATGGATTACATCTTGAACTTTCAGTGGTTAACAAGTATAATTAAAGGTTGGTGGGATTAAGGTTCTTCAGGAAAGAAGAATGTGAAGAAATCATCAAGAGCAAAAAAGAGGAAGAAGCACATAGCACAAATTAATACTCATGATGATTATATATGTTGGAAAAAGAAGAAAATATTATTTTAGCTAAAAAAATAAAAATACTTTCATGTTTGGCATAACTTATATGTAATGTATATTAAACTAAATATTTACGATAGTTTAGTTGGCACTTTACATAACATTCCTAGAAAAACGAAAGATATAGTCAATTGTCGGAAATACCTTGAAGACATGGGCTTAAGGAAACAATTAGGCACCGCAAGTTAATGAGAAAGGAACTTACAAACTAGCAGCATGCTATACATTGTCTAGGGCGGAGGAAAAAATGGTATGCGAAACTCTTCAAGAGATTAAGGTCCCAGATGGATATTATTCCAATTTTAGAAATCATGTGTCAATGGATGATTTAAAATTATATGGTCTCAAGTATCATGATTGTGACATCCTAATGCAACAACTGGTTCTAATTGCAATATGAAATGTGTCGCCCAAGCAGGTGCGGCGTGTTATTATTAGAGTATATTTCTTCTTCAATGCTCTTTGCGCAAAAGCAATGATTGTGCAAAGATTGCGTAATATTTAAAAGGATATTGTGACCACATTATACTTGTTTAAGAAATACTTCTCACCATCGTTCTTTGACATAATGGTAGATTTAATAGTGTCTTGTAAGAGCGAGCGTTGTGGTCGTATTTTCTTCCGATGGTATAGTTAATTTGAAACTTACAATTGTTTGTTAATATTATCACGAGCTAAATGCATGTTTTTGAACATCATATAATTTTTGTGGTATATATTTTTCTACTAGAAAAAATAGATGGTTCTTTTTATAAAGAAGAGAGAAGTTTAAAGTTGTGAAAAGCTCGACAAAGAAAAAATGGTGAGTCGCACACACGGCCACTAAGAAAGTTGTTGATAATATGATGAGTTTTTATGTGCTTCAATTATATTAAACATGTAAAGTGTCTATATATTTTGTATTGAAATATAATATATCATCTTGCTAAACTATCTTATTGCTTGAATTGGAAAAAGAAAGTCGAAGATGGGGAGTATATCGATTGAAGGAAGTTCGGATATCCTCACAAGAGCATTGGGTACTTCCGAGCATTCCGATCATTTTAGGGAGGATTCACGGTCACCCCACAACATACTTCCATCTCTCATGCAACGGATCAAAAAGTTATAAGGAGTTGGAATCCAAGTATATGGAAGAATGTCGAAAAAAGAAAGAACTTGAGCAAAAATTCAATGATTTGCAAGCCCTTGCAAACTTCTGAAACTGTTATCGGAGCATCATCTGAAAAGGTTGATTCAAATACACACAAAAGTGAGAGTCAAAGGGATTTGGTATCGACTACTAATGCACAGGATTCTTTTGGCATTACTAAAACTCCATCAAAAAATAAAAAGGTACTAACAAGGCAAATAAAATTTATGATGACACCTTTGAAATTTCTTATTTGTGGTAATTATTTAATTTTTTGAGCAGTTAAAATGAGCATACAATCTCAAGTCTCAAGAATTAAGATTACATATGATGGGGGGATATTGTAAAGGTATCAATATTTCACCAATTTTCATTTGTATTTGTGAAGTTATACTTGGACCATTTTTTAATTATTATTATTTTCAATCATAGGGAAAAAAGATGTAGATTGGCCATTCACTCGAAAACCAACATTGTCATTAATGATTTTTCCTTTAAGGGGAACGGGTCAAATGAAAAGGTTCACGGCATTCATTTGGGAGAAAAAAATGTGTCTATTCAAAATATGTTCTCTTCTAATGATACCCTTCTTATGCCAATTCTTAGTGAGATAGGAGATGGTTAAGGATGCCATTGGTTACTAGTTAAATTGCATGGCCAAAAGAACTTGTATTATTGGGTGTTAAGGTATTATATTTGAATCCTCAGCTGCTTATTCCTTTAAATTTTCAATAAACTAATGACATTATATTTGTTATCGAATTAGGTAGAGGTTAATGATGATCTTAGTGTCGAACAAGGAATGGATTATGATGGTGATGATTTTGATGTTGCTATGATTCAAGCCTTTGCCCAAACAATGGAGAGCAGGAAGAGAAAGGATATTGATTCCACTTGAGGAAGAGATATTTGGAGAGAAGAATCTAGAGTCTTGCTTTTTCAAGCAAGACTTGATTGATTTTTGCGAGATGAAAACCATGGATGTTAATTTAATTGCTACATACATGAGGTGAGAGAATTAATTTAAGTTCATTTTTTTTTGCACAATTTAATTTATTTTTGTCTTTAGGTACTTGTACACTAAATTTGAGAAGTAACACAAAATTATTAAGTTCATCAATCCGGCATCTATAAGTACCATATCCAAGAAAGTTTTATCTCATTTTATCACAAATTTTCTTCATTCCATATAACATTCAAGCAATGCAGTATATTTGTTTGATATACATTTTTACTTGGACATGAACTATGTTATCATGATTAACTTACGTTAAAATCGTTTCATTACAGGTTTCATTGGGTATTGATGGTAATTGATTGCGCTTCAATGAATGTCTATTGGTTGGATTCCTACCGGATGAGCAACCTAAATTAGCAAATTTTATGTCAATTCCTGAGTAAATTTGTTATCTTTACCTCTTGTTATAGTTATTCCTAATTAGTGATTAAACATATAATTCTTGTATTCTAGGGGTTACTTCCTTTGTTTGTTGATGAAAGAAAAAAATTAATGCCAACATGGGATGTCGTTACGGTAAATAAGTACAAAAATACTTTCTCATTTTTTCAATATTAAACAAATGCTAATATTTATGGCACATGTTTTCACCTAGGGACCAAGGTAACCTGATAGCGTTCAATATAATGTGGCTATCATGTGATGAGGTTTGTGAGAGATTTGATCAAAGAAACTTCTCAGTCTATTGAAATGAATGAAGTTAATCTTTAATTTTGATTCTTTATTAATTTCATGTTTAAGTAAGTCATAATAGTAACTTTTAATATGATTTAGATGAGGAATTTAGTCAGTAAAGAGAGGTGCACACGGGAAGAGCTAAACAAAGTTAGAGTTGAGCTCATTGAATTTGTTGTGGAGCACATTGAGGCATCACTAAATAACGCACAAGATCCAAATCAAAGCAACTTGGAGGTACAGGTCCCTATTGACTCGATCTTTTTAGTGATAGACACACTAATTGCGTGCTGATTGGTGAGTGAGTTTTGATCTGTTTTTTTGAGACTTATTGGCTGCTATTATACACTTTTGTTGTGCTCTTTGTGTGGTAAATTGATGACTTTCTACATGTGCTATTAGACACATTTTTGTGGACTGATTGGCTGCACTTTCAAGTCTGAGTTTTGCTGCTTATAGGAAGATTTGATGCAGTGAGTTTACACATTGTGCATTCTAATCATTAATGTGAATCGAAGCTCCATAGGAAGGGGATTTATAAGCATCTTGAGATGTTTTTTATTTCTAAAAGTTGAAGGAAAAGGGGCATGTGTCCATTCCTTGCAATCTTCAACAAATGCAAAAGGACCTAATTAGTTTACTTTTAGTCAGAAGTTACTCTTATCTTTTCATGGATAATATATTGCATCTTCCTCTTTTTTTCCATTTCATTATTAAGTTAGAAACAAAATCAAAAATGAACCATAAATATTTTCTCCACCATCCATATTAGCAAATGAGGTCCCAAACATGATTAGGACAAATTTATATAGAGGGGCAGATGGGAAAAAAAATGGCAATTTATTGAAAAGGTAGATAATTCACACACGATAGTGTGCATTTATTATAAAATTTATTTTTGAGACACGCACATACATGAGCCATGCATTTTAATATAGCCTAGCTAGCTCTGATGATGGATCGATTTAGAAAAAGACAGCTCGAATCTGGCATTGCTGGGGTTCCATGTTACACATGCGGGGCAGGTTCATTGCCATTTGGGTCATCTTTTCCATCTCTTGACCCCCCATTTGCCCCTCCTGTTGTTGTTGCCTCATCATCTGCCTAATCGATTCACAGCGGCACTGATTGTCTATGTTCTCTAGTTGCTTGCAGCACTCCCTTCTGTGTTGTTGCTGCTGTGGGTTCACCACCATCCTCAATGACGAAATGTCGTCCTCCCCTTGCCTGCACTGCTGCCTCAGATACATCTGGCAGTGGCGGAGCTGCTGCTGCTCCTGGAACTGCTCCTCGCACCTCCGCTGCTGTGAGCCCCCACCTCTGGGGTTGTCTTCCTCCACCACAGTGGTGGTGATAGTGGTGGTATAGGCGGAGGCCACGGCCACCAGGCCTATGAGGAGAGCTGCTACGATTGCGAGCTTTGCCATTGCGAATTTTGAGTTTGTGGTGTACTATTGGATGATGGTACTATTTGGCCGGGTTGATGAAGAATATTGAGGATGATGGGGGCCGAAGGAATTTATAGGAAAATTGGGGGGTTTGCATGGAGAATACGTGGAGGGTGGTGGAGGGTGGGGTGAGGTGTCTGGATTATTTCTTACACGTAGATTTTACATGCGTATGCTTCCATGCTAGATTTTGTTTTCTTTTGCATGAACCACTTGTTTTATTTGGTACTCTTCAGCCGATCTTTCTAGTGCATGCAACTTTATTTGTTTGAATGAAGTTTACGATTACTTATTTCATCTACCGGTTATCTATATTTATATTTTTTAAATATATAATTTATTAATAAATGAAATAAGTAAGAATATCATTTAATTTCCTTCCCTTTATACGTAGGGCATATGCGGCTAGTGGAATGGTGTTAACTATAAATTTTAGTGCAAGTGTTTAAATAATAACACAGTTTAGTTTAGATATACAAGATAACGAAAAATATTTGGCGATTCCGTACTTCTTTGGCAGTGATTATACGTGATTTGGCAATAGAGGGACCCTAATAATTTTGTAGAACACTTAAATTAATGTTTTCAACGTGAAGACTCTGTCTAATAATTAATTACATGTTTCTCACAAAAATCAATTGATTTTAGTTTCCTTTTACATGTTATTATCAAACGGACCCGAAAGATTTAAATTTTTCTGTTGAAAATATTGCTCTAAGATATATTTTCTCCCAGCTCGACAGATAGGCTGAAAAATCTATATTTATATAAAAGGGGCTAATTTGACAAAAAAAAAAAAAAGTTAACCAAATTTGCGGCTTAAAATTTGTCTTGTACCTTTTTCTTTTTTTTTAAAAAAAAAAAAAGAGTTTGTATGCGTGTGAACATATTAAAAGCATCCATAGAATTAATGAAGTGCATGGGTAAATGGCCAAGGTAATTTGAGTATTTTGGCTTTTAAAAAAAAAATTTGCTTGTGAATTCCATTATTAAATATTACGGGAATATGTACAACCATGCATGGAAAATCAAATTTAAATCTGACTTTTTCTTGTGAAATGGTAATTTGACTATTAATTGTTACAGTAATTTGAGTATTGTGGCTTTCCCAAAAAAAAAATTACTCTTAATGATATATTGTTGTCCGATTTTCTTTTTCTTTACCTTTTGTGATGCATGTTAATCTAATTTTTACATTTTTTTGTATTCTTCATTTATTCATAAATTTTCTTTAGCGTATTAATTTATTCGTTTAGCAAGTTTTTCAGTTTTGGATTCTGTCTTTAAATATTTTTTAAAAAATTTAAATGTTATTTATATTATTGTACTTTTAATTTTAGTAATTTGATAACTATTTGAATTGTTAGAGGTTGTTTCTATTGCCACTAAATGTACATACTTTATGCTTTTCTTTAATATTCATTGTAATTTATATTTTACTGATTTTAATCTTAAATGAAATTGCTTACCAATTTTTTCCCAAGTAGTTTTAGTTTTCCTATCTCCGGCCTAAGGTATCTTTAAGTATTTTTTATAAAAAAATTCAGTGTTTTTTATTTAATTTAATACATAGTATTATAAATTTAATTTAGTGGTTCAATTTGGTTTTAGTTTATTGTTTGCTTGCATTATATCTAATTTTTTGACTTCCTACTTCATCATTGTTATGTTCATTTTGAACGATTACTAATTTTCATTATTTTTCGTTATAACAATACTGTTCAAGTTGTGTTACATGTGCAACGCATGGGTGATATACTAGTTAAGAGTAATGCTAACGCACTTGATAAAAAATATACGAAAGAGTATACTGCAGAATTATACATAGTAATTCCTAAATTAATTAAAATTAAATAAATTCAAATATTTGCTTGAATCCTAGTTTATTAATCAACCCATTTCATACTACAACTCAATGCACACAAATTGTTACCCCTAATTTGTGAAGACTTAGAAGACTCTTCGTCCAATTTATCTCCACGGTATGAAGTACTAATCTAACGACGTCACTTCCAGAAATCGTTGAAGTTCAAACATTTATGCCCAGAGAAATGGCAATTTTATTGTATTTCCTCAATATTTTTGAATTTTTCAAAGGAAAATGCTTCTCTAAAAGTCTATAAGTTTTACATAAACTTATAGACGAATTATAACCACATATTTGATCAAATACTTTGACCGGAAAAACTTTCAAGTTTTGTAATTACCAACTTTCATCATATCTTTATATTATTAATATTTTAACCCTTAAAATAGAAACATCACATTAAACAATATTTTTATGACCCAACTTTCACCCTATCTTTATATTATTAACATTTTTAACCCCTAAAGGATGGAAGCATTCACATTAAATAATATTTAAGGAATTAATATTAATTATTTCATTTAAGTTCCGTTTGATAATAACATGAAAAAAAAAAAAGAAAAATATTTGATTTGTGTGAGAAGTTATAAAATAAGTTGACACATGTTATAAGATGCTCTCCCTCTCATGGTCATTTTTATGGGTATTTGTTCTTTCATCCTTCATTTTATTTAAAAAAAAAAATTTCTTCCTTAACTCCCAAATAAATTTTTTCCTTAGAAAAAATTAAAAAGTAGAAGATATATTACTACATGCCTCAACTTATTTTCGAACCTCTCACATAAATTAAGTGATTTTCTTTTCATTTTTTATATTGTAATCAAACGGAACTTTAATAGTTAAATTTATTAATCTAAAAATGGATGGGACATAACATAGTCATATAGTATTTTTTATGATGCCAAAAATTAAGAATTCAATTTTTTTAAGATGTCCCAAATTGAGTATCTCAATTTTAACATTGAATTCACTTAACATCTTTCAATAATTTTAAAGCGTCTTTTATAAATGTAAAGAGAAATATTATATACTTGAGCATATCCTATGTATAGTTGGTAATGGAGAAATCTAATTTAACATTAATGCAAATGTCAGATGGATATTTTTATAATTAAAAATGGAGAAATCCAATTTAACATTGATGCAAATGGTAGATGGGTGAATTTGTGAAAAAGTGCAGCTTTTTTAGATGTCCCAAATTGAGAATCAAAATTTTAGTGCCAATTAACATCTTTTAATAATTTTAATAGCTTTAGTTTTAAAGTCTCTCTATAAATATATATAAAAAAAATTATATACTTGACCATATCTTATTTCTAATTAGTAATGGAAAAATCTAATTTAACTTTAATACAACTATCAGATGGATAAATGTGTGTAAAAGATAAAATAGAGTCTTAATTTTGTAATTATTGTTGTGAATGTGGAAACAATTTCCTAGTCCCAATCCACAAATATACCTGAGAAATCCCTTTCGAAAATTTTCACAAACACTTGGCTGGCAGAAACCGACAAGCAATAGGATCTTTGGCTCAAACCAAGATAACCAACACAATCACAAGCAACTATAGATAAAAGATAAAGAACAACAAGAATCAAGTGCAAAGCAAAGAGGAAAAACACACCGGAGATAATGTGGAACCCTTCGAGTCTTCCACTTTAAAGGGAAGCAACTTTATTGATCAACCAAGAATTTACACCAACTCTATCTCAATAATCCTCACTCAAATCAATGGAACAAACCTCCAAAGATTACCCTCTCAACCTTTAGCGAAACCCTGGCTAACCTCTCACAAGAAATATCACTCTTGAAAGAACAAGTCTCTCTTTCTTACTTTTGCAAATGCAACTTACAATAAATAGAAATAAACCTTTCTATTTATACTAAGTGAGAAAATAAGCCTAAAAGGCTTTACCCGCCGAACTGCAAAAGCGCTTTTGCAGTTTCTCGCCCAAACTGCAAAAGTGTTTTTGCACCTTGCCAGAACACTTCTGCCCAAATGCAAAAGTGCTTTTGCGGTTTTCCGACTCAAGTGCAAAAGTGCTTTTGCACCATTCCAACTTACGCCATTTTGTAACATAGATTACAAGCCAAACACAACAATCTCCACCTTGGCGAGTAATCTCAAGCTAATCTCGATTGCTACACCTCGGGATAAGAACCGTGCATCCCCTTAGAGATTATCCCGACACCTCCAAAGTCGCACCCTCCTCCTTCAACATGAAGTAAGATTAAGAAGCTTTAGGCAATGCCTAAACTTATCCGAGGTTACCAGCTTCGTGAGCATATCGGCCGCATTATCATCCGTATTCACCTTTTCTAGGACGACTTTCTCGGAATTCACCCAATCCCGAACTCGGTGATACCGCACATTTATGTGCTTCGTGCGAGCATGATACACTTTATTCTTAGCCAAGAAAAGTGCACTTTGACTATCACACCATAGCAAAATACTCTCATACTTCAAGCATAACTCGCTCACTAAACCTTTCAACCATACCGCCTCCTTTGACACCTCCGTGAGTGCCATATACTCTGCCTCTGTCGTAGACAAAGCACTTGTTGCTTGTAGCATAGATCTCCATGAAACTGGCCCACTTGCCAAAGTGAACACATAACCCGTGGTTGACCTTCTTTTATCAAGGTCCCCCACATAATCGGAGTCTACGAATCCGGCAACACTATCAGCCCCATCTTTTCGCTCAAATACTATACCCAAGGACTTGGTACCCTGTAGATATCAAATAACCCATTTAACCACATTACAATGCTCTTTACCCATATTCGACATATACCTACTAACCATTCCAACCGCGTGAGCTAGATCCGGCCTTGTACACACCATGGCATACATAAGACAACCAACCGCACAAGCATACGGTGTTGTCGACATCTCGGGACACTCATCAAGAGAGGAATGACATTGCTTTGCAGACAAAGCAAAATGAGGAGCTAACGGAGTAGAAACCGGTTTCGTATTTGACATATTGAATTTCTCAATGACATGAGAAATATACTTCTTTTACGAAAGCCACAACTTGCCAACCTTTCTATCTCTCCGAATCTCCATACCAAGGATCTTTTGTGCGGCTCCAAGATCCTTCATGTCAAATTCTCGGCCCAATTGTACCTTGAGCTCCTTCACCTTTGACATATCTTGACACGCTATAAGCATATCATCCAGATAAATGAGCCATCATTAAAGTTTCAAACATAGGCACAATATCACCATCACACCGACGATAACCAATCCGCAACATAAATGAGTCAAACCGTAGGTACCATTGCCTTGGCGATTGCTTTAGTCCATACAAGAACTTCTTAAGCCAACAAACAAATTTTTCCTTACCTACTTCCTTGAACCCTTTCGGTTGCGCCATGTAAATCGTTTCCTTCAAATCACCATGAAAAAAAGCCGTTTTTACATCCATTTGCCCAAGCTCCCAGTCAAACTGAGCTACCATAGCAAGCAAAACCCGTATCGAAATGTGTCTCACAATTGGGAAAAAAAATCTCATCATAATCAACCCATTCCTTTTGAGAAAACCCATTCGCTACTAACTGTGCCTTGAATTTCGGTACTTCATCTTTGTTGATTGCTTCTTTCTTCTTAAATACCCATTTAGAACCGATAATACTCCAGTCCTTGGGCCTAGGAACCAAATCCCAAACGGAATTCATTCGTAAAGCCTCCATCTCCTCTACCATAGCACCCATCCAACTATCTTTGTCTTCGACACCGATGGCTTCTTTATAACTAGTTGGATCACCCTCACTTGTAATAAGGGCATAGTTGACATCGTCTTCCCAACCAAACATTGAGGGTGGTTTGATTGCCCATCGTGGTCTATCTCATACTATCGATGGTTCCAGCTCCACATCACCCGATCTTTCCTCGAATTCCTCCTCCTCTAGCTCCACCTCAACCGCGTTGTCATTCGGTTGAATTTCATGAGAATCATCTCTACTACCGTTTGAAGATGTTCCACCATTTTCGGTAACCGACGGACTTGGAACTAGAATTAAAATCTTGACCGTATTAACCCCACCTTATCATTGATCTCTTGGTATTCCCGTTCCTTAAGCATAGTTTCCTCATCAAATGTCACATCCCGGCTAAACAAAAGCTTTCTCGCTACCGGATCCCAAAGCTTGAACCCTTTCACATTCCCCCAAAACCGAAAAAGATACACCGGTGAGCCTTCGGATCATTCTTTGATCTCTCATTGCTAGGAATATGAGCATATACCGGGCAACCGAATACTCTTAACTTAGAGTAGTCCACTTCTCATCCCGACCATACTTCTTCCGGACATTTCAAACAAGATTCACATTCGGTGACCTATTTACCAAGTATACGACATGATCAACACAAGCCGCCCAAAATGTTTTCGACAATCCGGCATGAATCCTCATACTTCTCGCCCTATCCATAATGGTACGATTCATTCTCTCCGCAACTCCATTTTGTTGTGGAGTTTTCTTCACGGTAAAGTGCCTTTTGATGCCAACATTTTTGCAAAACTTCACGAATTCTCCATCATTATACTCCCCCCCCCCGTTGTCACTTCGCAAATACTTTACTTTCTGACCCGTTTGATTTTTCACCATAGCCTTCCACTCCTTGAATTTTTCAAAAATCTCGGATTTTTCCCTCAAGTAGTAAACCCAAACTCGACGTGAATAATCATCAACAAATGTCATAAAGTATTTAAAACCGCCCGAAGAAACTACCTCTAAAAGGCCACACACATCGGAGTGAATATAATCAAGCATACCTCGGCTTTTGTGTTCTGCGGTATTAAATCAAACTCTAGTTTACTTACCCATCACACAATACTTGTAGAAATCGAGCTTGCACCCATGGACCCCTTCAACAATTTTCGTCGATGAAGCTCCTCCATACCCCGTTGGCTCATGTGGCCAAGCCTCATGTGCCATAATAAAAGCTCATCCCTTTCTGCTTTCGTGGAAATCGCCGCTCCACCAACCACCGTGGTTCCTTTTAACCTATAAAGGTTGTTCGGTGACTTTGTGCCGCGCAAAATCACCATTGATCCCTTCTTCACCTTCATAGCCCCGTCTTCGTCTTGAATCACACACCTTTTTGAATCGAGCGTGCCTAAGGAAATCAAATTTTTTTTAGAGCGGGTACGTGTCTAACATCACTTAGTGTGCGGGTCACGCCATCCCACATCTTTATTTTCACTGTGCCTATACCGACAACTTTACATGTAGCATCGTTGCCCATGAAGATTTCTCCTCCATTGCATTCCGTGTAGTCAACGAACCAATTACGATTCGAGCACATGTGATATGAGCATCCGGAATCAAGAATCCATCCACTACTTTGATCCGCCAAAAAATAAGTAAGAATATCGGTGTTAACCTCTTGGTCCACCTCTTGGGTCGCAACTCCCGCAACCTCCTTTGGCGCGTCCGCCATCTTACCTTTTAGCTCCGGGCAATTCTTCTTGAAATGGCCTACCTTGTGACACTTAAAACACTCCCAATTACTTCGATCTCGTGATTGAGACCGATCCGTGCCTCTATTCTTGGCACCCCGTGACCTTGACCGCCCACTTAGTTCACCACCACCACTCTTGGCAACCAAGCCCTCACTTGACGAAGAACTTGCCCCGCTACCTCCCTTTTTCATGGCCACATGCGATTGGAGGTCCTTGACAACCTCATTAAACTTGAGCGTTGTCTTGTCAAATATCAATGTGGTAACGAAATGATCATAGAAATCCGACAATGAAGCAAGCAACAATAAGGCACGGTCCTCCTCATCAAATACAACATCAATTCTTTTAAGGTCATGCACTATTGCCTTGAAGATATTGATGTGCTTGTTCAAATCTTGCCCCTCCTTCATTTCCAACTTGAAAAGTTGCTTCTTGAGGTTCAACTTGTTGGACATAGACTTCCCTATGTACAACTCCTCCATCCTAGTCCACATATCCTTTGCATTCTTCTCCGACATCAAGTTTCTCAACACTTCGTCGGTCACATGCATCTCTATAGTGGACATAGCTTTCTTATCAATTTCATTCCATTGGTCTTCGGACATATCTTGCGGCTTTTTCTCAAGTCCAAGCAATGCAACTTGCAAATTTGATTGGACGAGTACCCCCTGCATCCGCCTTTGCCAAATACCAAAATTGATAACCTCATCATAAGGCTTTATCTTAACCTCCAAGTGCTCCCAACACCTACAATGGTAGAAGAACTAGCTTGTGTTGCAACAACTCCGGTTTGAGTCCCTTTGGCCATTTATCGAACACTTGGCGCACAAACCTTGCACTCAATAGCCAAACCTTGATACCAAACACTAAGCACCAACCAAATCCTCTGATACCACTTGTTGTGAATGTGGGAACAATTTCCTAGTCCCAATCCACAAATATACCCGAGAAATCCCTTTCGGGAATTTCCACAAACACTTGGCGAGCGGAAACCGACAAGCAATAGGGTCTTTGGCTCAAACCAAGATAACCAACACAATCACAAGCAACTATAGATAAAAGATAAAGAAAAACAAGAATCAAGTGCAAAGCAAAGAGGAAAAACACACCGGAGATAATGTGGAACCCTTCGGGTCTTCCACTTGAAAGGGGAGCAACTTTATTGATCAACCAAAAATTTACACCAACTCTCTCTCAATAATCCTCACTCAAATCAATGGAACAAACCTCCAAAGATTACCCTCTCAACCTTTAGCTAAACTCTAACTAACCTCTCACAAGAAATATCACTCATGGAAGAACAAGTTTCTCTTTCTCACTCTTGCAAATGCAACTTACAATAAATAGAAATAAACTTTTCTATTTATACTAAGTGAGAAAATAAGCCTAAAAGACTTTACCCGCCGAACTGCAAAAGCGCTTTTGCAGTTTTTCGCCCGAACTGCAAAAGTGCTTTTGCACCTTTCCAGAACACTTATGCCCAACTGCAAAAGTGCTTTTGCGGTTTTCCGGCTCAAGTGCAAAAGTGCTTTTGCACCATTCCAACTTACACCATTTTGTAACATAGATTACAAGCCAAACACAATAATTATTAATTTAATAATAGTGGATTTTTATTTCAAAACTAAATACAAATTAAGTTGTATTAAAGGAGAAAAAATTGTCTGTAAATACAAAGAGTAAATATCTTTCTCAAATTTGTGGTTAAAATTGTCGAATCACTACACCAAAAACTTTGTCGAATATTAATTTAAGTCATAATAGTAACTTTTAATATGATTAGATGAGGAATTTAGTCACGCGGTAAAGAGAGGTGCACACAGGAAGAGCTAAATGAAGTTCGAGTTGAACTTATTGAATTTGTTGTGGAGCACATTGAGGCATTACTAAATAACGCACAAGAGCCGAATCAAAGCAACTTGGAGGTATGGGTTCCTATTGACTCGATCTTTTTAGTGATAGATACACTAATTGCGTGCTGATTGGTGAGTTAGTTTTGTGCTGTTTTTTGAGACTTATTGGCTGCTATTATACACTTTTTTTGTGCTCTGTGTGGTAAATTGATGACTTTCTACATGTCCTATTATTCACAGTTTTGTGGACCGATTGGCTGCACTTTCAAGTCTGATTTTTGCTGCTTATAGGAAGATTTGATGTAGTGAGTTTACACGTTGTGCATTCTAATCATTAATGTGAATCGAAGCTCCATAGGGAGGGGATTTATAAGCATCTTGCGATGTTTTTTATTTCTAAAAGTTGAAGGAAAAGGGGCATGTGTCCATTCCTTACAATCTTCAATTCAACAAATGCAAAAGAACCTAATTAGATTACTTTTAGTCAGAAGTTACTCTTATCTTTTCTTGGATAATATATTGCATCTTCCTCATTTTTTTTTTCCATTTCTAACTAAGAAAAGTGAGAAGACTGAAGAGTGTTGGTTTTTGTAAAAAAAATAAGTGGAGTGCTATTGGCTAAGGCTTGTTCTATTTTACAGATGAACTTTGTGCTTCTGAATAGCTAACCGAGAATGTGAGATGAACTTTGGAAACAAGGTATTTTCTATTCCTATGTGCATTTCCTTTAAGATTGAAACTTCAGTATATGATTGCACATAAGTGCGTTTCCTTTATAGTATGGTTTTATGCATTTTCCATTTGTACATGAAGATAACTAATTTGAAATTGGCAGCAAAGATACAATTTTGTTGCTTTTTCTTTAAATGTCAGAGCATCCAAAGGTTTTACATTTTAGCATATATGTGAATGCTTGATATTTTTTGCTTGCTTTTTCTTCAATTGCAGGCGCTGGCACATGAATAATATTCATTTAGGAAACGATGAACAATCTTTTGGATGAAAGAGAAAAAAAGAATCTTTTCCTCTTGTTTTTTGTGCTAATAGAAAATCCACACCTTTTTTTTTTTTTTGGAATAATGCTAGAAAGGAATTAAACAGATGAACTTTTTAACGAATGAACTTCTCCTACTGTTTTGATGAAATTGAATGTTTTTTCTGCTACATTAATTATATATAGTTAATTTACCATTATTCTTCCATTTGCATCAATTTTTAAGTGTGACATGTAACTATTTACCATACTTTTAAAATGTGTTATCGTGTCCTTTTATACCATGGGTTTTTGAATTTTTTGTTATATTTGCTATTACAACAGCTACCGGTGTGTTGAGAAGTGTGGTAAATAGATATTTACCGTATGTTTTAGCTCTGGTAAGTGAGGTTTTTTGTAGTAGGTTAACACGTGTCACTTTAATATTCAGGCCACTTTAACGTCACAACATCTTCCGTCCAAGAAACAAATGACACATTGAATTTTGAACTAAAGTAATTATGGGATTAAACTTTACAGATGAGATTGGTGAAATGAAACTGAATGGATCAAAGTGAACATCAATTCGATCAAACTTCATGGGGATAATGTGCGAATAACTCTTCTCTATTTCTAATTAATAGGTCCGCTATTTCCTTCTCTTTTTTTCGAGAATTTCTGCCTTGTGTGTCCGGAATAGTTTATAATTAGAACACTTTTCATTATTAATTAAGTTAGAAAAAAATAAAAAATGAACCATAAATATTTTCTCCACCATCCATATTAGCAAATGATCGAGGTCCCAAACATGATTAGGACAAATTTAGAGGGCAGATGGGAAAAAGAAATGGCAATTTATTGAAAAGGTAGATAATTCACACACGATAGTGTGCTTTTATTATAAAATTTATTTTTGAGACGCGCAGACAAGAGCCATGCATTCTAATATAGCCTAGCTAGCTCTGATGATGGATCGATTTAGAAAAAGACAGCTCGTATCTGGCATTGCTGGGGTTCCATGTTACACATGCGGGGCAGGTTCATTGCCATTTGGGTCATCTTTTCCATCTCTTGACCCCCCATTTGCCCCTCCTGTTGTTGTTGCCTCATCATCTGCCTAATCGATTCACAGCGGCACTGATTGTCTATGTTCTCTAGTTGCTTGCAGCACTCCCTTCTGTGTTGTTGTTGCTGTGGGTTCACCACCATCCTCAATGACGAAATGTCGTCCTCCCCTTGCCTGCACTGCTGCCTCAGATACATCTGGCAGTGGCGGAGCTGCTGCTGCTCCTGGAACTGCTCCTCGCACCTCCGCTGCTGTGAGCCCCCACCTCTGGGGTTGTCTTCCTCCACCACAGTGGTGGTGATAGTGGTGGTATAGGCGGAGGCCACGGCCACCAGGGCTATGAGGAGAGCTGCTACGATTGCGAGCTTTGCCATTGCGAATTTTGAGTTTCTGGTGTACTAGTGGATGACGGTACTTTTTGGCCGGGTTGATGAAGAATATTGAGGATGATGGGGGCCGAAGGAATTTATAGGAAAATTGGGGGGTTTGCATGGAGAATACGTGGAGGGTGGTGGGGTAAGGCAGATGAGAGGGTTTAGAGGGTGGGGTGAGGTGGCTGGATTATTTCTTACACGTAGATTTTACATGCATATGCTTCAATGCTAGATTTTGTTTTGTTATGCATGAACCACTTGTTTTATTTGGTACTGTTCAGCCGATCTTTCTAGTGCATGCAATTTTATTTGTTGAATGAAGTCTACGTTTGCATTTATACTTATATTTTTAAAAATATATAATTTATTAGTAAATGAAATGGATAAGAATATCATTTCCTTTCATTTATATGGAGGGCATATGCGGCTTGTGGAATAGTGTCAACTATAAATTTTAGTGCAAGTGTTTACATGATAACACAGTTTAATTTAGATATACAAGATGAAGAAAAATATTTGGAGATACCATACTTCTTTGGCAGTGATCATACGTAATTTGGCAATAGAGAGACCCTAGTAATTTTGTAGAACAAATTAATGTTTTTAACATCAAGGTTCCATCTGATAACAAAATAAAAAAGGAAAATAAAAATACTTGATTTGTTAAAAAGTTGGAAATAAGCTGAGGCTTGGGATAAAATTAATATTCTCAATTGCATGCTCATTTTATGAATAGATGTCTTCCATCCTTAATTTTTTTTTTTTTGTGGAATTTTTTTCCTCACCACTTGTCTCAACTAATTTTCCAATTTCTCACAAAAATTAATTGATTTGATTTTCCTTTTACATGTTATTATCAAACGGATTCTAAGGATATGGATTTTTTTTGTTGAAAATATTGCTCTAAGATATATTTTCTCCCAGCTCGAGACATTGGCGGAAAAATCTATATTTATATAAAAATGGGTTAATTTGACAAAAAAAAGTTGACCAAGTTTCCTGCTTAAAATTTGTCCTGTGCCTTTTTTTTAAAAAAAAAATGTTTGCATGCATCTGAACATATTAAAAGCATCCATAGAGTTAATGCAGTGCATGGGTAATTGGCCAAACTAATTTGAGTATTTTGGCTTTCCAAAAAAAAATATTGCTTGTGAATTCCATTATTTTTTGTTACGGGAATATGTACAATCATGCATAGAAAATCAAATTTTAATCTAACTTTTTCTTGTGAAATGGTAATTTGACTATTAATTGTTACGGTAATTTAAGTATTGTGGTTTCCTAAAAAAAATTACTTTTAATGATATATTGTTGTCTGATTTTTCTTTTTCTTTACTTTTTGTGATGTGTGTTAATATGATTTTTACATGTTTTTTGTATTCTTCATTTATTCATAAATGTTTTTTAGTGTATTTATTCGTTTAACAAATTTTTCAGTTTTGGATTATGTCTTTACATATTTTTTAAAAAATTTAAATGTTGTTCATATTATTGTACATTTAATTTTAATGATTTGATAGCTATTTGATTTGTCAGAAATTGTTTTTATTGCCGGTAAATGTACATACTTTATGCTTTTCTTGGATATTCATTGTAATTTATATTTTACTGATTTTAATCTTAAATGAAATTGTCTACCAATTTTTTCCCAAGTAGTTTTAGTTTTTCTATCTCCATTATATCCTAAGGTATCTTTAAGTATTTTCAAAATGTTTTTTATTTAATTTAATACATATTATTATAAATTTAATTTAGTGGTTCAATTTGGTTTTAGTTTATTGTTTCCTTTCTTTGTATCTAATTTTTTGACTTCCTACTTCATCATTGTGATGTTCATTTTGAACGATTACTAATTTTCATTATTTTTCATTATAACAATACTGTTCGAGTTGTGTTACATGTGCAACGCACGGGTGATATACTAGTTAAGAGTAATGCTAACGCACTTGATAAAAAATATACGAAAGAGTATATTGCAGAATTAAATACATAGTAAATCCTAAATTAATTAAAATTAAATAAATTCAAATATTTGCTTGAATCCTAGTTGATTAATCAACCCATTTCATACTACAACTCAATGCACACAAATTGTTACCCCTAATTTGTGAAGACTTAGAAGACTCTTCGTCCAATTTATCTCCACGGTATGAAGTACTAATCTAACGACGTCACTTCCAGAAATCGTTGAAGTTCAAACATTTTTGCCCAGAGAAATGGCAATTTTTTTGTATTTCCTCAATATTTTTGAATTTTTCAAAGGAAAATGCTTCTCTAAAAGTCTGTAAGTTTTGTATAAACTTATAAACGAATTATAACCACATATTTGATCAAATACTTTGACCGGAAAAACTTTCAAGTTTTGTAATTACCAACTTTCATCATATCTTTATATTATTAATATTTTAACCCTTAAAATAGAAACATCACATTAAACAATATTTTTATAACCCAACTTTTACCCTATCTTTATATTATTAACATTTTTTACCCCTAAAGGATGGAAGCATTCACATTAAATAATATTTAAGGAACTAATATTAATTATTTCATTTAGGCTCCGTTTGATAATAGCATCAAAAATAAAAAGAAAAATACTTGATTTGTATGGAAGTTATAAAATAAGTTGATGCATGTGATAAGATAATCTCCCTCTCATGGTCATTTTTATGTGTATTTGTCCTTCATCCTTCATTTTTTTTTTTTTTTTGAAATTTTTCTTCCTCAACTCCCAAATAAATTTTTTTCCTTAGAAAAAATTAAAAAGTAAGAAAATATCTTACTACATGCCTTAACTTATTTTCGAACCTCTCACATAAATTAAGTGATTTTCTTTTCATTTTTTATATTGTAATCAAACGGAACTTTAATAGTTAAATTTATTAATCTAAAAATGGATGGGACATAACATAGTCATATAGTATTTTTTATGATGCCAAAAATTAAGAATTCAATTTTTTTAAGATGTCCCAAATTGAGTATCTCAATTTTAACATTGAATTCACTTAACATCTTTCAATAATTTTAAAGCGTCTTTTATAAATGTAAAGAAAAATATTATGTACTTGAGCATATCCTATGTATATATAGTTGGTAATGGAGAAATCTAATTTAACATTAATGCAAATGTCAGATGGATATTTTTATAATTAAAAATGGAGAAATCCAATTTAACATTGCTGCAAATGGTAGATGGTTGAATTTGTGAAAAAGTGCAGCTTTTTTAGATGTCCCAAATTGAGAATCAAAATTTTAGTGCCAATTAACATCTTTTAATAGTTTTAATAGCTTTAGTTTTAAAGTCTCTCTATAAATATATATAAAAAAAATTATATACTTGACCATATCTTATTTCTAATTAGTAATGGAAAAATCTAATTTAACTTTAATACAACTGTCAGATGGGTAAATTTGTGTAAAAGATAAAATAGAATCTTAATTTTGTAATTATTAATTTAATAATTGTAAATTTTTATTTCAAAACTAAATACAAAGTTGTATTAAAGGAGAAAAGATTGTAAATACAGAGAGTATATATCTTTCTCAAATTTGTAGTTAAAAATTGTCCATTAGTTTAAAAAATTTACGCTGTCTTTCACGCTAACAAGGTCCTTCGAAATACTTTGTTTAAAAGTACAAAACATAAAAGTCAGATGCAGAAAACTACCACAGAATTGGAGGTACCTCTGGCAATGTGCTGTTGGCAAACACACTGTTCGTGTACTACCGGGATAAAAGCCAGAGATTTGGCGAGCCATTTTTTTTATATATAATTACGGGTATCGGAGCCCCACCCCCACTAATCCCATAAGACCCTGATTGCTCGACCGAGAGACGCTCCCAATGAAGCCATTTATAACAAAATAGAATGACAATCTATGTCCGAGGAGAAATATAACACTTTTATTGATGTGAATTATAATTAAAAATTAAATACACTCATTTCTTCCTCTGCGTATCCTCAAACTGTTTACAACATATTTCACACGATGAAATTTCTTACGTCGCTTCTAAAAGAATGTCTCTTGAGTAATATAAAACATGAATATTTCACGAACAACATTTGCCTCGCCCAGCATATTCAACGGTTTGTAGAGAATACAAAATGCATAACTGCTGAGGGCTGATTTGCAGGAAAGGTGTATAAAGACCTCTCACTAAATTAATTAGCAGCAAACAAATACATCCCCTGTTTCTTGATTAGGCCAAAAATTCTTTCCTGTTTTCAAAATCTACACTTGGATTCAATCTCAGGCCTTCTTGGCCTGCAATAACATCAATACTCAGTGAAAAGGATGTAGTGGAGATTTCTTCACAATCAATGAGATTAAAAAAAAAGAGGAGAAAAAATGCACAAAAGTGTAAAACCTTGTAAACAAAAGCCATAATATCTGTGACATCCCATCAGAAATGTCCGAGGGACGAAACGTACCTTTCGTAGATACTTCTTATGAAGTTTTATTGCCTCACTGCAAGCTTTCCTTGCATCTAGGTTTCCTGTTATATCATTCAATATCTGAAAGAGAAAACAGAAAAAAACAACCCATTTAGTCAATACACATTCATTCCATCTCAAGAAACCAATTAGACGGAATTATCAGCTAATGGGTCAAGGCTCATCAGTTTCGGGTTGCTAAAGATTACAGGTCCATGATAAGAAAGTTGGAAAATGATTGAAAACATTACTAAATTTATGATAAGAAGGAAAAAGAGATGAGTGATTTATTAGGCTGTTCCCCATCCCTTTTTCCAATGACTAAGAAATTTAGTAGTATTTCTAGTTATTTTTAAAAAAAAATTATCAAACACACCCTAAGAGTTCATCAGCTAGAGACGATTACGGTAATGGGTGACTAAACCCGACTATACAGGAACCCCCTATGTATATAAGTGTTACATGCTTTAAACACAAAATCAATAAAGACATGGTCCTTAACAATTCTTTGCATGAGTTAAAGCAATTTTTTACACGAAACCTATATGACATGGCATGACCTGACCCGTTCCAGAATGTTGTAAAGTCTAAAGTGGGGTATTTTTAGAGCATTAAAACTAATAAAGTTTGTTAGAAGGACTAAGCTGACCTTTACAACATCGTCGAGTCCGTGAGCCTCTGTCATTAACTTGGAGCTCCTATCCTTTAGGACACTAGCAACTAAGAAAACCGAAATGGGGAGAGGAGCTTCAGAGTTTTTGGCTCCATTTTTCATGTGTTCCCTCTCATACTTCCCATACTGGCGTATCGATTTCGCTCTTCCTTTAGATCCATCAGATTTTTCACTAGCTGCTTTAGGGTCCTCATACAAAAGGAACAAATCGGGATCATACTCCAGAGCCCACATCATCTGTTGAAAGTTCAACCACAAAAATCTATTAGCAAATACAGTTCTGAAACGCTTGCTTTTTAATCTTCTTGATGAAGTTTCACATAATCGAATAATACTGGAATTGATATTGGTTACAACTTTAACAAATTCAGAATAATATTTACAAGGGTTACAGAATTAAAACATACCTCCCAAAGATACAAGGAATCACCAAAAGAGAATTCTCGTCGAAACAAAACCATGAGCATTCGGAAAGCAAATAGATAGTGGCCTCCACCTAAGGTCTCTGCGCTCAAAGATCAGAAGACAGTATTGTTACTATCTTATCACCTTTAAGGCTTTAACAAGAACCTTAATGGTCAAAAGTTCTACTAAGACTCTAAGCTTGTAGGAATAACTTATCTTTCATTAACAAGAACCACCACAGGAAATCAGTAAGAGAAGCTTGAAGAGATATAGTAGAAATTTTTTAATCAAAATTAAGCATAGATGATGGACTATATTATGGAAATGAGTAGAGAAAATACCCAAGTGCCGATGAAGTTTAGGATCAATAACTTGAGTAATAGAAGCTAAATTACTAAGCTGTGTCTCCACCCCAATCGAGCTCTCAGTGCATCTGAAATTTCCTCGCTTTAAAATTTCAAGTAACAATACGAATGATAAGAAAATGAAAAATTATAACAAAGATACGCACAAACCAAAGGAATCTGAGCAGTAAATTATACAGCAGATTCAATTTGTGATAATAACGAAATTGCATTGTCAAAGCATAGGTTTTCAATCAAAATTCAACAAGTGAAATCGGAATCAAGTAAATTGAATTTTATATTTACAGCCAGGGGAAAAAGTTGATGTACCAATCTGCGCATTAAACGTTCAAAGCACCAAAATGAGTCTGCTTCATTGTCCAGAAGAATTATCATGGGAGAACAAAGATCACTCATTCCTGCTCAGCATATACATATAATATTCATATATTATCCATATGCCTCCATAAACAATAGTTTGTAAAACGTGTAAAGTATTTGGAAAGGACAAAAGCACTTCCTTGATTGACCTAAGTTATATCATAGTTGATTATTTTAATCAATTTATTGAAGCCTAATTAAATGAGGAAATTTTCGATCTAATACCCACCTTGACAATAGCCAATATCTGGATCAAACCATGCATAGACAGCTAATATATCCCACAGTTTCGACAAATGTTCTTGCTTCTCATAAAACACTAGTGTCCTGTCAGTGCGAACCACATCCAGACCTAGCATAAATATTAATACAAGGGGCAAAGGTTACAAAATTTAAACACAGAAAAGTAACGAAAAACATTAAATATAAGATACACGAGATAGATAATTAATAAGATATATAGTGCAATCTCCAAGTTCCGGTAATTTCAATTCTCCAATTTCCAAGAACGAAAACAAAAGCATTCAAAGAATCAATTATGTGATATGTGTACTAGTATTTCTTTTCTTAATATGGATAAAAATACTACTTTGAATATAAATTTTATTTTTACCCTATCCCTTCTATAATTATCCGCCTTATTTTCCTTTCTTCTTTTTTCTCTAACCACCAACCAATAAGAAAGCAAGGTCAAGAATGTGCCACAAAAATCATTATACTCGAGTTCTACAGATACGCACGCACTATACAGAATTATAATCTACAGTAAGTACACCAGCAAATTGATTAAATTATAAGTCGCCAAAACAGCTCACACACATATAATTACATATATACCACCAACCTATTTGATGTAGTGTAAGCTTCCACTGGATTACTTTCTTGTCTTGAGGACCATGATTGTTTAGCTCTTTTAGCCCTTCATAACAGTTAGCACCTGTATTTTCAAAGTATAAGGTGATAGTACTAAATGTGCTTCCCTTTAAAAAAAGGCTCAAATTTTAAAGCAAATACCGTTTTCATGAGGAACTGACACATTTCCATTGTCAGGGTTTGTTTCTTGAAGTACTAAAGGATCTTGAATGGGTAAGCCATCTTCAGTAATTACAGGTGCGGTGATATATCTACCACTTCCAATAATGTGAAACATCTCACAGCACTCTTCTTTCAATCTAGCATATTGCAGCCTGAAGTCATAAACAAAAGGATGACAATTACTAAATATTCGTGAGTATTATAATCTAAAGTTCGATTGATAAAAGAAAACAAGTATTTCAGTAACTTAAGAGAATCAAATGATTTGGTTTTGGGTGGGGCGGGGCGGGAGAGCAACCACATATATGAATCATTTTACACAAGTATAAGAATATGAGGAAATCCAATAGTTAAATAAAAACTATGTTATCAAGTCTGAGTTTATTTAAGTGTTCTTTTTTACTTTGCACCCCCCCACCCCCCCCCCCCCCCCCCAATTTTATATTTGAAACCTGTTATCATAATTGTTACTTTGCCCCGTGGGGGAATCTCAAAGAATTACATAAAAGTGAGGGTGTTTAGTCAAAGGATTGCATTTAAGAAAATAGACCCCCCCCCCCCCCGGCGCAGGAATTTGATTGAGGAGGTAGGAACGTAAGAGTTCTAAAAATGCATGAAGAATTTTTTTTAAGTACTAAAAGCCACGAATACCGGTGAGAAACGATTGCTCAATAGCTGCTTTTTAACTGGGTCTTGGGGGATAAAAATGGGAGCTATTATCTATCCAGTACTCTGTAAGTACACATTTTGTCTTCCTAACACTCTTATCTAATTAAAAGTACGAATAATTGTGAAGACAAATATGCCCCTTAATTTTAAACAAAAGATTTTAATATTTACATTAAGTAAAACAATAAAACTCTATATAGGTTTATATTAGTATTAGTATTTCAAATAAATTTAAACTTTATTTTATTTACTTAAAATAATTAAACATGAATTTTAAGATTTACATTAAATTAAATAGTAGAAGTTTACAAGTCCATATATTTTATATTAGTATTAGTATTTTAAATAAAGTTAACCTCTACTTTATTTGGTCAAAATAATTAGATAAGTTAGAGTTTGTATTGAATTAGGTGTTTTGTATAAGCGTTAATTTTATATAACTTCAAAACAAATTTCACAAGAAGGAAGCTATTTAAGAGATGGTATTAAAATTACAAAGCTATTTAATATTAACTTATATATAAGATTTACATTAAGTAAAACAATATAACTCTATATAGTTTTATATTGGTATTAGTATTTCAAATAAATTTAAACTTTACTTTATTTGGTTCAAATAATTAAACATAAATTTTAAGATTTACATTAAATTAAATAGTATAAGTTTATATAACTCCATATATTTTTATATTAGTATTTTGAATAAATTTAAACTCTACTTTATTTGGTCAAAATAATTAGATAACTTAGAGTTTGTGTTGACTTAGGTGTTTTGTATAAGAGTTAACTTTATATAACTTCATAACAAATTTCACAATAAGGAAGCTATTTAATAGATGGTATTAAAATTACAAATTTATTTAATATTGACTTATATATTTTAAACTTATTTGTTTATTTATAATTATATTTAATGTTTAAAACAAAACAAATGAATATATTGTACATATGGCTCAATAAAACATTCATGTTAACTTTGTTTTTGTACCATTTTAATATTTTTGCTATTATATAATATATTATTTATACGAGTGCTATATTGTTGTTTGGTACTCTGATAAAATATTCATGTTATACACGTATCACCAGGCTATACAATATTACAATCTACTATTCAAATGAATGTTATATTATTGTGTCGTTTTGTGCATAATAATCCACATGCGTTTAATAGAATTAACTATCTACCAATTCTAAAAAGTTAGTAAAAATATATTACTCTTTTATATATCTGATTAGTAGTATGTATGGCCACCTATATACTAATAAAATTCAACATGACAAATTTTTATCATGTAACATTTTTCTATTGTTGGCCGATTCTATGGTTTTCTTATAATTATTAAATATTAATTAAATTTTACACCTGATACTATGTTTTTCCTTATTTGTTATTATTTTTATTTCATACTAATTATTCAATTCTTAATATGTACGTATTCATTAATAGACTTAATTAATGACCTGTGTTAAGCTCTAAAACCACGTGCAACGCATGTGCACAAAAACTACTATTATCTAAAAACAATCATCTCTCTATCTCTCTTTACAATTTAAAGAAATAAATTAAATCACTCCACCTACCTCACAAATATCATATTTAATTTTCTTCTTTCAACTTCTTTTTCCATAAATCAGCTTATTTAGATGTTAGATGCAATGCTAGTAGCCTACTACTAGATCTTATGTTTACAACCCCTTGTGACATGGCCTCATTCATTCCACTATAAGAGAGAGACATAGATTATTCAAGGGGATGATTATGAATGTTTACTTGGTTCTGCCATGGATGAAGATTTACTCAGTTCCTAGAAATCGAGTGTTGTTCATTATACTCGGGCCAAATGAACCGAGTAAAGCACAAGTCACTCAGTCCTAAGGAATCGAGTGGAATTGAAAAAATGACCCAAAGGCTAACTCGGTTCCTTAGGACCGAGTACCTATACTTTAATTGGTTCCTTTGGGCTGTGTATGGTGAACAACACTCGGTTCCTAGGAACCGAGTAAACATTCTTCATGTTTTGTTTATGTTTTTTTATTTTTTTTGCGTTTGTTTGCATCCAATGATTTATAAATGAAAGGAAATGTAAAGAATCGAGCAAACAAAAACATAAGCATTCTACTTCTTTTGGAAAGGGATGATGATTTGGGCAGCGGCAAAAAGAAGAAGAGTTTTTAATTAATGGAATTAATAATTAATTTGGGTTTAAGTGATTTAGAGTTATTAATTATTATTAATTTTAGTTTAATGTTTTAACCATTAACTAAAAATAAAAAAAGTGGTGTGTCAATAAAATAATCAATATTTTTTTTAGTGGGAATGTTAAAGAGTAAATTGATGTGTGTCAATAAAAATTTAGAAAGGAAAAGGAATAAAATGGAAAAGAAACAGATCATCATGATGATCCACCCTTTCCGTAACTTTTTTTTTGTTTTTCGGTAATTTTTTCTCAAAAATCTCAGGAGGTACGTTAGTACCCCCTCATTCCACTGTGTGCACGTCCCTGCGCCCCCCCCCCCTCCCCAAAGCCAATTTTTACGTAATACTTTGAGATTCCCTGCATGCACGGGGAAAAGTTTAATGATTATGAAAACAGGGAGTTAAATTTAATTTCACGTTAAAATTTGGGGAAAAAGTAAAAAAATAAAAGCCTTGATTTAATTCAACCCATCCAATCAATTTAAATCTAGAATCAACAACTTGCCAAAACCATTAAAGCACATTCGCATAGCGTAGGCGTGGCACATACTTTCTATAAAACCAAGGAAAATGTGCTGATAAAGAGTTCCCAGTTTTCCCTAAAAAATGCACCTGAAGCAAAAAATAATGGGGCATGATACTAAATGAAGGGAAAAAGGCTACCTTCGATCTTGTCGTATCTGCTCTCGTTCATCAAATGTGCTCTTAGGATCAAAACAACCTAGTAGAAATTCCCATACTTCTCCTCTGATTGATGGATGGATCCCCTAATTTAGCCACATATAAAAAGGGAAGAACATAAAGAAATAATAATTGTATACAAAATGAAGCTATAACAAACAGCAGCTTCCAAATACATACTCTTCTTAAGATTAAATAATATCACTATTTAACCAAACAATTACTCCTCCATCCACTATTACAAGTCCCATTAAATTTTCAAACTTAATAAACATACATACATCATTGGTGTGTGACCCCTCCTTAGCAAAAGACACAACAGGTCTATAGGTTTAACCGAAAAAGTTCATAACAATCCGCATCATACAACGATAATGTAACAGTGGTCTTGGGTATATATAGATAGATGATGATGACGAAGATGAGATCAGCAAATACCCCAAAAAGTTGTGGCAAATTTTTCAACCGCAAATTAAAAACTTACACCGCGATGGATTCGACCAAGTGTCTTGCCTATATCAAGATAACCTTCCGAAGTGAATGCCGCATGCCATTTCCGTGCACTGAGTGTCCTGCCGGACTGTATAAGCAAGGAAAATGTGGGTATAAATAACATCTAAGAGTGAGTGCATATGATAGTCATTGTATTAGCAATTGTTTTCTCTTCACTTTGTGATGAACTTGTCAATGTTTAATGAAGTTTCCCTTATAATTAATGATGATTCCAACTCTGGGGGAAACTAATTGCTAATAAGATCATTATCTCATAAGCAATTTCTACATTTGTAACCATACAAATTAGTGAATATTCGATGTAGAATTACAAGAACTCTGCCATTTGTTGTTGTTTATACCTGCGAGTGGAAATTATAGCGTTCCTAAAAATCCCATCTCGATAAGGGTTCCACCTATATGAGGGTTCTTTTTAATATATCTCTACTTATAAGAAGACAATAGATAATTGGTTTCAACATGCTATCTAAAACCATTTGGATTTAAATAGTCAAAAATGGTCCAAAATTTGCTTGAACTCAACTTGGGAGATTCTAATAAGGACTATTTGGTCAAAGTGGTCCAAGTTTTGCTAATGCTAGGATTATGGAAGGAGTTGGAAATATGGAAATTTGGAATTGTACTATTATCGGAGTGAACCAGCAACAGTGAAGGGGATTTAGAACTCCCAAGAAAGTTGACACTGTTTGCTAGTAATTATCAAGAAAACAAGTAAAATCAATTGACCGGAACTCTAAACTAGCTTCAATTTGCCGATTAGGCATATAGTTCTCAAGTTCATCTCCTAAATCACAATGTTTGCTCATACTCACAGAGTCACAGCGTATATACAACTCAAATTGCCTACTATAAAAGATCCACTAGATAGTTGAAGACTCCAAATTTACCCCTAGATTATAGTCTTTGAAGGTCATGATCTATGCATATTTTAAACACAAAACAGCATAACAAAACACCAAATTAGGCATAATAATATAATACATCACACAAAACTCAGTCATGACTATGATTAATTGTAGAGAAAAAAAAAGCAACCAATTAAACTCATTCTAAATAACATAAATGGCAATACTGTGGTCATTAAAACATCATTCCACTAACATAAACCCAAATTTAGTTAAAAGGAAAACACAAACCTTGATTTTAAACTTGGTTTTAGGAACATCATCAATATATTCCGGCCGAACTTCATAAAAAGAATCAGTGGGAGTACCAGCGTCCCTCCACATTTCAAGATTATTACACCTCCAAATTCAAAACCCACTCTGATCTCCTTGATCCAAAACCTTAATTAGCACACAACTAGCTGAATTGATTCAAACACAGATCAGATTTCAGAGAAATAGAGTTGGGATCCCCAGCAAGGATAAAAACCCGGATCAGATTTCAGAGAAAGAATAGCATGGGACCCAGATCATGTGCTGAAATGAATGAATTGGACAAGGATTGAGGCGAAAAATTCAATGAATGGAAAAATGAAACATAAAACAATAAATTGAATTTTATTTTAGGATAGAGAGAGGTGGTGGAGGTGGTCATGGGTGGTGGGTGGGGGGTTTACTCTGTCAAAAGTCCGTCCAAGTTTTGCCCTTTTTGGTTACAGCAAAGAAAACAAACAGAAAGGATAACAGTCCGTCAAAGAGATTGTTTCTTAGTTTTTCCCACGCGCTCTTCCTGGAGCGTGTGTGGGATGATAAAGAGGAATGGTTCTTGACTTTGACCAATGTCCAACTGGCCACGAGCCCACGAGTAATGACTCCAATAACTCGGAAGTTTCTTACTCTCGGCATTTAAATCGACTTTTTTGCTTGTTTGATAGCTAAATTATTAAAATTTATTTTTACTTTATTTGATTTTATCGCATAAATTTGACGTGAGTTGTGGGTTCAAAGCGGGCCCAACCATTAGACAACTTGGGTAATAGCTTAGGGCCCAATAACAGGGGCTTCCAATTTTACAATTTTAGGGTTTGTTTGGTGGATGTTTTGAGTTGAGTTTTCAAGTTAAGTTTTTAAAATATAGTGTTTGGTAGAATTTAGGAGTATGTTGAAAAGTAAAATTGGTTTTTGTTTGAGTTTTTTTCAATCAACTAAAAAATCTCATAAAAAAAATTTAAAAAATAGTCAAAATATATCTTATATTATAGATCTCGACGAGTATGTTTTAAATATATATTTTTTATTTAATTTTGATTTTTGAATTTAAAGTTATGGTGTTTTAAAAGTTTTTTTAGAGAGAGAAAGTAAAGTGAAATAAATTTTGGAAAGTGTAAAAGTAGAGTTGATTTTGAGTTGAGTTTTTAAAATTTGGGGAAAAAACAAAAATAAATAGCTACCAAACAGGGGCTATGTATTTATCTTTCTTAGTTTCAGAAATAAAGCCGTAGTAAAATATGTTTTTATTAAAAATGATCATAATTTTAGAAAGTGGATAAAATTTAGTTTAAATATTCGTACTATATTCTCACATATTCCTCCGTTCTAAATATTTCTTCTACTTTTAATGGCAGAATTTTTCACCGTCTTCCAATTTTAAATTTAGTGTTTCTAGAGTTTTGCTCATCTAAAGTATATTTTTTTTCTTTTTAAATACTCATCTAAAATACTTGAGGACCGTCACTCAAAATGCCTTAAAGCATCTTCAATGGTTGTGTATATTTTTTGTGTAAAATTCTACGTGTAAGAGACTTTTAGACATGAATAATTATACATATATCAATTTTATGCTCCAATGGTACTCATGTGTAAAATTTAAATGGACCAATGAAAATCACATTATATCATTATATGTAACATTTAATAATTTTGTATGAAATTTTTTATTCATAATTTTAGAGTCACAATAGATCTTATTTTTTAGCTCTCAGTGAGCAAATATCAAATATATAAATTATATTAAAAAATAAATTTTAGATTTTTAGTTATATTATTTTAATTTTTTTTGTACAAAATTAAGGAGAGAGAAAGATGATGTGGATGTGTAAATTGGGTTTATATTTTACACAAATTCTATGTGGACTGCTGGAGGTCATTTCTTTTTACAAAATGTATAAATTTTACACAAACCAAAATTATACAAGACGATTGGAGATGCTCTTAAACATGAATCACTATATATTTTTTTGCATTACTCGTCAATAAGGATCAATTTACATTGCAGCCCAATTGAATAATATATATATATATATAATATACAGTTTCCTTCTCTTAAGCACTGTCCTTAAATTAACTCACTTAAGGACCGTCCATTTCGAGAGGTAAACAGGTGGATTTTTTCATGAAACTTGGTGAGAATAATCTCTATAACGAGTAGATCATTTTCGCCAAATTTCATCAAAAAAATCAAATGGAAAGTAGGTTAACTAAAAATCTAAAATTTCAACGTCTAGAAATGCGTATATATATCAATTTTTCAGTGAACCCACTTCCCATTTGATTTTTTTATGAAATTTGGTGGAGATAATGTACTCATTATAGAGATAATATCCACCAAGTTTCATGAAAAAATTCATCTGTTTATCCCTCAAAAAGAACGGTCCTTAAGTTAGTTAACTTAAGGATAATGTAACATTGCTCAATTTTATTTAACTGTTTCTTGGTTTCAATCGGGAAAATTCATATTATAGTTTTTGATTAGAAAAAACATTAACAAAATATATTAAACATCAGCAATTTTGCATCTCAAAAGCAATAAAATAAATTTTACCTAAACTTATTTTAAATTAATCTTAATATATCTTTTTTAACTATATAATTTTTTTAAATCTTATAAAAGAGGCCCCAAATGAAATTATTTATCTGGGACCCTATATAGTTTTGTGTCGCCTCTGTGTAAGTTGATTGTGCCATGAACATCTTTAATAAAAGTATTTAAATCTTTAATAATTAAACCACTTATTATAAGTAAAAAGTTGGTAAAAAAATTCAACTACCATCTTTTTGGTACACATGAAAAGAAAATTCAACAACCATCACTTACTAAAAATAGTAAAATCGATCTTATGGATAACACCCACGATAAAAGCTGTTTGTCACCGCCCGTGACAATTAGGGGCTACACAAAATTCCGTAACTTGAAACTGTGACAACATAGAAAAGCAGTGTGGCTATGCTTATTTTTTGTTTGCAGTTGATTTGGACTAAATATAAAATACAATGTAAAAATAAAACACAATTTTTTTCATCTATAATGTTATGTAAACCATTTTTTTAATATAATTTTATTGTAATTATTTGAACAAGCTAAGTATATTAAAGCCAATTGTGTATTATATATTTTGTTGCTCTTTTCTTTAACACCGCCTTAATTTTACAAAGGAAAATAGAACATTGACGTTAGAAAAGTGAGTTTGGAATTTTGGATCTTATATTGGAATTGGAGATTTTGTAAATTTTTCAGAGGCTGAAGCTAAAATTTGGAAATTATCAGCTCTAGTGGCATCGGATTTGTGGCCAACAGCTGAAGGGTCTAAGCGCTGAATTTGCTTGAAATTATTTGAGAGAGAAGAACATTTATTTTTCTTTTTCTTTTTTGTCACAAAGAAGAACATTTATTTTTCACACTTGCAAATTTAGTGCAACGTGACTAAACTTGTTGAATCAGCCTCACTTCAAAAGGAATAGTGAGTCAGGAAGTTTAAGATAAATTACCCTAACCTTCTTGAGTATAACCCGCTTATACTTTGCTCAAATAAACCAGTGTTTTCTAGAGTTTTGTTTTTTTTTTAAATCGGGATATTAGAAAATGAGGTTTGTCTAAAAATAAATTTTATGAAATAATCAGAGGATAATATTTTTCTAATTAAGGACTTATCTTTTACCAAAATTTAAAATTATTGCAAAATTAACTTGGTAATAGACCTTCAATTATAATTTTTATGATGATGTGCAAAATTAAGTTTGCATTGCATATTTTTTAACATATCACTATATATAAGTGTTTAATTGATAGTACTTTAAAGTTATTTCTATAAGTTACAAATTTAAATCCATTTATTGATAACAACATACAAGATAAATTTTTTAGATTATGTATAAGTTACAAATTTACTTTTAATCCCAAAAAAACTTTAACTTTACTTTCTCTTTAAAAAAACTTTTAAAACGCCATAACTTTAATCCAACATACATCGAGATCTATAAATAAGATCCATTTGACTATTTTTTGAAATTTTTTTATTTTTTTCTTTGTTTGAAAAAAAATCAAACAAAACCAAATTCACTTTTCAAAAACAACTTTAACTCAAAACATTCAACCAAACACCACATTTTTAAAAACTTATCTAGAAAAAAAAAAAAGAGAGCTACCAAACAAGCCCTAAGTTTGCAGCCTTTATTTTTTAATGTATTTCTATGTATTGTGGTTTATTTAACATTACTTTAAAGTTACACAACGGACACATAAAAATGTAATTGTTAAAAAATAAAAGTGTATCATGCAAAACAATATTTGCATTTAAATTTTTTGGATTGCAAAGTTAAATTTGCACAAATATAATTTTGGTCAAACACCTCATTTTAAAACACAATTGATAAACAATAGGCATGTCGAATCCAATCTGAATTTGAACCGTTTGGTCGGATATGAATTGAGATTTTTGATCCATATATCCAAATTCGATCCGAACCCGTTAGACCTTTGATTAATAAATTGAATATAGATATATGTCGATCCAATCCAATTCAAGATACGCATTTATGCTTAAATTTATCATTATGTATGTGTATTTACCACCTTATTATTAATACACTTATAAAAAAAATAACTACTCTTAGAAAGTATTAATTAAGTTTCTTTGTACAAGAAAAGAACAAATTTGACTGTTGTTAAGCTTAATTTTTATGTTAGTTTCATTACTTTTTACATATATACAAACTAATTATTATATAATTAAAATTTTAAATGGACCCGATATAATCCGTTCCAAATAAATTTGGATATAGATCAATATTTTGGTGACCCATTACATGATTCAATCCAAATCCTGTTCGAAAACTTTTTAAAACATGGATTTAGATTCACGTTGATCCGATCCAAATCCAATCCGTTGACAAGTCTAATAATTAGAGATCCTACACTCACAAGAATTAAAAAATGGGCCATTTTCAAAAAAATACTATTCTCTAAATTTTTCTCATAAAAGGTTATCATATATGGAGGGAGTTATTAAAAAGGGCTAGAATATATACTAATGCCATCTTTTTATAAATTAAAGAAGAAAATTTAGTACTTATATTATTTTTGTTCAAGACGGGGTGGGGTGGGGTGGGGGGTGGAGAATAATACTATAAATTCTAAAAGTTAAAGGGAGGGAGGAGGGGGGATTTTTAAATTTTAGTACTAATATTATTTTGTAGTGACCAAAAAATTTAATAAATACTAGGCAAATTGATTTGAATAATTTTGTATTGCAGTGTTTATTTTGTTTGTCTAAATATGAACTTAGTGTCTATAATAATAATGTTGGGTGATAATAAAATTAGTGAACATGTTATAAGATACAACAATAATTTACAAAATAAAATTTTGATATACCTTAACTTGTGTTATTAAGTGTACATTAATTAAATAAATTGTTCTAATACAATAAACAAGGAGCACTCTTATAATACACATAAAGTAAATAAAAATACACTTGTTTTAATGAGAAAGCATGCATGCAAGACACTTGTCTTGCCTTAGTAAACCAAGCAAAAGAAAGAATCTCACTTTGTCCAAGAGTATCTCCAATAGGCATATGTGTAAACCATGCCACATAGGATTTGTGTAAAATTTACACATTGTGTATAATTTTTGGTGCTCCAATGGAGTTGTGAAAAATATGTCACATCATCTTTTGTGTAAAATGGGTGTGTATTTTACACATCCACCTCATCATTTTCTCTCTCCAACTTTTTACAAAAAATTCAAAATAGTATAATTAAAAATATATTTTGTAATAAAACTTACATATTTGAATTATACTCATCAAGATCTTTAAATCAATACCCACTTTGACTATTTAATTATAAATAAAAAATATTTATAAAAAATATTGAATATTATATATTCATCGTTTCCTCTTCAATTCGAAAATGTTTTTTCAATTCCTCCAAATTAAGATCCGTGGATCCATGTAAGCATTTCTTTCTATAATTATTCCGCGTCAGAGGCAATTTAGCAATAATTGCCCCGACTTGAAATGATTTAGAAATTTCAACTTTTAACTCCTTAAGTTTGGATACTATGATTTGTAATTCATGAACTTGGTCCAACACAAAACGAGTATCAACCATAGCAAATTTAATATACTTCAAAATTAAAAATTTATTCGTACCTAATTTTTGGGTCTAGTTTTTATACTTGAAAGAATTCCAAATTTCTCACGATGATGGCAAAGAGTTATAAAGATCGTAAAATCAGTCCTAAAGTGTATTTAGAATATGCCCACAGCAAACCAATTCATCTTCCTTACGTTTCTTTCTTTTTGCCTTGATATTATCGGTATCTGCTTCACCTGGCTCTGGGAAAGGTTGCAAATTTGGATCCAGAACATAAGCAACTTTGAGTCTAGTGAGAAGAAATAATAATTTTCCTTTCCAGTGAGTGTAGTTAGTACCATCAAAGCGATCAAGTTGAACATTTGGATTTATGCCAAGAAAATAAGACATTTTGGAAATGTTTGTATCCGTATCCATTAAAAATAACAACTTAAGATTGTTAGAACAAAAATAATTGACAACGGATTGAGGCGTGTACAAACACTTTCCTTAAAGTGTTATTTGCCCACTTATTTAAATACTAATGTTTATTGGAAAATCACCTCTAAGATACAACAATCCCTTTTAGAGATTAAGAACACTTATTATAAATTAAAACAGAAAAAGAAGAAGAAGAATATGCAAGGCTGGCAGAATTGCCAATGAATTTTTATTGTGCAAGGAAATAGAAAGTTAATAAGTAAAAGGAAAGGACATTACCTATTTATAGGTCGCCTTTGTGGCATTTATTAATTTAAATTAAGATAGCAGTTATAGAAGTTAAACCATATATAATCACTCTAAATTATAAATAATTTCATGCACTGTGGACCATGGTAGTGATTTAATCTGAACTTCTGAAAAAAAATGAGAGCTCTAATTGCTTCTTGCAACGCAAGCATGCAAAGTGCTAAGTGCGCTTAAAAAATGCCCTTAAAAATCCAATCGCACTTTTCGCGCCCGCCCGTGCGGATGATGCGAAACATCATCCTTATAGTGGGCCTACAGTATGCATTTACTAACAATATTTACTTTTTGCATTTAATGCTTTATAAATACATTATAGTTTTCTTATATTTTCAATGTGGGAATCAACTTCCTTAATTATTACCTTGCTTTTCCAATTTTCTTCTTTTTCTTCTTTATATATATATATATATATATATATTACAATCTACCAACATATTACAATTTGAGGAGTTCTAAGCCAATCAGTGTCTCAATTCCCTATACTATGAGCTATGTTGTGTGCTGTAGAGCTCTATTTCTCTCTTTGTATCTCTTTTTAGTATTGTAACTCTGTAGCAATACTTGCAATAAAAGCTTGACTGCTTAATTGCTTGGTTGTTATATCTTTTTCTTGGTTGTTAGGGGAAGTAAATGCTTCATGTATATATATATAATAGAGAGGAGACGTGTGGGTGAGCTCTTTGGAGTAGGTTTAAGGCCATCCCTTCTCCCTAGTAACTCTGACGTTGCTTCTCCATGGATTCTGGTACATTAAATATAATTGGTATGCATTTAATGAAGTTGAGGGAGGTTATGTGCCTCTTGCAGGGTTGGCGATAGTCACATATGCTTCTGTCAAGCACTCTGGGTGGTTGTACGTCGTCGACTTCATTTCAGCAAAAGAGCTCTGGAGATCGAGCTCTGCAGACTTGTAAACTCAGACACAAGATGGATATTGTTTTAACATTCCCACGAGTTCTTTCGGACAAGTTGTCTTGAGGTCAGGCTTCTTAACTCTGTTTTCTTACGCCTGGCAGTAATATCCACGTGTCCTCCCGTGATTGGTCCACGAGGTAAAATAACTATTTTGCGCAATCAATATTTATAATTCATAAACTATAGGATAAAAATTATAAATTCTACTTATAGGTTAAAATAGACTCAATGTGGAACAACATATCTAAATTTACTAATAAAGGACTTATATATTTTTGTGCGTGAATTTTTAAAGTTAAGAATGCAATATACTCTATGTACTGACAGCACTGTGCTTACTGCTTCAACAATTTAATTAGCTTACTAAAACTCACTCAAAAATTATGAAATAAATCATAGAGTAATTTTAATGTGTTTTTAGTCTATTAGAATCTAATGTTAGTTCTTCTAATCTTGGTGATTTTTCTAAAACAGTGGATTTGATAGTTATTAAGATTCCATTAAATAAATAAATACCCACTTTTATGCTTCATATGCAGTACTTAAAATTTATTTGACCTATAGTTATCTTTGTTTATTTATCTTATAGATGGTCAATCTTTGTTGATTAAGATTTCTTTAATGTTTAATAGCTTATGACTATGTATGTATTGAATAAACATAAGAACAAGGTATTTGAAGTCTTAGGTTGGATAAATAATTATTTACATGAGATATTTATTATTATTATGATTATATACGTATGAGTTATGGTGGAGTCATCCGGGATGAGTTATTCTATAGTTAATGTACTAATGTATCCAAAATACTGAAAGAGAAATATGGTATTTTTGGTACACACATATGATGAAAGAGGCCTGTGTGCTATGGCCGAGGGCATGTGCGGACTGCAGACCAAGAAGGTCGGTAATACATGTTGGGTAGTAATTTATTTTATTACAAGTAATAGGAAAAGTCCTACGTACGATAATATATAATGTGGAATTAATGTTAAAAGTGATTTATAAATCGAATTACCTTGTATCTATTTATGTTTGCTAGGAGTTTGATTTACTTTAGTCTGGAGTTGAAGGATTTTCTCATAAAGAGTTGTGTTACTCATAGTATATACATATTTTCCCTTTCAGGTACCAAAATTGAAGGGTAGTAGTGAGAAAGGCGAAATAGTTAGCCATGACAGTTGAGAACTAGTGTTCTCTACCGTGGTCACATACTTATATTATAGGATAAATTACCAAAAAATACAATGTAGTTTGCCTGTTTTTGCATTTTAGGTAACCCGTTAAAAACCATTGACAGAATGTTGAGGTGTCCCGTTAAATTGCCACATGTCCCGTCAAATTGCTAACTCAACATTAAATTTAAAACAAAAAAACATATATCCAGTTTTATTTACACAAAACAAAAACAAAACAAAATTAAAGAGAAAGGGAGAAAGAGGGAGGGAGAGGGAGCAAAAAATCCTAGGTGTAGAAATGAGAGATCTACGATTCAAGATATAAGAGATAAGTTTGTTTTCTTCTTCTTCTTCTTCTTCTCAAACCCTAACATCTCAAACCCAAATTGATCCCCACCTGCTCGTAACTTCATCTGAAGCGCAATATGTTTTTCTCCAATATGTTTGAATGTATATCTTTTCTCATTCCTTATCAAATGTTTTTGTATTTCTTCAATCTGTTTGATTTTTATTTTTTTATATAAATTCAGATCTAAATAATAGAGGACTCAGTAAACTCATTATTTCAATTAAATTTCTACTGTTCTTATTATCATGCTTGCATTTTCTTTCTTTGTTAGGTTTAATTAGGTTTTATTGCCTTCTTCTTCTATTCTTTCTTAAATTGGTACTCTCATCTCTTGAATCTCTCATTTTTACACCTAGGGTTTTTATTCCCTCTCTCTCTCCCTCCCCCTCTCTTTAATTTTGTTTTGTTGTTGTTTTAGGTAATTAAAACGGGATATATGTTTTTTTTGTTTTAAATTTAATGTTGAGTAAGCAATTTAATGTGACACCTCAGCATTCCGTCAAAGGCTTCTATTGGTTGTTAAACAGGTTACTCAAAATGAAAACATTAATAAAATACAATGTTTCTAATGTCAAAAAAATTGTACGTTACCCAAAATGCAAAAACAGGTAAAGAACATTGTATTTTTTGGTAAATTATCCTATATTATAGTTTTTATTTTCCTTAACTCCATGTGTGGGCGTAGTAAATATTAGTACCAAATGTATCTTTGGACTTTATAAATTTCATGGGTTGTATAATATGGACTTGAAACTTAGGTATTCTTTGTTTCGTATTTTGTAAACATTCAGGTCGCGTCCTAAGTTGTGAAGTACGATTCAAATATTTTATTTTAAAACTAAAAATGAAACTGGAGTTATTGAGACATTTTAATAAAAAAATTGTTCTTGACACAAATAGGTTGATTTAAATAAGACTCTTAAATTTAAAAATCCAATTTTTAACACAAGTACTAGAATAATTGATAAAAAAATTTATACCAATTAATAATTACTTGTTCCTAAACATGCCTTTTTTATTTTTATATCAATAAATAATTACATATACTTTTAAATCTTTTATAACTCGATACATGGTAAACTTTTCTTCTTCTTTTTTTTTAAGAATGAAAAGGTAATTCAACATAATTTGGGGCCTGACAGGGAGAGGGAAGATTAATACCTTAATTCAGCTTGGTTGTGGCTTCTACCCCCGCCTAGGGCCAATTAATCTTCACCTAGGCGTTAGGCAATGTCTCTTAGTCTAGATAAGCGGTTGTCTAATGAGGGATAGAGATTTAGCAAGAATAATGCAATCTTTTATTGTTGGATAAAATTGATGTAATATGATTTCGTTGAAAATGAATTAGAAATAAATAAAATAATTAAAATTATGAAGCAGGAGAATAAGGACATAGATAGAATTAAGGTTAAAAACTTATTCGATTTTGCAATCAAGGCTAGTGTTTAGATACTGTGTTCTTAAGACAGTTTCGCCCCTGCTAATTATGAACGCTATCTCCTAAGATACAACGATTGCAGTGTATTTAAATAGCACTCTAATAAGTACGGTCTGGCGAATCGATGATTAGTACACTATTATACTAGACTCGAAGAACAAAACAAACAACTTGAGAAAATGAGAGGAATATGATAATAATTTTCTAGTTATAATCAAATAAGGGAGAATAGTTATATGGGATTAGATGCGTTTTTTCGGAAAATGTATGTCTCTTCATAAAGGATACTTTAACAATTGTAAAGACATGTCCATTGCCAAGGGTAAAAGACCAAAAAGTACAATGAATTTCACACTTTTTCACAAAATGGGTAACATATTTTTTTTAACAATTTTGACAACAAACTTTAAATTTATTTACATTTTGGGTAATATGTCATGGTAGGGATTACTGTCACGCTTACCCATTTTGTAAAGAAATTAAAAGTTCGTTGTCAAAATTGTCGGGAAAGAAATATGTTACTCATTTTGTAAAAAAGTATAAAGTCCATTGTACTTTTTGGTCTTTTACCCCATTGCTAAAGGACGTGGCCATTCAAAGGGAAATGTCCTTTAAAATTAAATTAATTTTTACTCAAATTATTAATATTTGATTAATTATTCCAATATTCACTCCTTTTCGTTTTATATACCGTTATTTTTCATGTTTGAATTATGAGAATATTTATTTAACAAACTCTCAATATCATTCTTAGTAGTAAAGTTAGATTAATTTTATTTGTATTATGTTATTTTAGATGATTAATGAATATAAAAATTGATTTTGACTAATTTTTAATGATAATCCCTTGAGCACTAGTACTCTCTCGCTGTCTTAAGAACGTTTTATGATTTCTAGAATATTTAATTAAACTTTGCAAGTGATATAAACACCCTTTAATACGTGCATATAACAAATTAGGCCCCGTTTGATAGCAACATGGAAAATGAAAATAAAAACAACTAATTTAGGTAAGAAGATGGAAAATAAGTTGAGGGATGTGGTGAGATTAACTCTTGCTTTTTGTTTTTTTCCATGACAAAATTTTCTTTAGGTGATGGTGGAGAAAATTTTTCCACAAAATATTAAAGGAGGATGGAGGACATATACTCACAAAAATGAATATTAGATGGATAGTATCTCACCATAGCCTCAACTTATTTTTCATCTTCTCACATAAATTAGTTGTTTTTATTTTCATTTTTCATATTGCTATCAAACGGAGCCTTAAAGGCAAAATTGGTGCTTCAAACAGTAAAATATGTTCCTATCTATACATATGTTTGTTTTGAACATCAATCAAAACCAAATCACAAGATATGAATATTCTTGAAAATTTATGGTACTAAAGCAAAGCATAACCCCCCTGAATAAGTCACTAAAAAGAGCTCAAAAATAACCCTCATATGCTTTGTACTGGTACCCAAGAAATCCCCCGGGCCAGTAGAGACGGAATAACACTAATAACAAAAGGTAGCAAAAGCTTCACTGCCACATCTGGTAAAGTTGATGCCAAATTAAGCCTTATAAATAACCATTCTTCTACTCACCCATTTATCTTCATCCAAAACTTAGATTTCAGATTTTCAGCTTAAAGTTCCATTTGTTCTTTTACAATGGCCAACTCCATTTTAAGAACAAACCATCACAACAAAGCTTTTCAATATTTGGGGCTCTTCAGCCTTTTACTGTTGATCCAAAAGGGTGATGCATATGAGTTCATGGTTGGAGGTTCCAAAGGTTGGTCTGTTCCCTCTGATCCCAATGCAACCATCTACAACCAGTGGGCCGAAGCCAACCGGTTCCAAATCGGAGACTCCATCGGTAGGTTCATAATTTCATTCAAAGTAAATCAATTTACGTACATAATTTTTTCATTCTAACTTCACCTACATTTTGTCGTCACAGTTTTTGTCTACAAGGCTGATGATGACTCAGTGCTTTGGGTGTCTCAAGAGGACTACACCAACTGCAACACAGCAAAACCCATCGAAAAGTATACCGATGGCCACACTGTTTTCAAGTTGAAGCAATCAGGGCCTCATTACTTCATCAGTGGAGTAGAAGAAAACTGTAAGAAGAATGAGAAATTAGTGGTGGTTGTAATGGCAGATAGAAGCAAACAAAATTCAACCGCTTCTCCTCCAACTCCCGAGGTGGTACCATCTCCAGCACCCTCCGGTGAAGAGTCTCCTCCTCCACCGGTGGAGATAAACCCGACTCCAGCTCCCGCAGCAGAGTCCCCCCCTCCGCCAAATGGTGCTTCTTCAATCACAAGTTTCATCTTCTCCATTGGAGCTTTCCTTGGCTCATCCCTTCTTTTAGTTTTATAAGAGTTTGATTTATATGTGGTCTTTTTATTTATTTTTTGGTTTGTCTTATAAAATATGATTTTCCCACCTTGAGCTCAGTGGGTTCATTGGGTTTCCAAGGGAAGCTTGATTTGAGATTGGTTTGATACAGTTTTTAAATAAAAAGTTCACGGCAGCGTACAATTTGATTTTGGTTGTTACTGCTACTATGTATGAACAATGTATATGAAGAAATAAATCAGTATTTATTCTGTGTGTATACAATACTTCATTTTTTTATGTTAATTCTTATTTTGCTTTCAAAATTAGATAAGTATCAAGAAAAATCTGAGTACACCAAATTAGAGAAAAGGAAATTGCAACTAAAGCAAAGCAGAAAAATATATAAGATTGAAATTGCTTAGTTGTAAAGTTGAGTATCCTTTTTCTAGGGATTTTTTCATATCTGCAACTGCATAAACATTAAGGTTTCTCGTACTGCAGTACAAAAATATTTAAAAGGAAAATACGCTACAACCTTTCTCAACTGTAATAAACTTTCCCAATACATGGTATGGGAATATTAATGTTTATATACCGACTAATTTGAGTTTCCTATCAAAAATTCTTGCCTAGTTCAACCTTTTTCACTAGTCTCATAGTGTTGTGTAGAATTGAATCAACTATCCCCGCCACCTGAAACCATCAGAGAATCAAAAACAGCAATGGTTAATTGTAAAGTAAAATCATCCAAGATATACATTATATACGTATATGCAGATAGATAGATAGATAGATAGATAGGTAGATAGATAGATAGATTGATAGTGAGAGAGAGAGAGAACCGTGAAAACGCCACCAATAATGGCACAGACGTTTGTGATAAAGTGCGAAAAGGATTTCGAATTCTCTGTTATTAAGACCTGATGACAAAAGGAAAACAAGGAATAAAAACTAAGGGAAAACTAGAAGCAACTGAGTTCAATTTCAACCCACTAACTAAATGGACAAATTCAAAAAACCTGCATAGCAGACGGCTCAAAATGGAATTTGGCAGCAGGGATACTAGGGCTGTGTACCAAACTACTGTGAGATGTGTATTCATACTCCTCAACTAATTTATAAGATCTTGTCATGACCTCCGTCTTCACAACCTGAAGATAATGCTCTATCTGCAAATTTAATTTTTAAAATGAAAGCTTATATATATAGCCACTCATGGATCAAGAAATTCCACAAACTTATGCTAAATTAAGGAAAGATGATATGAGCTTACAGTAATGTTTGCATTTGAATCACTGAAGTGAGTGAAGTGGGCGTGGCCACTCAACCTGTCGTGGTTTCCACCAATATAAGGGTGCAGCCGCTTAAGATCACTCAACGTCTTTGGAGAGACCGTCTTGCCAAAGGAAAGATGGGAAATGAAGTGTGAAATGTTCACCTGAGAAGCATCAAAGGAGTGGGCCCCTGAACGAGCTGATATGACAAGGTTGCCCGGAACCTGCCAGAGCAAAACATGCTCAAGGTCATATAAATATATCAAATCAAATAAAACTTATCCTTCAGACAAATATTTCCTTTCCGATAATATATTCTGACATGTACAGTGGCTTATTTGGCTATGCTTTTACTGATTTTTATTTTATAGACTAGGTCTACCTTTTTAACACGTACAAAACCTTCAATTCTACATCCTCCTGCCCGTGGTGCAGGTCTTTTTGTATCATCTGCCACCTTGCCAGATTTATCTTCCAAAGCCAGCTTTTGGGGCTCCAGTGAAATAGGTGCAACCAAATTTTCCATTGTCTGCAGGATGGAACTCGAGGTAGTCATGTTGCACTCCATAAGGAAGTTCATTATGCAATTTGCTCTTTTAAGTTTTAAGTATTAAATCACAAGCATTTAGGAGAGGGGAGCAAAGCATAAATAGTTCAGCCTTTTCACGTTCATGGACCCAATAATTCTGTGGGATATTTCATTCACATTTTTTTTCCACCAATTCTCCCTCCCTAATTATCAATACCAATTAAAACCAAAATTTTGTTCTTACATTGACAAGGGTATCCGTATCTCGATCTCCATAATATGATTCGTGGTCGTGGTGCCCATGAACATCCCTGAAACAAATACATATCAGATAATAGAAAGCACATCAGGCATATAAAAAGGAGATGCAGAAGTGGGGTTCCCACGTGTGAAGAAAATGTTTGTTACAAGAGAGAGGTTCGGAAAGGAGACAAATAAAAATAAAATCTTACTGATAACATGTGAAGTAAAAGAACAACAAACAATGCCATCAATAAAGAAAAATAAGTCGAATCTGACAACACAGCTAAAGATCTAACACAGGATTCCAAACTGAAAGAATAACACAAGAAAGCAGCAGTGAAGTTGCTTACTTGACATCACTTCCTTTACGGAAGATGCGAATAGATGGATATCCCTGTATGTGATGGCTGAAAAAATTCAACACAAATTACATTAATCTAAGTTTTTTTTTAACACAACATTAATCTAGGTTACAGAATATATATACATTATAAAATTATATATATGGGTGGGTGGGGAGGGGGAGGGGGAGGGGGTAATGATATTAGACCAACTAACTGAACTGCAAGATCAAAAAGTAAGTCCTTCAAGTAATCAATAACAACGTCAGACACACATTGATAGGAATATCTTCATTTTCATATAGAATTGTTGGAGTCACGATTAGTGATATAGATGGTGATAAAGAAACAAAAAAGAATATGAGCATAGATGTTACAAACACTGGAACATGTTCAACTCTTTGTCATACTTACTGAATTTACCATTACAAGTTAGAAAACATTAATCCAAGTACCTTCTACACAAGTCAACTTCTTCAGTGCAATCAACCTTTCCCAAAAGAATACGCCCATCCATTTCCGGGTCATATCTGAAGACAAGTTTGCCCAACAAGTTCAATGATATATAACCAAAATAATGCTAGCAAATCCATTTTCACAAATTAGATGGCATTTAATATTTATGGAGTTTATTTTCAAAAAGAAAAGAAAAAGCAGCACAGAATGCACACAACCTTTCTCTGATAATTTTGGCAGCTTTCTCCCATGAAGGTTTCTGACAGAAGTAGAAAAGCAGCATAGAAATAAAAAGGAGTTAAAAGCAAAATCTGTGTAGTCGTGTAACTGGCGGCAAATGAGCTAGCAATTAGCAAAACATAAGTCAACATAGCACCCTTGGAATAGGACGATAACAAAGGAGTTGATATCATTCAAATATTCTAAATGCTATCATTTTGTTGTTCATCTTGATTTATGTGTAGTGTCCCACATCAGACAAGTGAAATGCCGTCTTAACATGAGCCATGGGGAACTTCAACCCATTGCAAATTGGGATTTTGTTTGGACTTTACACGTTATCATAGGCAAGTTACTAACACACCATCATAATACTTAATCCATGTGTTTTGTTTGGTCATCGAGTGAAGTCCGGCCACATGTGAGAGGGCGTGCTGAATATGGGTAAAAGTCCAAAATTGGGCAAGTTACACCTTACAAGTCAGTGTAAGGGCCCTACTGGCCTATTCAGCCATTATATTTGGTTTCTCGCAACTCACGAGACTTGAATAGCCTCATTCTAGGATGTAACATAACATTGAGAAAATTCCCCATAATCAATCCTTCAAGTGACGTCTCTCTGTATTTAAGATACCAGCTAATTTAAGTCAGTGAGAAAGAGAAGAGCATTGTGGGTGGGAGTGTTTGGGGTGGGATGAGGGGTGGGGGGGGAGTTGTTGACTTTGACTTGAATTAAGACAACAAAAGGAACCTTAGGCAGTTTTGTTTAGAATATCATATAAAGAAAGATGATAGATTAATGAAATTCAAATAAACTGCAATTGGATCATGAAATCATCAGAATATGCTATAAGGAAGAACATAGATTAATGAAATTCACCAGGCGGTTACTCCAATGGCACCAAGGAGCAAAGAAATTTACTACCAAAATTGGATGCCTGCATAAGAAATGTTTATTACAAATCATTAGGAGATTGAGAAACATATCTTCGACTGCAGAAGGCATCAAAAAGTACAGATACAGTTTTTGAATATCAAATTAGCTCCACTTACTGATGTGCAATTCTATCAAAATTACGCGCATTTAGTGAAACAGAACCTTCACCATATTCTTCATCAACAACTTCATCATGCTTAATGTTTTTTTGATTGGGTCCTGAATGGAACTCAGCACCAGTAGGTTTTAAATTTGAATCTATTGAATACTTGCGGACTGTTTTTGTTATGTTCAACCTGTTCTGCAAATAAGTGTACAATTCAGGGAAATTAATATTGCAGATATAAATATAACCAAAAATAAAAAAAAATAAAAAAAAATAAAGAAATAAAGAAAAGAGAATTTTATATATAAAAAATGATGAATGGAGGAAGGATACTTTACAAGACAAACAAACTGGTAAAGAAGAACAAATTTGATGTTTGATGGGCTTAGACATACCCATCCACGCAACAATGACTTGAAAAACTACATTGGTGGACACGTCTATAGATTTCGCAGAACAACATTCCTTTTAATTCGTCGTTACTATAGATTTTCCGTAGCACAATTCTCATTCATTGAGGAAATGGTTCATTGGAACTTTGACTCTTCTTTTTTCTGGTGAGTTGGGCTTTAGGATAGAATTGAGATCAAGAACTAGAAGATTTTTTCTTGATGTCTAACCTCATTAACTCTTTTCCCTTATTTAGAGATGAGTTAGATAAAAGAACAAGGGCGGGATAACCTTCTGAAAAATTTCATGCAAATTTCTTGTAGACTCTGCTTCCCCCTCAGTTTTTGAACCCTTTAAATTCATTTAAACTGGTGGAATTCCTTCAAAATCCGAATCTTAGTAAGGTAGATGTTTAAGAGGAAAGTTAATACATGATTTGATTCCATCCAAGAGGCCTCCCTTTAATATGACTTATAGCTGATTAAAACTAGAAGCACAACCGATCCTTTATAAGGAAAATCACTTGACGAACATTAATTGTGAGCAAATTACAGGTCAAGGTGTAATAACCTATGAAGTATAGACTCGACACGCAACACGTGTTTCGACAAGACACGCGACATGTGTTTCAACAAGACACGCAACACACAATTTTTCCAAAATGTAGGACACGACACGTGGGGGGGGACACGTTCTTATTTAATTAATTAATTAATTAATTATATATGCAATAAACATTGTAAATATTTAAGAATTCAATAAAATGAAACTAGATTGCATTAATAACCCAAATACTCAAAACATGATCACTAAATTGTTCCATAATTAAAGCATCAAAAAGCATATAGACTAAATTGTTCCATAGAATGATAGAAAACAAAAGGGGAATATAAAAAGTGGCTAAGTTGCCTCATCCTCAATTGATATTGCAATGAAGAAACACTAAGAGTAGTAGCCATCTAAATCAATTATCAAGTATTAAAGACTATAATTAAATTCAAGTGTCGGAGAGAGTATCGGAGAGTGTCGGAGTGTCCGACAAGTGTCGGGCCCGACACGTGGCCTCCAAGAGAGTGTCCGTGCTTCATAGGTAATAACCAAAAGCAAATGAAAAGTATGAGACTCACTGTTCCCAAGACATCACTCACGTCAACTGATGCAAATTCACAAGATAGTACTGGAAAACTACAAGAAGATTGAGAAGAAATGTTAGTTATCAAACTGCAAAAATATATTTCTATGGAAATTTGCAAAATGAAACAATTGACTGAAAAATAAACACACAAAACGTGATTGTACACAAGAATTTACATGAAATGGTTGACTGAAAGTAAAGACAAAACTACCCTACTTTAAGAAAGAATTGAAATAGAAACAACTATAGAAGCTTTTAGGTAATTCATAGGATAACACCAGGACAAAAGTGGAAAATAGTACCGCTACTTTTATTTTAGTTCACCAGTCTAATGCCTGATGCTTACTCCAGTTTTAAGAACATGTATGGATCTAGTCAGATTCACCAAGACTGGAGACAACAAATGTTCCCCGAGAACAAGATCTCATTACCTCCATTTGTTGAAAAATTAAATTTTTTATCCACTTACTTTATGCAATTAAGACTAGCATATGTCCTTCAATCTGATTTCATTCATGGTACTAAACTAAATTGAGCAGAAAGAAGAGGACAGGGAAAAAGGAGGTAGAAAAGATAAATATTTCTTAAAGTCGTAACAAAACTTTCGAAGTGAGGCGCAATACATATACAACAAGGCACCTCAATGAATCAAAATACCCTAGGCTAATGTATCCAATAAAGTAGGGTTGTCAAGAGAAGTATCATTGAGCTTTAGAACTAAATAACGTTCATGGGAACATACCTTATGTTAAAATCAATGCGTAAGAATTCCCCATCAGCACTCTTGTCAACTACAACAGATGTTGAAGTGCTCACTGTCAGATAATTACTCAGTTCCTGCAAAATGAAAATGACAAGTAAATGGACATGTAATGGAATGCATCCGTTTAGAATAACTGGACAAAATCGAAAATAAATTGGACGATAACAGAATAACTGAAAGGAAAAAGAATATCAGACAAACTCAGAATCATTTCACACCAATGATGGGGTACGTCAAAATGTGGAACTGAATTAAACATTAAGCTACAGAGATACTGAATATTCAAATTCTTCATTAACATCTACATATAAATACACTTAACGTCCAATTGAAGAGATGAGCTTCCTACCATTCCAAATAAAAATATCATGGATAAGGCTGCTATAATGGACAATCCAGCACCGGATAATGATGCCTCCGTTAAATCTCTGGGAATTTTTCTGCAACAAAAAAAAATAATAAAAAATAGTGACAACATGCATTTTGAGAAATTCAACAATAAGTCACTCTGGGTTTCATGCGTACCTATGTGAAGTTATAATATCATATACCACACGACAAACAATGGATGAGAGGTTTAGAATATCATAATAGACCAAGATTGGCTTTATCACACCTGACCAAGAATCATTGGCTGATCGCCATCTAGTTACAAAAGTGCAAAACTTAAGGATATAAGGGGAACACGCTCAATGAGAAAATGGGTCAATTCTAAAGGATCAAACCTATGGGACTAAAGGAATGATATCAAAAAAGAGAGGGAAAAAAAGAAAACTGAGCTGGTAATTATTTAGTAGTAATACTTGTTTAGTTGGCAAGTGCTTAAGGAGTTTTCCACTAGATCATTCTTTTTATGGTATCCCATTCGATGACTTGGAGGATGATGGATGGGATTTTTAGGTTGTGATGAGGGATTCTTTTTGAAACCCTTGAAAATGTAATATTTATCATGGTTTCCTTTTGTTATCTGGATTGATTTCTCCTAGAATGGCGACTGGTGCAAAAATCTGGGTTTTGGAGGACGTTTGGTTTTGGGACTACATTTTGGCCTTTTCTCCCAAGATTGTTTGCTTGTCCTTGCATCACAATGCTTCCCTTGCTAAAGTTGAGTCTAACGTGACTCAGGTTTGGGATTTGTGCCCTCAGAAGAGAACTCAGATGATCTTCAACTCTTCGAGTATGTATAGTCTTCTATTGAGGGCATCCGAATGTTCACAATATGTTTTGATATGAGAGTTTGGCCTCTTGATGGAGGGGGCAATCCTTGTCAATCATTCTTTGATAGTCTCTTTTATTCTCCTTCTACATCATCTTTTACCTTAGCAAAATAACTTGAGGTAAACCTACTAAGATAGCCCTGTCTCTACAACAGTAGTTAAGAAGTGGTCTCCTTTAGGAGCGGTGCACCTTTCCCCCTTCTCCCTCAATTCAAAGCAAGTGTCTCTCCTCGCTTTATAGGAAAAAAAAAAAAGAAAAAACCATCTAAGATGAAAATGCTTCCGTCTTTTAGTAAAGTTGGACATAATGTTTGTCACTAAACTGGTGTATCTTGTGTAAAATGCTGGGTAGAATATGGATAACTTGTTCCACCTCTTCCACCCCAGTCCCCCTTCTACAATCCTATCTGATATTAGTATGAATTTGATGTGAGTCTTACCTTGCCAAATATAAGACTGCATTTAGTGTGAGAAAAAGGGTTAATTGCCTTTGTAGATATGTTCTACTCAAACAACTTCGAATGGTTTGCAACGTTAATCGTAAAAGAATAACATAGTTTTAATGACATATTGGATGGGAAAAAACTCAATTTGAAAAAGGATCAAGCTCTCAGCCACATTGTGTTTCTTCATGCAAGCATCTTCCTTAGTTTTTCCTTTTCCTTGTATTCACAAGATTGGAGTGGGATTGTTTTTCTAAGAGAATAACTTTTATTTTAATTTATGTTTTGGCTTTGGAGGACTAAAAGTCGTAGACTTTGATGTAATTTTGATCTTTGTTACTGAGATCATTTTTAATGCCAAAAGAAAACATATTGGTCGTCTCAGCACAAATGGCAGAGACAACGTAGATCTTTCCTAGAAGTGTCTACATGACATTTGCCAACATCATCGTTCTCTACCTACACTAATGCTATAGAGTATTACTTGTAAGATAACAATTCTGCTTCTCAACCTCCATAAAAGAATATATCAATGTTCTAAAAAGTGTTAGGCGGTAGGAGGGGGCCTTAGCCCCTAGGCAGGGATTAGTTATCTAGGCTAGGCGGCTGTTTTTTGTTCAATTATATTTTAAAATTTTAATATTACAAAAATCTAACTTAACTTCTAAAAGGATATTAAGAGTTTGATAAATGAATATTTCTCATAAGAACATGTAAAAAAGGTAATCTTAAAACAAAAAATGTAGTGACAAACTCCATTAGTTCTGCTGAATCGCCATCCCACCAGACTAGGGTCTTGGGGCCTAAACGGGGAAAAACCAGCCCGTAGTGGAGGATATTTAGAACACTTTATATATATATATATATATATATATATGTATGTATCAAATGAGACACCAAAACCCCAGTCCCTGCAGTTCACTTCGACCATACACAAACCTAGAGCATCCAGTAATATATGAAATTCTATAAGCCAAACAAGTAATACTGATCTATCTAAAGCGTTCAACACATACTACACACTACCTCCATTACATTTCCCTCAGTTTAAGCAGTATATCCGATCTAATAATGGTGAGAGATTGAAAAAGAAAGTTTGAACAAGGCGAATGGAGATAATAAACTCGAAATCCATTTATCATCAAATCAAAAAAGTAATAAGAGTAAACAAAAATGAAGATGGGAAAGTGAGATAGAGAGAGGTGACCTGTAAAAATCCACAGATTTGATCTTACTGGAGGAGACCATGGCTCTGTGAAAAAGTTTTCAGCAATTAAAGTCCAGCTTGAAAACAGATCTGCAGAGATTGCCGAGCGAGCGCGAGAGGGAGAGAAATGGGTTTCTCTCTCGAGCCTAATTACTGCGGCATTCGTTTTAGCTCGTAAAGAATGAAGGGCCGATTGGAACTGTTAAAAATTATTAATATTTAAAAATGTCTAAACACATGATTCTGGCATTGTTCATGGTTAAATTTTAAAAAAATTATCTCTAATATTGTTATCAATAAAATTATTATTAATATTAATTATTATCTTTTTAAATGAAAATTTATAAAAAAAATGAATCTTATGTGATAAATCTTGACGAATATTTTTTTGACAATATAAATTTTATTGAAAATGAAAATAGAAGTATAAATTAAAAGTTAAAATATTTTAAAGTGTGAAAAATAAAATATTAAAATAAAAATAATTGCATGACACCTAGACATTATCTATGAAACCCTTTAAATGTAGAGAGTCATTTTGACAATGTATTTTTTTCTTTTTGTTACATCACTTTCATGATCATTGTTAAGCATGTCATTAGTCGGATTCGTACTCGAATCCGATTCGTTTTAATCAAATACGAATTTAAATTATTGATCTATATATCTAAATTTGATTTGAACTCGATAAGCCTTTGATTAATAAATCGGATATAGATGTATGTTGATCTGACACATTTACAATTCGATCTGATACAAGACACACATTTATGTTTAAATTTGTCATTATTTATATCTATCCTCTTATTATTAATTTACATATAAAAAAATAACTATAATTTGAAAAGTATTAAATAAGTGTTTTTCTACAAGAGAATAAGAAATTTTATTATTATTAGGCTTAACTTTTATGTTAATTTCATTATTTTTTAATATATTTACGTACTAATTATTTAATTAAAATTTTAAACAGATCGAATAAAATCCAATCCGAATCCAATCCAAACAAATACATATATGAATCAATATTTTGGTGATCCGTTATATGATCCGATTCAAATTCAATCCAAAAACTTTTTTAAATATGGATTTGGATTTACCGTGATCCGATTCAAATCCGATCCGTAGACACGCTTTCTCATTGTCCACATTTGCAATGGAGATAGTTTATTTAATTCATTGTCTACATCTTTCATGTGGCGCTCTATTTTTTTTTCCGATTCATGATTACATTGTAGATACTCATATTAGTCAGGATATTAGTATTTATATTGGTTACTCTTGAAAAAATAAAAAATTATTATGTTTGGAAAGTAGTTAGATTTTAATTTTTTTTAACAGCGTTAACTATGGAAATAAAATAAATGCAAGAAAAATAAAATACTGTTGTATTGGGAAAAAAAACGTGCTTTATTTTTTTACTTTATAGATCTTTTTGTATTTAGAATACAATTTTATATGATAAGATAATTTTGGAATAGAGTAAATAATTTATTAATTAAGTTTTCTTCCCTACTTGATCCTTCTAATTTTGCAACAAAATATTGAAATAGAAAATAGAGAAATAAGGTCGATCGATAACTCTTCTATTTTTTTTTATTCTTTCTCATAAATTTATTCAAATAAGTGATTAATAATTACCCATTCTCCTTCCCTTCTAAATTCTTCGATTCAAATGGTATAAAGAGTTTCGTCTATCATCTCTTCGAATGATGAGGATGTTTGGCAAGTTTTGTCCATACATTTTTTTTTATGATTAATTATAAAATCATTAAATTGTTTAAGGTGTGGCTGGTTTGCACTTTTTAAATTTGAATGAGTGATCTATTCATATTTCTGAATTTTTAAAATCTATTTGATAACTTTAAAAATTTAGATACGAAATCTTATTTTGCCTCTCAAAAATTAAGAGGCTCTCATCCCTTTTAACACTTAATACTTATTAATTTTTAAAGAGGTAAAATATTTTTTTGGCCAAGAATATAGGGCAAAAATGGTCAAATAACATTCATCCAGCATTAAGATGTGATATACTCAAACAAACAATACATATTTAAATATAAAATTCATAAAGAAAACAAACATATCTTTTTAGATTCAATTTTCAAACTTCAAAATTAATCTTTAGATTTAGACAAGTAAACAAACGCATCCTAAGTTCATTTATCGACATAGGTGGGTGCTAGGCTTCATTAATCACCGCCAGTGCCCACTACCTCCACCCACCACGCATATCAAATATGACAAATATACTTAATAAAATATATATATATATATATAAATAATAAATTAAGGGTATTTTAGGTAAAGAACAAAGGATATCCATTTTCTAAGTTAGAAAATTAAGTTTTTGTTCCTTGGACATAACATTAAACCCATATTTGTTATTAAAATTACGTTACTGATAGTGTTAGTTGGAATCGGAACCCACTTATGAGTTTATTTTTATCGTTGTAATTCAAAAAAAAAAATAAAGGTGCATTGGCAATGTATAAAGTTGGAAGGCATTTCGGTATTACTCAAGCTATTTTACGTTTTTTCTTTCACATAAGAAAAAACTATTTCTGTTACAACACAAGCAAAGGGACTCAAACCCTTACTACTAGTGGGGTATTAGGGATCTTGATCACTACACCATTTATTACTTTTTGAAAATTCTTTAATTTGTAATAATCAAATCGCACACACATTGCACATACACAAAAATCTACTAATCTAGTTAGTAATTTAAAGGGAGAAACTAAAAAATGATAAACAATACAATGATAAAGGGTACTATATATTTGTCATTAGCAAAAGATCAAATTGTATTTCTATATGATAATTAGGGAGGTTTTCAAGTTTTATATTTATGTTGTAGACAATACATTAATATGTATTTATATGTTAAATGCATTATGTTAACATGTGTTTTAAGGATACAAGTTAACAACTTATTTATAAAAAGAATAAAATTTAAATAAGCATTAAATAAGAAATGGATTCTCATATATGTGATTATCCTTTTTATTTATAGTTAATATGTAACTTAAGGAAAAAGTTAACGCTTTCCATGTTAAATATGTTAATTGTACGTTAGAGCATCTTAAATTCCTTTTCTTGCTTCTTTTAAAGTTTTGGACTAATTTAAAACAGTGGAAGGTTTTAGGCAGATCCTCAAGGCTGACCGAAGGCATAAGTTAGCGAGAAAATCATTTTGGGCTTCTTATTTTCTAAAAGAAAAAAAAATCTAGAACAAGCAAATTTTTATTAGACCATAAAAGACACATAATGAACAAAGAGACCATACTAAAAGAAGCCAAGTGTGTTTCATTAAAATCAACTTCCCATAAATGCGTTGATCTTTATTTATTTTAAAAAAAAAATTAAGCTTTTTCGTATGACCGTGTTATTTGTATGGGGTATGTTTACAACCTCCTTTCTTATAATTATTTTTTTAGAGGCATACGCAAGTGATGTGGTTAAAAAATAAAACTATTATAAAAGTACCTTCACAGATACCATAAACACATGATAATGAATAAGTTGTTAGAAATGGTGAACGAGAAGAAACATCTAGGCCTCGTTTGATTCTCGTATTAGGATTAGTGAGATTAATAATATTAGTATTAATAATACTGGACTATTAATCCTGGTATTAATTTAATATCAATACTTTGTTTGATTCATGCAGTATTAATACTGGGATATTTCATGTTGATATTAATATTATGTTTGGTTCTTTAACTAGTATACGGGATTATATTTTGGACTAACAAAATAAAAAAAATTAAAAAAAAAATTTCAAAAAAAAAATTTCATTTTTTTTTTTAAAAAAATTAAAATAATAATAATATAACAGTAGTAGTGGCATTTTTGAAAATATAAGGTTCATTTTTCTTAATCCTGAATAAACAATACCACCTCTCCCTTGGTATTAAATTATAGAACAAAGAGTGGTATTAAGTTAGTACCGATATTAGTAATCCCAACACATTTGTGCAAATCAAACAAAGTATTATAAAAAAAATAATATTAATAATCTCATCCCACTTTTTAATATCAGAATCAAACGAAACCTTATTGTAGTAGTATCATAGTACTCTCACACGGAATTGACCATGGCTTGATTCCCCGGATGCGCAATTTTCTGTCGTTTCGTTTATAGAACGATTAAGTTTACTAGTAGTATTATGTTAGATATATTATTAACACATATGCATAACAAGGAGCGCATCTGGTGTAGTGGTATCATAGTACCCTCCCACGGTACTGACCAGGGTTCGATTCCCTGGATGCGCAATTCTTTTTTCTCTCTCGATCAGATCATGCTACTACAAACTCTTTCGTGCTAGCTAGTTTTCTCTCTCGATCAGATCATGCTACTACTTTTTATATGCTGATTTTGGATGATACGCTAGCTAGAGAATTAGAACTACAATAATCCAGGGTGATATTATTATTATACCCTTGCTATATATTATATTTTACCTACTTTGCTTAATGAAGTATGCTTAACCTCTCTTTCCTCAACTCCTTGGAAGCATCAGGGTGTCCCCAATTCATCAAACCATCCGACCAATTTATTTGATCAAATGCTTTTCTATTTGTACTTGCAGTTTAAGTAATTCTACAGCATCAAGATATTAAACAACTATTGATACAACCATGTACAATTGTTATAGCAATACGCGTTCTCACATAATTTGGTCAAGCTGATACGTGCAATGCCTTGTGTGAGAACTTATTTTTCATCGCAGTACTACTGCAACACTAACCAATTCTTCTCCAACAAATTTTTGCACCCGAATGTCTGACAAACATGCATTTGATCATTAAAATTTTCTGCAAGTCTCACACGATAATAAGTGCATATATATGTAATATTTCTTTTTCCGTGCATATGTGATCATTACGGCCATTATCTGGATTGAGCTCATGAAACTGCATGATATGATGAAGTCCGCAAAAGGGAACAAGAAATGCGTTTGATAATTAAGAAAGAGCAATAGAAGCCTAGCTAGACAGCTACTTATTTGGATTGAACTCAGCATGTTTTAGCATCATTTGTTCATGGGATTTTACACAAAGGAATTAAGTCAATTTTTTTTTTAAGCAAAATAGTTAGCCAAAGTAGACAAAGGGACTAAGCAAAGTCCCCGTTTCTTGAGTTCTGTATGGTCACCATCCCCTCCATCAATGCCAAATTTATGACTTCTCTCATCTGCTGGTAGTACTCCACAAATATCACCTTTCTCCTATAAAATTAATCAGCACCCAATTTGTTAGGTGATAAATTAATAAGACAGCAAACACCACCACAATCAACAGAAGTAACGGTTTACACAAAGATTTCAGAACCCGAAAAATTAAAATAAATCAGCCGTGAGCTAACATTCTTCCTTTCAATCTTAATAATTATAGTGTTCAAAACTCATATGATAAATTCAAAATGTACCCGTTAGACTGATATTTTCAACCAGTGATATGGAAATGGAACATAATATTTTTTTGGACTCTTTGGATGAACTTTTTTTTGTTTTCCTTAAGAAAAAGGAAAAATGACATTTGACATCCCTCTCGATCCAGCCCTGTTGGTACCCTAATTTGGATAATTGACTGAAATTTTGGGTGCCCAATAAAAGACATTATGACTAGGTTGAATTGGGTGGATTAAAAGCATGAAAAATAGGACTCTTTTTGTTCCAAATTAAATGTTGCATTTTTTTTTTTTGACAGAATCGATTGTCCAAACCTCGTGAGAGTGGGAAAATTTATTTTTAACTATTGATTACGTTAAGTTCAATAATTTTCTTAAAATATGTGAAATCCAAAAGCATGAATAACTGTTAAAGGAAAATGAAGAGAGACACAAGTACAATAGAGATTACCTGTGAAATGTCCATAATTTCCTTCTCTTTTCTGTTGGTATCCGGCTGATTGAAATAACCCACCTATTGAAGAAAACCAAAACTAAATCAGTTTCTAATAACTGAATACCTGAAACATATATGAACTACTTTTAATCACAATATTATTAATAAACCAAAAAACTCTATATATAAATAGTATATATATATATGCATAAGTAAATATAATCACCGTACGTACGTACCTTGGGGCTATTAACAGGAGAACTAGCAGTATCCTCCAAAGCATCATCAACAACAATTGCTCCTTTAGTTTTCCTCTTCTTGAAACTCAGCTTCTTACAATTTGCATCCCAACAAAACCCATTATCACCCACCTTCTTCACCGCCGAAGACTCCGCATCAGAAACCATAGAATTATTACAATTAGTCTGTTGATCATAATCAACATCATCATTATCATTATAATTATCACACAAGAAGTCCTCAAAGTAGAAGGTCCAACTACTCTCCTCGGGGGAATTTTCCACAATTTTGCCTTTAGAATCGGCAGAACATAGATTCTTGCTCATTGAGTTCTCCATCTACAAAGCAAAGTATAGATGAAGAAATTAAATATGAGAAAGTTGAATTTGTTTTGGCCACTTCCTTTCCTTCTTCTTCTAAGGTTATATATAGAGAGAAGGAGTACGAAGGATTTAAAGGGCACTAGCTCAAAAAAAAATTCTAAAAATACAATTTAAAATTAGGTGTAAATGAATCTCAACTACTCATAATTTATTTATTCTAGATTTTAGAGCAGATATATTTTTCAAATCCGTTTAATTAAGTTAAAATAATTTTAGATCATACGTGGAAATTAAATTAATAAGGAGTGGATGGTGATGAAGTCATTATGAATTAAAAGTGGAATCTGTGGTTTTTTTGTGGGGCCAGGCCACCATAGCTAGGGAGGAAGTTGGGGCAGTTAAAATTGAGAAAATGCAACAGAGAAAACTCTGTGTTTGAGAGAGCGGTTTGACTTTGACCTTTGTGTGGTTGTAGACTAGACTAGATTAGATTATCATCTAACAGAGATTAGATTTTCCAAATCTTAATTAATTAATTCCACTTAGTTTGTTGCATTATTTTCCTTCCCACTAACTCCTTTGAATGAGTCACTGTGCCATCAAAATATATATATATATATGATATGGTATAGACTACTTTTCTCATTTCTTTAATTTGTTAATTAGGGAGAAAAACATATTTCTTAAAATTGAGGGATTTAAAATTAACCATAACTTAGTGAAAGGTAAATAAACTTAGTACTTTATTTATTTTCTTTAAATGAGGACAAAAATGAGCGCACATATATGATTTTATATCTATCTTTACGGAAAGAAATATATTAGCAAGAGAGAAAGAAAGGATATTGCTTTTTATCTAACAAAAATAATTATGAGTATGTGATGTGCCTTTTCGTTCTTGTAACTGTTACCCTCAAATATTTTGATATAACTCACAAAAATAGATAATAGTAGTAATAATAACAATAATAACAAATTAAGCACCAAAAAGCATTCAAATGTTTTGATATACATATGTGTGGTTTCAATGGTTACTTTCTCCTTTTATCTATAGTTACCGTAATATTAACTATTTGATGAAAAGTCAAAGGTTAAAATTAAGTGAGTAGTTAGTTAACATAATTAATAAACATTGAAAAAATACAAAGTATTAAATGCAATGTGAAGTGGGTAACTTGTTGTTACCTAATGACATGACATTTTGTTTCTATTTAATTTTAAAAAATCATAAATTAGATATTCATTCTATGATTTTGTAATTCTAGTATAGGATATCCCTATTCCTTACCCTTATAAAGTAAGTGATTTTTTTTCTATCCATGATATCTTCCCGTTAATCTACATTATTAAGTTAATTAGCATTGCTTGCTAAATTAATCTGTGAGTGTGGATAAACTGATAAAAAAATATTATTGATTTAATTTTATTAATGATTTAATATTAAAAAATAAACTAGATTAATAGGTACATCTACTTTAATTAAATAAATAAAAATATGGGGCTTTTTTTTACAGGACAAATCTCTTAGTCTCATTCTAAAAAATGACATTCTATTTTTAGGATTAGTTTCAAGGACAACTTTTTAATCGATGACAAAATAAATTTTAATTTATTAAAAATAAAAGATAGTCATTTCAAAAACTACCCTTTATTAAAGATAACAACAACTGCTAAAATTAAAATAATAAAAAATATAAATAACAAAAACTCAAGTTCAAACTAAACATCTCAAACAAAGATTTCAAATTTGAACAATATGTAATCAAAATATTATCACAAAGGTCAACCAAGAACATAAGTATTAAATATATATATATATATATGTATATTTTATTAATTCCGAAAACTCTAAAATTCAAATCAATTATCAAATAGTAAGTGTTACAATTTTAAAAAGAAAAAAAAAGTTATGTACAGCAAAAAAAAAAATACTTGAGAATAAAGATCCTTTTTCAAAAAAATTAAAATTTTGATGATTTTTTTTAGAATTGTTTGTAGGCTCATTTATTTCACATAATTTCATAAAAAAATATATTTTTTAAGCACAAAATAAATCTCAAAAATTTATGGTATGTTGTTTGGATAATTATCCTCTCACAAATCATTTTAGTGAAAGAAAATACTATTCGCATTATTAATTAGAGTAACAAATGTCGTATTAGCTGATTAATTATATAATCATGAATACTTTATATGACTATATATTGAAAATTTGATAAACATGAAATAGGTTTATTGCGCTTATCAACATAGAAAAATAGGTATATTTGATTCTTTTATTATTATTATTATTATTATTATTATTATTATTATTAGTAAAAGAAACAGGTGGAAGTATTAATAATATAGTTAATTGAAAATAATTTTTAATAAAACCCTTTAAAAATTCTTTAAGAGTGCGTTTGAAATGTATATTTAAGAGAAGATTAGAACATGAGATTTGGATTTGGAATCTCAAATTTAAATATTTTGTTTGGTGTGAAATTATGATTTGAGATTTATAAATATATTCAAATAATGAGATTTGATACTTATTTTAATGTTATAACTTTCAAGTCTTAGATGTAGGGATGTTGTTTCTAGATCCCAAACTTGTGAATTTGAAAAAAAAAAAAAATTAATTTTTAAACAAATTATTATTTGTTATTATTATAACTATACTTGTAATATTAATTATAACAATAACATTAGGGATGGCAAAGGGCCGTGTGTTGTCCAAACCCGAACCCAACACACTTATAAACACATCCCAACTAGGTGCAAATTTTATTTTTTTTAAATTTAAATCCATCACAAATAGTGTATGCATAAACACACTCCCGACCCATGGATAATTACGCTATACTATAAGGAATAAAATACTATAATAGGGGTGGATCGAGTCAAACGGGTTAATTTTGTGCAAACCCAACTTTCGCCACGGTGTCAAAAATTAAAGTAGCCTACTAATCAACTAAATATAAATTTTAATGGAATAATATTTGGATTTAGAAATCAATTTCCTTATATTTGTTAAGCAAATACAAAATTTTAAACTCTTGTATTTTCAAATATGTAATTTTTGAATATTAAATTTATGAATTTTAAAGCTAAATTCAATTCTATAATCTAAACGCACCCTAAAAGAAAATAGGAAATAAATTAAAATGGAAGTAGATTTCGATTAGGAATATAAATTAAAATATAATCTAAATTAATATAATTATAAATTAATTTTAATTGGTAGATATACTTCTCAATTTTAAAAAGGGTAATGTTAAAAATTTGTTCAAAATTTTCATAAATTAAGGATGGATTAACTGCAAGATATCACGGATAGGAACAAAATCACCCTTATAAAATATGATGATCTCAAAATTTGTTTGTCAAACACAACATATTGATTATTGAACCAAATAATTAATTATTTAATACTACACAAGATATATTTTGAGTGTTATTTAGGAAGTCGTACACATACTCCCGTATCTAATCAAATTATTAAAAGTTGAGTTTGTTTGGAATACCTTAAATTAAGAAAATATATTTTTTTAATATTATTTTACGTTGTTGTGTTGAAATTATTATTTAGTTGAACAGTGACTAATCAAACCAGTAGCACAAGCTACATGAGATGCTTCAAATTAATTTTCGAGTTTTTATTGTGATATAATTTGTCACGAATGATAATAAAATGACTAAATTGAAAAGTGTTATTGAAAGAGTTGAATTATATGTAATTTATAAACCTAATATATAGAGATGAAAATTCAAAATCAAATATATTTTGAAAGTGTTATTTCTCATAAATTTATGTTATTAATTAACTATAAAAATAAAATAACGAAAACACCCATAAATACCCATAAACACTTATCATAATTCGAAATTAGGTTATCCTAATTTTATTTGGCAAATAAAATCTTTAAGGAATCTTAAAGTTTAATTAAAAAAATAAAAATAAAACATGTCACATTAATCTGCTATAACATGTTAAAAGATTTGCCACATCACCAATGTGCATTAATTATTTTTAGTACCTATCAATGAGTAGAGAGAAGGTAATCATTGAAATTTTGTCCATATATATATATATTTGTGTCAAGCATTTTTCTTTTTGAATAATGCAAATGAATTTTGTACGAGTCTTTTTGTGTGTCTAGATATATTTTATTATTATTTCACATAAGGGAGAAAATTAATTATATAAGCCTCTTAACAGTTGACAGTTACCTCATTAATATATCAATTAATTAAGATTGGTTATTCTTAAGTCATCCATTGAAAATAAAGCACATAACCCCATCATTGGATGGAATAACGTATTGACTTATAAAGCCTCTCATATATCCATTAAATTACAAGTCGAATTAATGTAAACAATTTTCTAAAAAATGTATTAAGAATTAAATAAAGGAGTCTATGACCTGCAGGGGAATAAATTATCTCACTTGTGAGGTATAGGCTGACATTTAATGCTATCTTTGATTATTTTACTTCTGCTGATTACATCACTTATTCTATAAATGCTCAATTATATTGCTTTTCCTCTCCTATATATATAATAATTAACACCTCGATGGCTGATGGAACCCCTCACATGGATATAGGGATTTGTTGAAATATGTGTAAGCTGGTTCGAACATTTTGTAAAATAACTTTCAAAAATAAAAAGGAAAAAATATTCAATAAAATATTAGAGAATTTTTTTAATAATAATTACCATTTATATGTAAGCTTCTCTTTCAAATATATGTCCTCTAACAATAATGGATAAATTTTAAGTTATCTTTCTCTTTTGTATCATTGAACGCTTGAATTTAACTTACTGCCTAATTTTTTTTAGAACGTAACGTCTCTAATTAATAATATAATATTTTTGGGAACATAATAAATACACCAAACTCAGTAGTAAATAAACGTGTTTGTTTAATATGACCCAAAATATTTAGAGATATAGGGACCTTTATTGACCAAAACTTTTTGTAATGAAAACAAAAATTTGTGAACTAGACTTTTAGTGACTACATTGAGAGAAAAATATTTTGTCACTAATATAATTTATGAGCGAACAACATAATTATAATAGCAAAAAAAAATTTAATTTTTTTTATTTGTTGCAGCTAGCGTTAAAATATTTTGCAAACGGTTATCTCTTCTTCCTCTCAAACAATCAAGGACCACAAGTCCACTACCACAAGGGAAATGCCAAATATCTGCCAACAAATAATTATTTCGCTGGAGAAAGCATAATTTTGCCATAAAAATTGGTTCCATGTGAAACTCTTCTTGTTGGCTCCAATTTGAGGACGACAATTAGTTAGGTGTCATGTCCATGTATATGTTTATACCACACCCCCGTTTCCCCCTTTTTTTTTTTTCTTTTCTCTCAAGTTATCTTTTATATTACATTAAATCCAAACTTCATATTCGGTCGTAAAATGTTCCTGCCACTGACTTAAAGAAGAATCTCCCACTAAATAAATCGATCACTCATAGAAATCGAATAATAAACAAGCCACTCAGCCAATGAGCCAACACTATAAGTTAACCCCAGCCCCTCCTTCAATTCACTACCATTGCATCCGGTCCTTGTACAGCACAAACATCTTAAACTATCAATATGTACAATCTTCTAATTAATACAGCAATATCCTTGTCTGCTATCTATTTTCATCTAAGCTGTAGCATTATACAAAACAAATTAACACCACCCTTTTATACATATATATGTTCAAAAACCAAACATATATATACCACCTTAATTTGCTACGCATCTATCATTGTACCTCCTTTAAATTATATATTAATCTAGATATAAATTGAGTACGTACCATCGTTCAACACATTATAAATGTTAGCAATATTTTTTTTAATGTATGCTAATATATGAAGATGAATTCACTTAGGGCCCGTTTGGTTGTCCTTGAAATTGCGAATTAGATAATTCACAACTAAGTAATTTACAAAATTTTCATTTATTAGTGTTTGGTTGTGTAAATTGAACAATTGTAAATATGGTAATTCTAGTTGATTCACAAAAACTCAAATTAAGTCATTTCAAGTAAAACTTGAAATTGCCTAGTTCTAGAATTAGATAATTCATTATATCTCCATTTTTTGAGAAGATCTAGTTTCTATCCATGATGTTGATGCATCTAGACAAAATTTTAAATAACATAGAATAATAAAGAACATGATTTTATTCTAACAATCGAAATTTCTCGTTTAAGTTTTTCAAACACTACTTGAATTGAAATTAAATTATTCATAAATGAGCAAATTCACAATTATTCAATCGAAAATTAACTAATTCTAAAATTAGTTAATTTACGCAACCAAACGGGCCCTTAGTTGATTATATGTCACCTACATGCTTGATTCCCATTCCGGCCCATTATTTGATTTACTAAAGAAAAATGAAAAATGAAAAACAGAGAAGGCTAGCTATATATTTATACCAACTACATGGTTGCAACCAAAATGTGGTTTAAATTAAATTGATTTAATTATAAGAGAGACCAAATGCATTTGATTTAGAGGGTGGGGGGATCTTTGTTTAATTAATAATTGGAATTTTAACAGAGGATATTAAAATGAGGGGCTACTAACAGGATATATATATATATATATGCTGTGTTCGATTTTTCACAGGTGTAATTTTATTTTATTTTTGTACAACTACAAGTTTAATTCTGCAAACAGAGAGTAATCTCACATCCAATAAAGTATAGGGGACAAATGGTGGAAGAAAAAAAAAATGAAGCTAAGGGCAGGGTGTGGGGAGATAAAGAAGAGATAATGGGACTCATTTTAAATGACATGGGAGAAGTGAATTTTAGTCCACCACTTAGTGGGGTTGATCAATCTCTAATTAAGATTAATTGATTCAATTCCTTAATTATGAGCTTAATATTTAATATTAAAGACTTTTGTTCTAATTAATTATAATATTAGTCTGGTCAAATCATATATATAAAATTTAACTTTATTTATTCTTCAAATAGGTGATCGAAAATCTAGCTACCTATATCTATTCAGGATTTGTGGCCCTAATAAAACAGGCTCTATCAAAGGTACAATCATTCACCATCCCAGCAAACTGATTTTAAAAAAAAAAAGGGAACATACAAATGAACAAATAGCAGCATGGGCCATTCTTTCATGCACGTGTACCCAGCACAATTGCTTTGCACATGCCATCACATGTAATATATAGCTTCCTACTTGACAAATCACAAATCACATATCTATATTACATATATTAACGTTAAACCGAGATAGTTTTCGTAACTTTGTGAGATTATATAATTATTACATGATTAAATGTTATCGTATGTATGAAAAAGATAAATTAAGCATTGCATTACACATATGTAGAATATGCACCGATAACGGATATTCTTTGATCAAAGAAAATTGATATTGTCGAAATAATTTTAATTTCTTTTGAAAATAATTAATACAGTGAATGATTTCTAATCACAATGCAAAGGATTTTATTTTAATAGTTTAAATTTTTAAAATGATGAAAAATATTAAAGCATGAGTACGTAGTTGGGCACATATTAACCTCACAAATAAAAATATAGGCTTTACATTGATATCGGTGCCAAAATTAATATTTGTTAATAAATTATTCTCATATTTATGTATGTATTTTTTGAATTGCCTCAAGAACATATGTTACTTACGTTCCCTTAAATTGAAATTTAGTTATTGACGTAGAACATGTGGCAAATGACTATATATTTAATTTAATCGCAGTGAATCATTGCAAGTACGCTAAATTTAGAAAGTGACAATGTCAAAATCTCTTGGAGACAAGTCAATCTGATTCGAAAGGACCCATATAACAACCGTCATAGTGTGATTTTAGGATTTATTCTTTTTAATCTTTCGGCTACATTAGTTACTCTCAAATAATTCGTGTAACCAGATGAATCATATCCATAAATTGGAGAAATTGTTAAGTGATACCACGTCATCAATCCGATGTGGTATCACCGACCAATCAACGTGTACCAACTATAAAGCTCCCACACATAACACAAAACACTTCTCTCGATATCTGTTCATCTCACCGCCACACAACTAAATCTGCCAAGGACGATTCAAAACAGTAGCCCACTGTTAGGCCTTCTATAGTGCATTGGGTATTATTGTAGGCTAAATATCTAAATTTAGCTTATAAAGTGAAGCAACGCACGCAATGCGTATGGCATATTTTATTTTTTTCAACCATACAATATAATGAATGTCGTGCGTGGTGTCGGCTCATCCAACCCTACGATGTAGTGAACATCGTGCTGCCATGTCATCAAATCCCCACCCCCCACACAATGAACACTAACATAGTGGCATGCTGACTGGACCTCACGCGATGTAATGAATATCGTGCCGTGTTGATTGGACACCCACGATGGACATTCCATCGTGGGATGCATACAGTAGTCACTTTGTACTTTTACACTTCCACTACAATATTAGCTTATCATATTACCAATTACCTACTCAGCGGCATGACAAAATTGCTAAAAATGACATAATGCCTTGTGCATTGCAGATGGCCTTAGAGATATAATACAAGAATAATTAACACGTACCGACCAGTACTCTTGAATCAATTAAGTTTACATCACCCACTATATACATTTCTCTAAAATCTAGTGTATTACAGTTGAATTTTGCAAACACAATTCATTTGCTTCCTTTTTTAAAATCCATATATATATAAGAAAGAAGCCATTGATTATTTCATTTCACTTCATATTTGAGGAAATAAGAGAATTCAGAAGAATTTGAAATGTTATTCCATTATCAAATCAAGCTAGGGAAAATAACTAAATTAATGAGAATAGCTTTGAAGATCGATATTGTTTATGATTTGAAGATCTTTCTCTTAATTCTATTATATATGAACCATATACATATCTTGATCGATGTTATGGGTTTACTGTTGATTCGACCTATAGTTTCAAAGTTCTCCTGGCAAATAAATTTCTCCATTCTTTATTTGCAAATAAAAGAAAACAAGGGATCGGAGATGTTTTTTATGAAGGGATTAATTCCAGATCGATCTAGTGGTGCATGTGCATGTGCATGTGCTGATCTGGTTCCCAATTAAGCAGTAGTGTGCAAGATGAGGGTGGGTTGATATATTCAATCTTTGTTTGATACAAGTTAGAGAATCGAGAGACATAAGAAATTAGTACACGTGGCGATGGTTGATTGTACGATGATAACACGTCACGTCGGATTGATGACGTGATATCCCAGTTTCATTCAATAACTTCTCCAAAAATTGGAACCTCTTTCAAGACTCAAACCAATTCTACACGTTTGATTAAATAAAATTAGATTTCCACTTCTTTATTTTCCCACAAGAGTCCGAAGCCTCTTGTGCAAGCTAGCTAGTTGCTTTTTTTTTTTTCTTTTAAATATGATAGTGGTGACTGTTAATTTGAGTATAAGGCAAATTACATATATACAAACGTACACCCATACTGGAAATTTAAAGACACTGGACTTCATTTCAATAGTAAAAAGTCCTGAATAAAAATGCAAAAATTCGAATCACATGACTCCTACTCCCATCCCCTTCTCCATAAGGCGTGCTGAACGTGGGATGAAAAATATCCAAAGAAAATTTGGGGTACAAAACAGTGTCATGCATCTCCAAATTTTCTACCCCTGAACAGGGTTAAAGAATCCAGATGAGAACAAGTTATGTGATGAAAGTTTGTTTATTTCACAAATATTTTTTTCACTAGAGAGGTTTATGTTTTGTGACAAAAACACATTTTTGCCACAAAAAGTTTCTTCTTTGAATGAATATTTTGTTGTAGTTTAGTCTACTTTTATGGGATGAGAGGAGGTGGAACTTCTATTAATTATACATAAATCACTTGAACAACTACCATTACCATAATGATCGAAATCCAGGAGTTTTTTGCTACGAGGATAAACAATGTGTCTAAGCCCACTTTTAATTCACTCTCATTTCTCAACAGTTTTTGTAAGTGGGGCTTCGAGGTAACACATAATCTCTTCATCTTAGATACCTCTTATTCGTTATGGATCTCATGCAGATCCTCGTCATTTGAAGGACTTATTTTATAATTATTTTGTACTCTTTGTATTTAAGTTGTATTGAACATAAATCATGATTTTGAAATCAAAGACTTCTTTGGCTTCTTGTGTTAGTAGTTCTTGACTTTTCTTCATTAATTGCTATGTGATTATCTGATTTGCCTACTTGTTCACGTGTTTTCTCAATTCTTGTTACTTTTCGTACTTTACTTTGTCCATTTTTACGATAAAAATAGGGGAAAAAATGTATTATCTCCAGAAGGAGAAAATTGCATGCTAAGGGGAAATAGTTAAGGGAGAGTTTTAAAACACTACAAGACTGTTAGTCTTAATAAATTATAATATGCATTAAATTAGGTACAGATTCTCATACATAATATTATTCATTTTATTTATATTATAGTTAACATTTGCCCTAAAAGCGCATGTTATCATTTTTCATAAATTAATTATTTTCTTTATTCTAAAAGATAAAGTAAAAGCTTTTTGTTAAATAACAAGTTTGTAAACTACCTACTTTTATTTTGACAAGAGAGGTTATCTACCATTCAACTATTATTTTACTCTTTTTTACTTCAACATTTCAAATCACTTAAATGCAAATGGCACACCTATAACGTATAGTAAGACCAAGACTGAGTATGTATATGATATGATGCATGCATCGTTTCAGAGTACGGATCAAATGTACATATCTCCGAAACAGACCCATCAACCATACACATTTGCCCAAACAATTTGTACCACCAGCATTCAGTTTTAAAGAATAGCGGGTGGCGGATGCAGGGGACCGACTCTCTTAAGATTTTCCAAAATTTGAATACTACTTTTTACGTTTTTTGAAAATTTGAATAGTATCTTTTTAATTTATTTGCCCTTCAAAAAAAAATTTTATAGGTAAAATTTGTAATCTTTTAGACTTAAACATATAAATATAAATTCTAATCTTACATACAATAATTTTATTATTATAAAAAAATTTAAAAATGCAGAAAAAAAATATGTAACAATTGCACGTGTTCATTGATTAGCTTATTTTGTTTTTATATTAATTATTTTTATGTCAAAAAATAATTATGCTTGTATTTTGGCCCCTCCAAATTTAAAATTCGACCTAGATTTACCATTGAGAATATATGACCTTTAGGCGCCTCTCAGTTGTAAATGGCTGTTCCAACGTCTATCTATACTACTATGTTATTTGTATAAAGCGTAAGCATAATTTTTAGTAAGTTTGTAAATTACAAAATTTCTTTTTATGCTTTGAAAATTATAATAAAATATTTAAAACAAGAGTTGAACCAAGCTATGATCTTAAACCTGAATTTGACCAAATATTACTTGATGTGTTATATAACGTTAAAAATTATTAAGGATTATATTTCACATGCGTAAATTATACTTTTAAACTATTGTTTTTAAACTAATTAAGCACGATGAAGAATCTTTTTTTTTTTTTGGTAGAACACGATGAAGAATCTTTTATTGTTGGGAAGTTCCAAAAACAAAAAGCAGTGGTGGCCCAAGAAAAGTTGGACCGTACCACAAGTTCTTTTAGTGGGCCTCTTCTCTTTTTTCTTTCTTCATTTCCCTCTCGACAAAAAGCACATGGTTTCTAACTGAGAAATGCTATTCAATATTTCAGTATAAAAAAATGGTTGAAAATTTGTATTAGCATTTGAACCACAATATCTGCACTGGAATTTTAGATTAGAGGATCCATTTTACCCAAATCCAACATTTCTTAAATGATTACTAATAAAAACTATATTTAATGATCTTTGAATAGTTTTAATGAAACTGTACGCGCGTGTCAGACTTTTTAATTAAACCACTTAATATATTTGTTTTATATTTTGATTTGAATTAAATATATCTTATTAGCGTACGCATTGCATGTACGTATGATCTAGTAACAATTAAAGTGAATTGTACCTGTTAACCATAAAATACAGTGAATCTGATTAAGATGCATAACATCTAATAGTTCTGGAGCTGAAATTATCCCCATGATTCAGGTTTGGAAGTTAGAAACACATACATTTACTTGATGGAGTTGCTAGCTAGCTATTCATATTTTGTGCAATTTTCATGCTAGTATGGCATAGTTTAGGGAAGATTTACTCTACACTTGATATTAATTGCAATGCAGGGCACATTAAACTCATCTTTCTGGTCAGGTCAAAGTCAGATTAATCACTTTAGCACTGTAAAAATATTTACAAGACATTGCATGTGGTGTGATCTTCAAGATGCTTATATACATATACATTTTAATTTACACAAGTAAAATTAAAAAGTGTATACTACTAAATTACCGGCCTATGCATGCAGATTCATGTGTGACTCACTTGTATAAATTTTGAAAGAAAATATTTAACAAAAATGATGGTTAATCCATGAATCTATAAGCATCTTTTTTATTGAAAAAGAAAATTGAAGGGGTTAAATAGTTAAGAGGACGTTAGGGTTAACAAAAGTATTTTTTGTTGACACAAGGTACGTACGCACATCGATAGTTTTAGAATTGGGAGAGAAAGAATTAAATTCACAACACAAACTCAATTTCATCATTGACAATCACATACTTAGACCGATTAATCCAATAGAGACCCAATTTCAAAATCTCGTGTTTTAATTAATTCACTCAATTTGGTACAATTTGGTATATCATTATATATGTTGTTTTTCATATGCTTATGATATATATTAGGACACGTGCACAAACTAAATTTTTATTTATCCAAAAACAGTAATTTGGGTTATAAATTTTGGACAAGGACCAGTGTCGAACATTGATACCATTAATTTTTGAGAGGATTTTTGAGAGGATTGTTACAAAATATAAAAGCCTAATGTGCATCTCACGTGCATGAAAGAGATTAACGGAATTTGTACATAAGTCTAGTTTTAGAGAAATAGTAGATAGGACGTGAATTGGAATAGAACCTACCTTCCTTTGACACCATGTGTAATTTGAACTTGATCGATATAGTCCACTACCATCACCGATACTATCCCCAACTTAACCACCTATTACTAGGTGCGGGGTTTTTAACTCAAAAGGTCTCGGTGATATTGGAGGTAAACCACTTAATTACTTTTTAGTCACATGTTTTTCTCTTATATTTTTCAATGGGGATCTTGCTATTCCTCAATATGTTGTTATTCGATCATATGCTTGTGATACATGCACACACTAATATTTGTTGTAACTATTTTATTTTATTTTTGATTTTTGTTTGTTGTTGATTTGATTATCAGGTGTAATTCTAAGGCGTAAGATGGATGCGGCTCAATCTCGATCAATAGAGCATTACATATATTTCTTTATTTTTACAAGATTTCTACTTTCCTTTTTTCTTATATATATGTATGTGTGGGTGAATTATTTAATTGTGTGCTCGTGCACGATTTGTGCTTTTATTTCTTAATCTGAATTGATTTGATTATGTTTAAACTGTTTTCTTGTAGATCCGTGAGTTTTGACAATGCCGATGATGAAGAAACCCTAAAATTAAATTCCACCCCCAAAAAGAGAAGAACTAGCTAGAAAGAATAAAAATAAAATAAAATAAAATGAGGCATATCTCTTTTTATAATAATACTTTGATTAAATCCTACCCTTTAGGGTAGACTTTTAATTTGCATGGGTATATCTCTTGTTTGATGTGCATTTCATTGGATCTATAGTCAAGATGATCAAGTGATTTTTTGTTTCTTTATTTATATATATATATATATATATATATATATGGATGAGTTTTCAATGGTTATCTTCTCTCTCTATCTATTGATGGGTACTGACAATAATTAATGCACATTGGTGAGGTGTCAAATCTTTTAACCTGTTATAGCAGGTAAGGTGACCTGTTCTATTTTTTTATTTTTTAATTAAAGTTTAGGTGGTGTTTGATTGAGATTTTAAAATCAAGTTTTTAAAATTTTTATCAAAAAGTCAACTTTACTTCACACTTCCCAAATTACTTTACTTTTTCTCTCATAAAATTTTTAAAATACCATAACTTTAAATTCAAAAATCGGAATTAGATAAAAAAAAAAAAATATTTGAAACCTAATCATCGAGATCTATAAAACAAGATCCATTGTTACTATTTTTTTTACGAGTTTTTTTTGAATTAGTTGAAAAAAACTTTAACAAAAATTAAATTCACTTTTCAAAATATGTTTTAAAATCTCAACCAAACAAGATTCCTTAAATGTTTTATTTTCCAAATAAACCTAGGATAACCCAATTCCAAATTAGGATAAGTGTTTATGAGTGTTTTCGTCTTTTCAATTTTATAGTTAATTAATAACATAAGTTTATTGAAAATAACACTTTCAAAATATATTTTATTTTGAATTTTTATCTCTATACAACAGATTTACAAATTACATACAACTCAAGTACTATTTCAATAACACTTTCAATTTAATCATTTTATTATCATTCGTAACAAATCATATCATAATAAAAACTCAAAAATTAATTTCAAGCCTCTCATATAGCATGTGCTACTGGTTTTATTAGTCACTATTCAACTAAATAATAATTTTAACACAATAACATAAAATAATATTAATAGAAACTTATTTTCTTAATTTAAAGTATTTTAAACAAACTCAACTTTTTATAATTTGATCAGATACGGAAGTATACGCATGATTTAAGGGAAAATTTTATAAATAATTTGTCGTTACTTTAATTCCGCGCTTAAATACAATAAAACACTACTTTTATATAAAATAATTAAATTAGTACAGCGAATAAGTAGGAGTCAATGCAAATTCAAGTTAATACTTTCAAAGTGGGAAAGTTTGTCGAAATCCAGTATTTTAGGAATTTAGATTAAAACAGTTTTTACGTTTTGATTTTTGGAATTATTTTAACTAAGAACCTAAACCAATTAAACTAAACCAATTAAATTAAATCTGGCAAGTGCGTAATCAATAATAAAAAATCCCAAGGAAAGAGAATCCACCACCATGGATATAAACAAAAAAGTATCTAATTATATTTTTAATATTCATCCCTATTATATAAACAAATTCAAAATCACCATCATTATTTCTTTAAAACTAATGTAAATAAAAATAGGCATCGCCTGTATTTCATTTATGGTGATCACAACAGATCCATCATTTATTTTAAAAACAATTAAAGTACTAGAAAGAAAACACGTTATAATAATGATAATTTCAAAATCTATTTTAATTCGGGACGAATAATTAAAAATCAATTAGAATTAAAATAAGTCCATTACATCCATGGCAGTTCATCCCTCCCTTTTGGGAGATAATTTAGCCAAGCATATTAAATAAACAATAAATTAAAACAAAATAATAATTCATCATTAAAATTTAAAATTAAAGTACTTGAATACAAACTATAGATAATTAAAAAGTTAGAAAGCGTCGCACTTTATGATGCTCGAACTAGCGTCTACTGCATGACTTTACGCTGTCCATTTCTTCATCTTCAATACTTCGGCCACACGACAACTAGTTTATGAAGGATTTTATCTATTTTTTTCTATCATTATTCTATGATTTTAGGTGTAGAGAATAGGTCTATATTTAGTAATAATAAATACAAGTTTAAAAGGTTTAGAAAACTATAATTGTAAAAGAAATAACAAATATGAGTTCAATTAATTAAGAAAGAATAAGGAGTTGTATTTTAATTATAAGAGAATATTGAATTGGAATATTCTTTCTTCTTTATCTTCCTTTCTGATCTTTAATATATTTCTTCCACCTTTTTATCACAATTTACTTCTTTCCTACAAAAAGACAAAATAAATATTATTCCTCCATAATTTAGGGATTAATTACATTCTAACAAAATATTATTTACAGGTTTAAATAACAATTTGAGGCACTTTTCAACGCACGACTTCCTAAATAACACTTAAAATATATCTTATTTAGTATTAAATAATTAATTATTTGGTTCAATAATCAATGTATTGTGTTTGACAAATAAATTTTATACTATTTTCAAAATTGAGAAATATATCCACTAATTAAAATTAATTTATAATTGTAGTAATTTAGATTACATTTTCATTTAGATTCCTAATCGAAATCTACTTCCATTTTAATTTATTTTGCATTTTCTTTTAAGGTGCATTTGAATTATATAATTGAATTTAGCTTTAAAATTCATAAATCTAAGATTTAAAAATTACATATTTGAAATATAAGAGCTTAAAATTTTGTGTTTGCTAAACAAATACAAGAAAATTGATTTCTAAATCCAAATAGTATTCTGCTAAAATTTATATTTAGTTGATTAGTAAGCTATTTTTATTTTTTAACCCTGTGGCGGAACTCATGCTTACACAGAATTAACCCATTTGACTCGACCCGTCCTTATTATAGTATTTTATTTCTTATAATATAGCATAATTACCATGGGATGGGAGTAGGTTTATACGTACACTATTCGTAATGGATTTAGATTTAAAAAAATAAAACCTGCACCGGGCTAGGATGTGTTTATAAGATTGTTGGGTTTGGACAACATACGACCCTTTGTCATCCTTCGTATTATTATTATAATTAATATTACAAGTATATTTATAATAACAAAAATTAATAATTTTGTTTAAAAATTAATAATTATTATTTTCAAATTCGCAAGTTTGGGATCTCTAAGGAGCAACTCTATCTCTAAAATTTGAAAATTATAACTTTAAGATAAGTATCAAATCTTATTATTTGAATATATTTATAAATCTTAAATCATAATTTCACACCAAACAAAAACATTTAGATTTGAGATTCCAAATCCAAATCTCATGTTAAAATCTTCTCTCAAATCTACATTCCAAACACACCCTTAAAGAATTTTATAGGTTTTTATTAAAAAAATATTTTCAATTAACTATGTTATTAATACTTCCACCCCATAGTAATAATAATAATAATAAAATAATAATAATAATAATAATAATAATAATAATAATTAAGATTTAAGAATCAAGTATACATGTTCTTCTATAATGACAATCACAGTAGACTTATTTCATGTTTATCAAATTTTTAATTTATAATCATATAAAGTTGTTGACCTTGAAGGTCTTAATCTTATTTTGATAATAACAATAAATTAATCATGTGTAATTTAACATGTTCTTGATATAAGATTATAGATTTCTTATTTGGAAAATCAAGAATAGCATGATTGCTCAAAGGAAGTTTGATAAGGATCATTCAATCAATATCCGATCAAGTCAATGAAGCATTCGACTAAAACCGATCTATCCAAATCAAGATCATTCAACTACAAGCGTTGGACAAGTCAAAGAAAATCATTCTCATCACTCACAAGCTAGCAATGCATTTCATGAAGCACAAAAGATCAAGGATCATATGCTAAAGCTTCAAGGGAAAAGCTTCAAGTGAAGAATCAATTTGAAGAAACAAATCGAAGCATTCGAAGACTCACCTAGTCGGTAATTGAGTGTTTGCTTAGGATTAATGTAAAGTTTCTTAATTGATTGATTATATAGCTCAAACATAAACTTGCATCATTGTTAGATTGATCAAAACCAAGTTTGAATCAAAATCATTTCAAAACATTATTCTTGCAAAAACCGGTTTTGAAATAAATTCATATTAATTTTAAATGATCATATTTTAAGCTATAATAAAAATAGGTATCTTAGAAACATATATTTGATGTTCAAAAATTATTAGAATTTTATTTGGAACTAAATTATTAAATTGGAAAAATATTTTTATTTTTTGTTTAAAATTCGCTCAATTTTTGCCCAGTTTTGATCTAACGGTAAAATGGATGCCTTCCCGAACTCCGATCATTTTGAAATTTTTACAGTAGTTAGACAACATCTCCTGGCAATTTTGACTAAAATTTGAGCATGATCCAACGGTCAAATTGGGAGAAATTAACAAAACAAGTTTGAATTTCTTTGTCAAAACTAGCTGTTGGAAAGTTTGAAAATGTGTACCTTGGAGCCAAAACCTCTCTTAATTTCATCCCCAACGGCCATATGATTTTGTAAGCTATAAATATGATGTCTTAGACATGTTTTAACAAACTTGAATCATTCTACAAACTCATTTTACATATATACAAAGTTATTCAAGTATTCAATTCATTTAATTGATCAATCTTTCATTTTTGAGCTATATACTTTGATCAATTTTGATATCTCTTAGTGTGAGCTTCATTTGTATTTTGTTATACACAAGAGAGATATTGTACATTGGTGTTAGCCACCAAAACTTATTCAAATCATATTTGTGAGAGGTGTATCTCATAGAATAGCAAGAGGGATTTCTTGTGAGAGTATTGAGGGTGTTTCAATACTTGTAAGAGTGTGTGAGAATAATACACTTGTAGAGGTTTGATCTTCACCCGGAAGGAGATCGGTTATATTGGAAATTCTCGGGGAACTAACCGAGCGCGGAGTAGGGGAACAAGCCGAACCGTGTGGACAAAAAATCTTCGACTTCGATCGGTTCAATCTTTCTAACTCAATCTCTTTATTATTGATTGTTTTATTATTGCTTACATTCCTTGATATATATTTGTTAAGTAAATTGTTTTACTTAAACTTTTTGAAAAGATTTTTAAATTCCGCATTTAGTTTTAAAAACCCTATTCACCCCCCCTCTAGGGTATTTTCCGACCTACAAAAGTATTTATGATCATGTAATTAATTAGTTAGTACGACATTTGATACTGTAATTTATAATACGAATAGTATTTTCTTTCACTAGAATGGTTTGTGAGAGGATAATTATGTAAACAGCATACCATAAACCTTTGAGATTTATTTTGTACTTTAAAAAAAATATTTTTTATGAATTTATGTGAAATAAATGAGCCTACAAACAATTCTAAAAAAATTCATCAAAATTTTAATTATTTTTTGAAAGGATCACCATTCTCAAGTATTTTTTTTTTGCTGTACATAATTTTTTTTTCTTTTTAAAATTGTAGCATCTTATCATTTGATAATTAATTTGAAATTTAGAGTTTTCAGAATTAATAAAAAAAAATATATATATTTAATACTTATGTTCTTGGTTGACCTTTGTGATAATATTTCGATTACATGTTCAAAATTTAAAATATTTGTTTGAGATGTTTTGTTTGAATTTGAGCTTTCGTTATTTATATTTTTTTATTATTTTATTTTTTAGTAGTTGTTATCTTTAATAAGGGGTAGTTTTGAAAATAACTATCTTTTATTTTTAATAAATTAAAATTTATTTTGTCATCGATTAAAAGGTTGTCCTTGAAACTAATCCTAAAAATAGAATGTCCTTTGTTAGAATGAGAGTAATTGATTTGTACTTTAAAAAGAATCCCCATATTTTTATTGATTTAATTAACGTAGATGTACCTATTAATCTACTTTATTTTTTAATATTAAATTATTAATAAAATAATATTTATAAAATTAAATCAATAATATTTTTTTGTTAGTTTGTCCACACTTAAGGATTAATTTAGGAAACAATCCTAATTAACTTAAAAATGTAGATTAACTACAAGATATCAATATAAATAAAATCATACATTTTATAGGGATAAAGAATAGGGATATCATGTATTGGAATTACAAAATCATGTAATGAATATCTAATTTATGATTCCTTAAAATTAAATAGAAAAAAAATGCCATGTCATCAGGTATCAACAAGTTACCGACTTAACCTTACATTTAATATTTTGTATTCTCCCATGTGCATTAATTATGTTAGCCAACTACACATTTGATTTCAACCATTGATTTTTCATCCAACGGTTAATATTACAATAACCATCTATGGCTAAAAAAAGCAGTAACCATTGAAACCTCACCCATATATATATATATATCTATATATTAAGGGTGCCACTTCGGTAAATCAGGCTTATCAATACCAAAACCAAGATAAGAAATCAAATACCAGTTTTACCGGTTTGCCAGTTGGTATTTGAAATTAAAAGCCATTATCAAACCTCTTGGTATATCATTTTTCCTATTTTCAGTTTGTTTCGATACTTCGGTAACAATATTACCGCATGTATTTCTCGGTAAAATATTATTTCAGTAAATGTGCATATGGTAATGGGTACAACAAATAAAACAATAAAAAGCTATTCAAATGCATATGAAATTATATTGTTATGAGCATAAAATAAGAGAAAGTTTATGGATAAAGTTTAAGCTTAAACAAACATTAAACAAGCAGTATCCAATATTAAACTAGCAAAAAATAAAAGAAACGAGTAGAATTAATTAGGCTTTTTTTTAGAGAGAGATCATCTATCTTTTGTTATTTTTAAACTTAATTAGAAAAATGGGGCTATAACAATTTGAGAATCTAAAATAAAAAGTGGGATTATCAATTAAGACATAAGAGTATAATTTATTTTTGTAGTTTTAGTATATTTATTTTCAATCATTTTGAAATTAATTAGTGTTTTCGGTAGTTTCGATATTCATATATGGGTTACTACCAAAACCATTTTTACTCGGGCTAATTCAAAAGGTTTTGGTAAAAACCATACCGAGTGGCACCCCTAATGTATATATAGAGAAAATTTATCATGCAAACCAGTCCATACAGGCTTGACCTTCAGCAACTGTATTAGTTGTTAAGAACATCTCCTCAATGTTTTAGCAATGGAAAACCATTAATAAAGGTTCCGGTTTGTATGAGAAATGTTCTTATATAAGGGATAAATAATTGTGTACCTGAGATTTAAGATATTTTTTGAATGACAGAAAGTCTCTTTGCCACGGGTTTAAACTTATCTAGTGTGTGTATTTATATATATATATATAGTAATAATACTATAACAACAACAATTTTGATTGAATAATAGTAGACTGGTGCTTCTTATTGCATTTTTTTATTTTTTTATTTTGATTTTTTGATTTGTTTGATACATCAGATGAATAGATTCGGAGTGGATACACGTGAAAGGGAGGTGGTGGGGATCACACTTAAGTTCGAGTTTGACTCTTAGTTTAAAAATAGACCTAAAAACAACAGTGAAATGTCACACTAGGGCCTAAAAAGAACTAACAGATTATTCATATTTCAGAAATTCATATTCAAGTTTTTATATTTCAAGTAAAATAAAAGCATCTCTTTGAAGTTAATTTTTGAACTTTCTTTTTCTCTTTACTCTAATATTACTTTAATCACAGGTTGAAAGTGCTGAAGATCCTCATACCTATAACCCTGGTGACCATCGCAAAAACCCATAATGCCCTTTCTCCCCAGATTTTCACAAATGATCTTGACAGAGCTAGTGATTTACTTATATCAGTCTTGGTATGTTCGATCTGAGCTATCCTAGCCCAAAATTATTGACCTCGTTCTTGTAGTAGCCGACGAGCTGACCAAAATGGGCACTGAACAACAACCTTTGTGATCTAATGAAGTTATCAACAAGTCCTAGTACAAGTGCAAATTTGAACCCCTTTACTTGACTCTCGAAGAGATCATACAGATGATTTCTGTTGGGGACCCCTCCAATCTTCCAAACTTAGGTTATACTTTTCTTCGAGTGCCTCGTGAAAATAGGCGCGAACCTATATGTACTACCAATGGAAAATGGCTTGTCGATCAGCTTAATTTGCAGACAGAGACTTCAAGGGCAATCGGGCTTGTGTTATTAAACTTCAGTTGTCTTGGCCTCGTCAGCTAAGGGCGAGGCTACCCCGACAAGTTATGATAGACAAAGCATTACTTGCATTCTTTCAATTCCATTTGGTTGGCGTTGTATCAAGTTGTACAAGGTTCTTCAGCAAAGAGTAAAAATTGCACTTTCTGATGTATTAATATTATATATGTACTAAAAAAAAAAAGTGCATCGCACCTCACCTTCGTCTTCCCCAAAGGAGGTGCTTTTAGGGGGAATTGGGTGGTTCCTTTCGATTTCCTTTTAATTCATTCTCTTTTTCTTATGTTTCTTTTGTCATTATTTTTAATGTTATTTCAATCTTTCATTAAAAGTCACTTAATATGCACGTGACATGCACATTACTACATACTTTAAAAAAATTAATGAATTTTATACCCAAGTTTAAAATTTAAACGAGGGTAATCTTGAATGAACCCGCATTTCTATTCAATTCACCCCACTTCATACTTAAAATTTTAAGGAAAAAATAATTTTTTTTAACACAAGACAACCCCTATATATCATAATACACTCGGTGCTTCATTTCCCTGTTCTTTATCCATTACTATACCATGGTCAAGTTTTAACAATGATTGAGTCTATGTCTAAGGTTTCATTGAACACATTGAAACTCGAAATTTATTCCTTGAATACATTTAAAGACATTGAAATAAGATAAAATTTCGGGTTTCATTCAAGTTTGTCAAAATTGAGGGATTTGATTTCAAGTTTTCAACACTTTATAGGAACTGATATATATACTAGCTCCTTTAAATTTGTAAACTAATTAGGTTTCAATTCCACTCACAAAGCCAATCTGATCAGGGATTTCCTTCCATTAGTACTCATTCACGTTTCTTTCAGAGAATGAAAAAAAAGGTTTGCAAACTTGGATTCGATTAGAACAATTCTCAGATTAGCTTGATTTTATTAGTAATGATTATTTGGTAGCACTTTGAAATTGTAGAAAAATGGGAAAAACATATGATTGGATAGGCAATTCTTTACTTGGAAAGGACATTTTATTGGAGATCTAGGTTTACTAGAGATCAGGCCTTGTTTAGTTATAATAAAGAGGTTGGGTGAATTGAAAGCATCTGTAAAAGAGTGGAGGGGTAGGTTGCAAGTATTCTCTAACTGTGGTGAGATGGAAGTAATTTTAGTAGGCGTGTTTATGAACTCCCTTAAAAGAATCATATATACCTCAAGTCCAATTTCAAATATTATGATAATACCTAACTTTAGGTAAGAAAGTAGTGTTGCATGCCAATCTCGATGAATTTTCACTTTGTGTGTCACACTCACTCTCCTTTTTAATAAGTGTCATCATAGATTTACACCACTACTGACTTTCCCATGCACTCCCGACCGTATTCACAATCCACAAACACAATCTCATCGTCGAGAATCAGAAACTTAGATCGATAGAGACCCAATCTGAAAGCCCCTTTGTTTAGTTTACTCGATCAATTTGGTATATATGTGTGTTGTTTTTCAATTGCATATAGATTAGGATACACATATATGCACAAAATAAATTTTAGTTATCTAAACAAAATACTTGTAATTATTATTTTTGGTTTTGTTTCTTGTTGATTTCATCATCAGCAGGTGAATTTGTGGGGTGAAAGATGGATCCTAGAGATCTACGAACCCTATCTCAATAGATCATCGCATGTACGTATATTTGTTCTTACAAGATTTCTAATTCTTTTTTCTTTATGTGGGCGAATTGATAATTGTGTGCTTGTACGTGCATGATTAGTGCTGCAAGTTCTATTTTTTAACAATTATGGAGGAAGGACCGGTGTCCCACATCAATAGCATATCTACTTGGGCTATCAATTAATTTCAGAGAAAAACTTGGATTGTTACAACGTGCATATTTCAATAGTGCAAAATTTGGGCCAAACATTTTGGAATAGGACCGGTATACAACATCGATACCATTAATTAATTTTGGAGAGGGTTGTTACAACGTGCATGTTATGTGACTTGGGCTAGCTGTAACAATGTGAACTCGGGTTGTTACAATATGCATCCCATGAAATTTTTAATAAAAAAAATGTTAAATAAAGAAAAAATAAGAAGAACCAACCTTCATCTTCCCCCATTTTATTTATTTTTTTCAATTTTGACTTGAAAGTCGCATGTATATTTTCTTTTTACGTGCATCCGATCCTCTGATTAGAGATAAAAGAAATTCAAATAAGGATTATGGCTAGTTTAGTAAATAAGACTATATATGCTAAATCAAACGAAATGTTTAAGGTTTGAATCATGTGCCTTACAGTAATGTGGCGTCATAACTACCCTCAAGTGCTCGAGGGCCTCTGGCATTCTTTATTAGTATATTTTGTTGTATTTATTTAGTTTTTTCTTTCAATTTTTAGTTAAAAGTCATGTGATTTGCAGCAAAAAAAAATTAAGATAATATAAAAATAACTATTTTAACAATAGTATGAGACTTTGAAAAAAAAAAGAATATAAAGCATGAGAAGAAAGGAAAATTGAGAGATCGAGAGGGAGAGAAGTAAATGATAATGAGCCGCCAAATAGAAAGGAGTGGTGCCAATCCCGATGCCGATATTCTCGGAGGTGAATCTATGCGTTTGATAAGGGGTCCATGGTCCCCCAATTTTACTTTTTTCAATATATATATATAATTAAGTGTATAAAATTTTTATTGTAGTTATCCCCAAATAATAATAATAATAAATAGTAGAGAGCGTGTATTCTTGGTTATGAGAATTATTGAATTGAAATTTCTAAGTAAAATGGAAGATAAATTTCTTATAAATTATTTGACTATCTTCATTAAAAGAAAAATTGCAAGAAATATATGTTTTTTATAGTGCAATTTTATATATTTTTTTATTTTTTAATATAACTTTATATTTTTATATTAAATATGTTAGGTTGTGGAAACTCGTATGCTCTCCCGAAAAAAAATTTGGGATCCACCTCTCCTCATACGCATAAAGACGTGGGTGTGAGTGTCACTCTGCTTGCCTTCTAATATACAAGTGTCAAATCAATACTCTCCCATCCCATGCACACACCCAGCACACCTCTAGCTCTTCTATCAGATTAAACTCCCTTACATGCACACACGCACAAAAATTTCATTCTGACGCGAATTCACAAACTTAATTCCACCGACCTGATAGAAACCCGGCCAATCTGAAATCGCGTTCTTCTAATTATTCATTTTCTGCAATTTGGTATATATATATTTATACAGATCATTAGGATACATACATGCAGAAATTAACTAAAGTTATGTTTTTGCTAGCCATTAGCCAATGATTTAATTTGTTTGCTGTTGATTTGATTATCAGGTGAGGTGAAAGATGGATGATAGAGACATGTCGGGGCTTAATCTCAATACAGAAGTACATGTATTTACAAGATTTCTTATTCCGTTTTTTTCCCCTTAAGTAGTGGTTTTATTTCTTAGTCTGATTTGATGATTTGAATATATATGCTTAGATACACAGTTTCATGTAGATCCGTGAGTTTTCACAATCTTGATATTTGAAGAAACCCTAAAATTAAACTCAACCCCAAAAAAGAAAGAATTAGAAAGATCGAATGGAAGAAAAATCTCTTTTTAAATAACAATTTAAATCATTTCTTTTTAGGGTATATTCTTAATTTGCACAGAGATATCTCTTGTTTGATGTGCGTTTCATTTATCTGGATATAATTTATTAGTCAAGATCATATAATTTCTTTCTTTCTTTCTTTCTTGATACTTTATATATATATATATATATATATTTAGTAGTAGTCATAATAACAACAACATTTTTGGTTAAAAATATAGTAGACTGGTACGTAATTAATTCTTGTTGCATTTTTTATTTTATTTTATTGATACATGAGATGAATAGACTCAGAGTGGTCACAGGGTGCGTAAGGGAAGAGGAGGGCATCAAACCCTGGTTAGTTTGACTCTTAATTTAAAAATTAAACCTAAAAACAACAGTTAAATGCCACCCTTCAAATTTCAGAAATTCACACTTCAAATTAAAGCATATCCCTTAGGAGTTGATTTTTTAACTTTCTTTTTCTAGATCCTAATATTGCTTTAATCACAGGTTGAAAGCGCATCAGCAAGTGCTGATGATCCTCAAATCTATAACCCTAATGACCATGGCAACAACCCACATGCCCTTCCTCCCGCAGTTTTCACAAATGATCACGATCGAGCAAGCGATTTACTTATATCAGTCTTGGTATGCTCCGAGCTATACAAGCCCAAAATTATCGAACTCGCTGTTGGAGCAGCTGAGGAGCTGACCCAAATGGCCACTGAACAACAACCTTTGTGGACTAATGAAGTTCTCAACAAGTCCGAGTATAAGCACAAATTTGCACCCCTCGACTCAACCCTGGAAGAGATCGTAAGGATGATTTCTGTTGGAGATCCCACTGACCTTCCAAACTTAGGTGATAATTTTCATCAACTGCCTCGTGAAAATGGGCATGAACCTATACTATCAATGGAAAATGGCTCATCGGCTTTGCAGACTGAGGCTTCAAGGGCAATTGGACTTGTGCTAATGCAACCAATGGACCTAGTCGATATGTTCATGGACGTGGTAATTTTTCTTGTTTCACATTGAGAACGTGTTTTTATGTGTTGAGTAGGTATTCAGAGAAAAAATTTATATTAAGGTCATCATGTTCTCTAGTATTTTATGAATAACATGGAAGCTACGTAAGAGTTGTTCTTCCTTGTGTGTTGAAAACAGGACCAATGGTTGATTGTGTTCTCTAATATTGTGACAAAGGCCACTGTCCTTGGAGTACTATCGGCAGGAGAGACGCCACAGAACCCCAATGGAGCTTTACAAGTGGTAATATAAAAGCTATCTCTTTTTTGGTCATATTTGAATCACTGCCGCAAGGCTAGTTTTGATTCTAAACAAATGAGAGACTCTACGTTTCGATTAGGGTTAGGTTTTTCTTATGTGAAACTTGCTTTTCTTCTCAAGTAATTTCCATTGCTATAGTTGTTTTGCAAAAAGAAAGTTCAAATTATCAAATATAGTGACAACTAGAAGCTGCCCATTTTCCATATAACTAGATATTGTAGTGTAGCTTTCCCTGATTTCAGTTAGAATCATCTATGCTCTATATTTATATAGATACAGACAACCTTAATTGTATTATTTATTTATTTTGCATAGATGGAATTAAGGACAGCAAAATGTTGTTTCATTTGGCCTGAATTATATACATGTAAACTGAAATAGGTAAGAAAAGTAAAGAAAGTGGCATATTAGTTTCATAAATTTGAGCAAACTTCTTTATTCACAATTACTCTCGTTAGAGCATGATATACATTGTTTGGCCCACTACTTAACAGCTTAAACTTTTCGGAATGATGGTTACTAACGTGATATCCGAGCTCATGTTCTGCAAAATCTCGGGTTCATCCTCCCACGTGCATTTATTTCCCTTTTTGTGTGTAGTATGCACATGACGAGAAGTGTTAAAGAGCGTGATATACATTGTTGACCCACTACTTAACAACTTAAAAACTTTTAGGAGAGATTGTACCTAACAACTTTCACTACCTTTTCAATCCCTTCAAAATTTCAGTTAATTTGTTATGCAAAAATAAATTTATGTTTTCCATATATCTATACTTCAGTAGCATTTATTAATTCACAATAATATTTTTTTGTGAACGTCCAGATGAGCGCGGAATTTCATGTCCCTTCGCCACTTGTTTGCACAAGGGAGTTTTATTTCGCAAGATACTGTAAACAGCTGGCCGAGAACACATGGCTTGTGGTGGATTTCTCCTTGGATAGTATTTTCCCAAATCTGATAACAAGATTTCAAAGAAGGCCATCGGGCTGTTTAATCCAAAGAACACAAAACGGATTAACAAAGGTGAAAGAAAAAATGCTATATAAACCCTAAACTGCTATTAGGTTTGCGGATAAGCAGTGGACTAAAGTTTAGTTACATACCATTTTCATCTTCCTAGGTTACATGGGTGGAGCACAATGAAGTAGATAATGGATGGGTTCACAAGATGTTCAGGCCGCTAATCGCCTCAGGTTTTGCATTCGCTGCAACGCGATGGCTTGCCACATTGGAGAGGCAATGTGACCGTCTCTCGGTACTCATGGAAGACAATAGCGGTAAAATTGATTTCACATGGATTCCATAAAATGAGAAATCCAACTCTCTTTGATTCCATTAATATTAAAAACTTAATTAAAGTGCAGTTGTTGGTATCTGAAGTTTTAATCTAAAGCAATTCAAACTGGAGAACAATTAATAGGTTAATTACTAAATAGGTACTCTACTATAATTCATTGGTTTCGTTTAGACGAAACGACCTCACAATTTTGTCAGATTCAGATATAAGATTAAGATAAAACGAAAAGAACGCACCCTTTATATATAATTATATATGAAGTGATGTGGATTAATAGCTAGACCTCCTTTGTTATGTCCTCTTCAAAATCATAGCACTTCAAGGGGGAAGGAGGAGCTTATTGCAGTTGGCTCATCGAATGAGCCGGAGTTTCAACACAATCATTAGGGCATCCACAGAGAACTTGTGGAGGCCATTGCCTACTGGCAGTGAAGAAGAAATCTTGATGAAGACCAACTTTAACCTAGATGATCCAGGTAGCCCTTCTGGCGTTTCGTTAACCTTTGCGACTTCTTTATGGCTACCCATCCCACCAAAGGAGGTTTTTGAGTTCCTTCGCTGTGGTAGTTCACGTAACAAGGTAACGTGTATTTATATCTGGAGACGCATATGTTATTAATGCTTGAATCACAAAATTAATTCCTCGCCATCAACATTTTAAGATATATATATATATTTATACTCATATGGTAATATGAACCCCAGGCTACTTGACAACCCAAAAGAAAACCCTAGCTAGATGCCAAGAACTACTAGTATTTGAGTCAACCTTTTCTTTTTCATTTTTGCAGTGGGATATCCTTTCTTATGGGCAGATTACTAGAGATATAGCGCATTTTTCAACTGGCCGTCACCCTGCAAATCGCGTATCAATAGTGTTAGTTGAGGTAATTAACATCTTATATATATAACTTATACGTTTCTACTTAAAAAAGAGTAACACTTCTGCCAAAGCAATACTATCATTTTCCAGAGCAACATACAACCAGTGAAAGCAAATGGTACGTACAATCACCAGATAACGCTATTTGCTTGGTCATTAGTTAAACGTGCTTTGGAAATAAACATTACCAGGAGAAAAAACAAACAAACAAACAAACATAAGCTTATCATTACACAGGATGAAACAAATAAAGTTCGATTCAATTTGTAGGCGGCCCCAAATGAGACGATAATTCACTATCTGCAAGAGAGCTACACTGACTCAAATGGCTACTACATAGTCTATGCACCTATCGATATCCCTGCCATGAATGTGCTATTTGACGGTGGAAACCCGGGCAAGGTAGCAATTTTGGCGTCCGGTTTTACAATTCTCCCTGTTAGGCCAACAAGCCAAACGAGCGAAAATTATGCAAGTATACTTACTATCGCGTTTCAAATTTTGGAGGAGCAATTGGTGTCGCCCAACTATGTACCCCCACATTCGGTGTCGATGGTGTACAATATTATCAATCAAACAGTGTCTTTGATCAAGAGTGCACTGATTCCTATTGTGGGCTAGGTTTGAATGTTCTAGGATGTTGGATTTGGTATGTACTGGTTCATGCACGCTTCAGGTAAGTACTAATTAAGAAAGTTGTTAGGTTTTGTTTGTGTATACTTGTTTATTATGATATTATATATACTTTGATGCTTGTAGGAAATTAAGAAAATGTTTGACTATTATGAACCTATATAAGCATGCTAGGGTTTGAAACACAATGTTTTTTATATTATTATATTCTGGATTTGAAATTAACAGGGTTAAATTGTGGAGTGTTATATAGAATTAGGTTATAAAAAAGGAGGAATTCTTATTTGGAGGGATAAATACATGATTTTTTTTATAAAAATTTGTAAAGATGCTTTATATAGTGAGTAAATCACCTACATCAAATTTCATAAAAAAATAAAAAAAATTAACCTAGAAGTGAGTATATTGAAAATTTGAAATATATGTGCATTTTCGAATGTTTGAAAATCATTTTACCCACTTTTAGGTTAAACATTTTTATAAAATTCGGTGAAAATGATCTATTTATCATATAGATGGTCTTTACAAAAAAATTTAAAAATATTAATTTGTTTAAGAATATCCTCTCTTTTTTTATTAAAGTGGGACCTTATAGCCTAATTCGTGCTATATATATATATATATATATATATTAACTTTTAGTCGTCCTGAAATTGTCAGCCAGGGCAAGGCTACCTCTAATTAAGTTATGATAGGCAGATTCTCCTCTTCTTTTTTTTTCATTAACTTTGTACAAATTAAATTGATATATATGGTACTAATAAGAAAGAGAAAGTTTTGGTTTAAAGCCACGTGACATGCACGCCCCACCTTCGTCTTCTCCGAAGGAGGTGCATTTAGGGCGAAGACGATGGGGTGATTCCTTTTGTTTAATTTCCTTTTAATTCATTCTCTTTTACAATTTTTTTTTTCCCATTTTTTTATTAAAATCGGAAACTGTATACTTTTAATTAAAAGAGTTTAACGGAATTTATACTTAAGTTTAATATTTAAAAAAATATATACCTTTTAAGTCTAATTTCAAATACTGTGATAGTATGTAACTTTAGGTAAAAAAAAAAAAGAAAATTGAGAGGGAAAAGGGAAATTAAGGTCAGACACAAACACCTCAAAAATATTTGATAATTCTCTTACTTTTATTCAGTCATTTATAACTGAGTAAAGTGTCTAATACACAATTTTTGAGGGTCGAATATAAGTTTATTATCTATATACTCAGTTCTTGACAATCGAATAAGTCATTATCAAGTTTATACTCGCTCCTTGACAACCGAGTAACATATAATTTACTCAGTTATTAATAACCAAATAAAAAGTATGAGTTTAATCGGAAAAAAAAAGTATGAGTGTTTCCAAGAAATATTAGAAATGCCAATATCTCCACCCTAACACGATTGCATTATCAAGTTAAATAAACGAAACATAAACACAGTTTAGTGATCGACGATCACAAACTTAGATTGGGCTATCATTCTTATACAGAGACAATTTCAAAACCCCCACGTTTTAATTCACTCAATTTGATATATCAACATATATATATATATATATATAATTTTTCATATGCTTTTTAATATATATTAGAATACGTGCACAAACTAATTTTTCTAGTTTAAAAACAATATTTGTTCTAATTATTTTAATTTTAATTTTTTGGTTTTGTTTCTTGTTGAGCCCCGATACATGTCTACCATCCAAGTTGAAAGATGGATAGTAGACATGTATGGGGTCTCTCTCTAAGAGCATCTCTAGTCGTAGCGTAAAAATTAACTTGTAAATCAAATGTGTTAACCCACTTTTACAAAAAACTTGAATACTAAAAAATATATGCTCCAATGATACTTTTATAAAGTTCTGTGTAAATTTTAAATAACCAATAAGATTCCAAGATTTATTAACTATCAATTTAAGTGATTTATTATTTTTTTTCTTGAATTTTTTTTAAAATAATTATATAGTTACATTGGATCTTGATTTGTAGGTATTGACGAATATATTTCAAATATATAGTTTTAATTACGATCCATATTTTACATTTGAAATTATTATATTTTAAAATTTTATTTAAAAAACAAAGAGATAGAAAAATGATGTTGCATTGTAAAATGGGAGTGTATTTTACACAAACTTGTATTTTAAAAGACCACTGGGAAAAAAAATTACAAGTCCAATAAATTTTACACAAAACAAAAATATAGAAGATTGTTGGAGATGCTCTAATTAATATATTAGAGCTAAAATGTTCAATCTTAATAGATATCACATGTATATTTATTTTTTCAGAAGATCTATGATTCCGTTTTTTCTTATATTAGTTTTTGTGCACATGCGTGCACGTGATTTTAGTGCTTGACAAATGGTCATTCAGTTCATTAACACACATGTACATGCTAAGAACTAAATAATTAGTACGAAATAAAAATAATAATAAATAAACAAAACAACTGGATAACATCAAAAATATTAAAATGGTACAAAAATAAAGTTAACATAAATGTTTTATTGAGCTATGTGTACAATATATTCATTTGTTTTGTTTTAAACATTAAATATAATTATAAATAAACAAATAAGTTTAAAATATATAAGTCAATATTAAATAAATTTGTAATTTTAATACCATCTATTAAATATCTTCCTTGTTGTAAAATTTATTATGAAGTTATATAAAGTTAACTCTTATACAAAACACCTAAGTCAACACAAACTCTAACTTATCTTAATTATTTTGACCAAATAAAGTAAAGTTTAAATTTATTCAAAATACTAATACTAATATAAAAATATATGGAGTTATAAACTTATATCATTTAATTTAATATAAATCTTAAAATTTATGTTTAATTATTTGAACCAAATAAAGTAAAGTTTAAATTTATTTGAAATACTAATATAAAACTATATAGAGTTATATTGTTTTACTTAATGTTACTAATATAAAACTATATATATAGAGTTATATTGTTTTACTTAATGTAAATATTATATATAAGTTAATATTAAATAGCTTTGTAATTTTAATAACATCTATTAAATAGCTTCCTTCTTGTGAACTTTGTTATGAAGTTATATAAAATTAACGTTTATATAAAACACCTAATTCAATACAAACTCTAACTTATCTAATTATTTTGACCAAATAAAGTAGAGGTTAACTTTATTTAAAATACTAATACTAATATAAAATATATGGAGTTATAAACTTATAATGTTTAATTTAATGTAAATCCTAAAATTCATGTTTAATTATTTTAACCAAATAAAGTAGAGTTTAAATTTATTTGAAATACTAATACTAATATAAAACTATATAAAGTTATATTATTTTACTTAATGTAAATATTAAAATCTTTTGTTTAAAATTAAGGGGGATATTTGTCTTCAAAAAAATCTATTTAAATTATTCATAATTTTATATATAGTATAGATAAGGGAAATAAATGAAGATGTAAAGTAAGAGATGTTTTTCTTAATTATTTAAATCTCACTTCCCTTTTTATGTTTTTGTGATTTAAGGGTGATTTTAAATGTACTCACTTAATTAGTCTTCTCACCCCCTTTGAGACAACTTTCTTCTCACCCGTTGATTTTTTGAAATAAACTTTCAACTCACCCCCAAGTTGGGGTGAGTTTATTAAAATCAATATCTCTACAAAAGATGGACATTTAGTGACAAATAATTTGCCGCTAATATTCACAAAAATTTAGTTGCATAGAATTCATCATTTTATGAGTGGAATTTGCATGAAAATTGAGGGAGCATAAAAATTGGGTATAATAATTTTCGACTCCTCTATGTCCAACATTAATGTAGGCCGGAATTGTTAGGCATTCTTCATAACAAAGGCCAAACTAGTAGCCATAGAAGGGGAGGTAAAACATGAGATTTGAATATAACCCACTAGCATTAATGGTACTTAGGGTTGCCATTTCTAACTCAAAATATCGAAGTGATATTGAACAAAGTAATTCGCTGAATATATTAAAGTTTAATCAAAGTGAAATATAGATTATGGCAATAAATGATACACTTTATCAAAATAAATAGAATTAATGAAGAAAATTTACATACTTTTGAAGTTAGAGACGAAATCATATTCTTCAAGACATGAAAGAATACGAGAAGAATAAGAGAAGAAAGGATTTTAGTATACTCGGATAAAACGGCGGCAAATAGTGTAGGATATTTTGATGGAGTGAGTTTACATATTTCAATTAAGGTTATTTTAAGTTAAAATTATTTAATGTAGGGTGAGAAGCATCGGCATTTAAAATCACCCTTTATTAAAAGATTTAGAAAGTTATAATATTGGATATTGATAAAGGCAATTAATTTAATATATATATATGCAGAAAACAATTATTAAGAAAACAAATATTATTCGAAAACAAGGTTGCCTCATTTGATGAAGGTTTCTTTTTTAGGAGGAATCTCTACAACATATTACAGTCAAAACTAACTGTCCCTGGTATAACTTCATCGTAGTACACATACGTATGGGTAACATTAATTATACTAAATCCTTTAACAAAAGATAATTTGAGACTCAAAAGAGCAATACCAAACCTCAGCGATATAGTATAGAAATTGGCCAGTGTTACGGGCATTTACAGATAATTCATGATAACGTATCCTTTTGAATTCCGAAAAGTATAACACACGCCAAGAGTAAACAGCAATTATGTCACGTAATTCTCCATTATTGTATGTATCTATATGTATATACATCAAATGCAATAATAAAACTATAGCGTAATAAATATCCCGAGAACAATAATGCTTCCTAACATTAAAAGGAGGAAGCAGTATGCGTAAAAAATTATAAAAAAAAATGAATAATACACTACAAGAACAACACGGGAATATATTCTGTATCATTTATAACTTAAACCCCTAAGGAGCCAAAAAATTAAAAGAAGAAACATTGATACAAGTGCGAAAGATGCGTATCAGCTCACTCAGTTCATCTTCAGTGACATCTAACTGTACCATACCTCGAAGTGAAAGCTGCCATACTCAACACGGCAACTATCTTACCGCATAAACCGGAAATTACGCAGTTTTTGAAAATGAACCCACTCATCGCTTGGGAAGAATGTCAGAGAAAGAAAAATCATGGAAAGGAGGACCTGAGATTCACATACAAAATTAGAATTACATTTCAGACCACTCAAACAATGGAGATTACGCAAATGCTGAAACAAAACGGATACAAAATGTCCTAGAGAGTTGAATTGAGGAATACAAGAAACCTTATATAGAATCCCATACCTTCTTGTTCACCTAGAACATAAAACGGAATGTGAGCTACCATTTTTGTGCCACCTTCACTCCAGTTGACAGTTCCTGAATTCTGCATGTGTCCACTTGAAGGCCTCGAAGGACCCAAAACAGATACGCATGCTGCAGATTCGTTCATTAAACCCAAATAATCGCTGGCACGCCTAGATACCCTCACATCAGAGATTCGAGAGCGAACCACCTATAATGCAAAAAACAAAAATTATATATATATAAAATTATAAATTTCAAGTGTGGATCAGTCTGTACAGACTGGACTTTTTGCGACGGTTTTTCGTCGATAAAAACATCTCCCCAATGTTTTGGCGACAAAAAACCGTCACTAAAAAGCCCGGTCCATACCAAAAATGCACTCATATACATAAAATTTCAAGTGCGGATCAATCCGTAAGGGCTGGACTTTACAGCTAATTTATACATATAATGCATGAGCCAATATTTGAGTGCCCTTGGGTTTTAGTGAAATTGTCTACAATTGCAGTCAAAACTGAGTCTGACCTTGGCCAGGGATACACGCGCCCTCGGCTGTAATTCACGGTGGTACGTTGCAAGCTTTGCTATTGCGGTCACAACAAAACCTAGAAGCCTCGATTGTGATGATTTTCTGAATGATGAGCTACCCGAGCCAAGAGTTGACTCATTTAGACCCAGGCGACTGCCCAGGTGAACAGAAGGAGAAGACAATATCAAAACTCAAATAGCCCTACTATATAATAAAAACCCTGAAGTACAAATAGCTATGGTACTGTAATATTGAACCTTGATGAAAGGTTTTCGTATAGAAGCAGTTCCAAACTCTCAAACAGTTCACGAGCTTCGTCTTTGTGAGATGGGCCACCCCCACCATGCTCCCCAATGGCCCAACACAATTGTAATGCCAACTCAGTCTGCAAGACAAAAGGGAACATTATAATGGTGAAATCTGCCAATCAGGAAGGAAAACTTTTGGGTAGGTTTCTTTCCCTTCCGCATTTTATTTGGTTGGGGTAGGTGGGTGTGTCTGTGGTTGCGGGGGGCAGAAGCATTGCTACCGACCTTTGCAGGGTTATCATAAGCTTCTCCAAGACGGTCTACTATTGGCTTCTGCAAAGAAATTAAGATGAATATTATCCACATATCAAAGAAAAGAAAACATGGAAGTTCCTAAGAAACAGAAGAATAAGAAACCAGAATGTTGCATTAGAGCCCGCCTTAAAATTATACGGAAAAAAAGCCTTTAGCAATTCTTAATTGCCTTGCACAATAATTTTCATAACTAGTACCCCCTTTGTCTCAAATTAAGATCTTACTTCCCTTTTCGGGGCGTCTCAAGTTATGAGTCCCATTCCTTTTCACAACATAGTGTACCAAATCTCACAGTAGAAAATAAGTAGCATTCTCGACCACAATTTATGTTGAAATTAATGAGTCCTAAATATATATATATATATAAATCAAAGAGGGACTCATAATTTGAGATGAAGTTTGAAGGACAAAAAAAATCTATGGAACTTGGAACGTGAGAGGGACCAATACATTAAAAAAAGAAAGAAATAGTTAGCAATTAGCAAGCAATAAAATTAAGGGAAATGATATTAGCACTCCACAAAAAGTATTCTAGTACTCCAAAATCATCTTTAGTGACAAAAAAAGTGTCCCAGAAGATCGATAAAAGTGTCACTAAAGATGATTTTGGAGTGCTAGAGTATTTTTGTGGAGTGCTAATATCATTACCCAACCATAGAAGATCTTCAGTACCACTCATGTACATTGAAAACATCCAAACCAAGTTTCACAAATTTTATTTGCTTTGCATCTTTCAATTTCCATATGCACATCATGCTTTTAACACACCTTATCACAATTACTCCTAAGTTGAGTATCAACAGCAATGATATGCTTAAGAAAGAAAAATTATAATGAAGGTTGTCACCAAAATACCTTCAGAAGTGCAATGAAATCAGGGGATCGATGGAACGCAGCAAGCATGAACTCTAAGAGCCGCTTTTGAACCTACAAGAATGAGCCTCAATTTATCACAACTATTTAAACAACTGAAGAATACCAACATACTACACATTTTTTAAAGAATATAAAGCTTATATCTTAGTGTCTGCAATGTAGCCGTCTCAAATTACCAATAAACAACAATAACATAATGAGCATAGCAGAGGAAAAACAAAACCATTTTACTTAACTATGATGTGGAAACACATTTTATATTGATTATACTTAGGAATTTATTTGTGTTTCTTATTGAGGGTTCACTCAATTAGAAGTAATTGATCTATTTTGGAGAATTGGGTATTTTAAGAGTTAATTTAAGTCAACTCCTTCTATGTGGCTATTTTAGTTAGTTAGCATAGTCCTAATATTTTGTTGCTTCTGGGTAGATGGAGATTTTTATTAATTTCATCTTGCGCTTCTTATAATTTACACCTCTGCATACATCTCTACAAGGAATCTAACCAAAAGCTCACAAATTAGGGTTTCTAAAACCTCAATAATCAATTAAAATAAGGAAGTCGTTTTACACTCCAAGGGGGAAACCGGTAACCATTGTGCAGCATCAGTAACCTGTGATCTAATGCACCTCTCTCTTGCTAGTCTGGTATCATATGGGTGGGTCATTTTATTTCCGCAACTTAAAGTCATACATGTCTGTTGGATCCTGAGAGTCACATGATAGAATCTTGGCAGTCAAAACCCCAAGCTAGACAAACTTCAACATGAAGTATGATGAGGAAAAACAATGCAGATTCTTATAGTGTTTTTATTTATTTTTTCCGTGTGTGTGTGTGTGTGAGAGAGAGAGAGAGAGAGAGAGCATGGATATCTGCAATTAATCAAAAAGGATCATCTAATGATAGGTATATTCTATGACCAAAAAGAATCACAAATTATGCAGATACAGGTTAATAATTATTGTCTTTTTTTTCTTGGTATGCAGTATTATATCCTCAAGGAAAGACGTTATCAAGTTGAACAGCAGGAAATAAAGATGGAATGCCTGCAAGACGAACTCTCTTAAATATATTCAAATTTACTTGCCTCGTATGAGAAGTTTTTGTCACGAAACAATGTGGAATTTCTCGCCATAAGTAGGGGAATCAGTGCACATATTAAAGCTGCAAAAAAGAAGATAAAAAGGAAGTGCTTGAAAATTCTTATAGTTTTCAATCAAGATTAATTAATGTCATTTAAATATCAAGACTGATAATAGAAACCAACATACAATCATTGGTATCATGCAATGCTATAGCAAAATACACATCAAGGAGCCGAGGTGCCATTTTGAGAGCTTGTTTCAGTCTATCAGATTGAGTGGTATTAGTTGCTGCCTGCAGTACTTCAGCCATCCCAGGAGAAGTCCAATAGCGTTGCTGAAAAATAAATAATACTGTCAATACTCCAGGTTTAAAATGACTTCTGTTATGAGATGCCAAAATAATCAATTTTCTCTGAAAATTATACATATATTAAACAACATTGGATTGGCAATAAGTCCTGTTTGAAACAGTCAAGAATTTAGATCACACGATGCATTCTGGATAACAGGTGACATGCTAATTATGGAAAATTCCTTGACATGTTACACTGCTTTAACTACATCATTAAATCCAAACATTGCAAATAAAGCAGGACGGTAATTGAAATAGATTATAAAAAAGGTTTGATCAAGAAAACCAAGTCATACAGCACTCAAGTATCACTCAAATTTGAGTTGTAATGAAAATAGACTAAAGTAGACACAACACCCTTTCATTCAGTTGACCCCTCCCCACGACCTAAAATTATAAAAAATTAATAGTATATGCAGTACTAATATAGAGTAATGACAGTGGTCTCCCTTTTTGTCTTGAGTTTCTCACAACAACCTCCCTTGTATTTTGAGAAATCATACTGACAGATTTCTCAATTTCAATTCCAAATTTTACCTTCTTTTTAATTTATTTTTTCACATGGGATCAATCTCAACCTGTAAAAAACCCTCATCTATATAATAAGGGGCAAGGATTTTTGAATCTTAAAAATGTATAAGGTATAAAAGATAGTGTAGTTGGGATTGCAAGATGCTTTTTCGGGGTAGATGGTGCCTTTGGCACGGGATACGACTAGTATATAATATAACTGAGAATATACAAAAACAAATCACAAACATAAAGCAGGCTATTCTAACAACCAAACCCAAATGTCAGGGGAGCTGACTGTAATTTTCAAAACACAGAGGAGGTCATTGTAAGGATAACAAGGATGATGATGGTGATGATAACAATAACAATGACACTAATAATAACAGAAACAATGTAATCATGTGCAGTATATGCATGCATCATACTCCCAAATAAGAAAAACAAGTTTCAGCAATAGAAAGGGCCATACAGCAAGGCCATCATTTTCATCTTTAAGAAGCTCAAGAAATAGTGGATCAGCTACGGCCATTGTATTGCTATCCTCTGATTCAGAGTCCGCCCCTCCATCCCCTATGGTTGATCCGGTATATGCTTCATCCATTAGTGCAAGTAGCATCTATATCCACACAAGTGTCCCAATAGTATCACAAAGTGCCAAATTTTTGCACCACTTGTAATTTTTAGAAATGTTAGAAAAATTTACCTCAGGCGCTGTACTCTTCTGCATTGAAGCTATACTGCTGCCAATCAGTGATCCTGATCCGGAGCTCTTTTCCATTTTTTCCAGTGCCATAACCAATACTAGTGAAAATGAGAAAGAATGGTGTCAGAACGACATATTTAACATAGAGAGAAATTTATTCACTCAATATCCAGCTAAGTAACCATGTAGGATTCGCCCCAACCAATCTTACTGTGCTTGCAATAAAAAAGACCCAGCCCACCCTTCTTTGCTGTAATTTATATATAGTTGCACCATATTTCAAAGATTTCATTCTAAAGCAGAAGTTTATTCAAAATGATTATTATTTTAAGCACCGTAAGTGTAAGTAAACTTCATGTGGAAAAGACAAACAAATAAAATATAATTTAATAGGCATATCGTGTGGTACCATATCCTCTTTTTGAGGTTTTTGTAAATTCTGTAAAGTTATCGGACATGATACTCATGCCCATTTCTCACAACCACATTAAATGAAGACAAGAAGCTTCCCAACACCTACGAACATCTCTATGACCAAAGCATCCTTTCAACAATTAACAGGATCCACTACATATATCAACAGAATCCAGCAAACACCAGAAAAAGGAATGCGACCCGCAAGCCTTTCACCATCACATGAAGGAAAATGTGAGATGGAAAAAGCTTTCCAGTTTTTAGGGGCCTTTTGGCAAAGTACATTGAAAGTGGTTTTACCCTCTTTTAGGCATTGAAAGGAATCAAATACCTGAGGAGCAGGATATTTTCAATTACTGGTATTAAGATGTGAATGATTTGGCTAAAAAGCAGTGTTCTAAAAATCAGGATTAATTGGGGATTAATCCCTAGTTGGCTGGAGACCTTGGAGACTAGGCCTAGTCTTTTTTCAGAAAATCGAGGATGAAGAAAATCGGGAAAAAGTTGGGTATTAATTGGGTAGTCGGGGATTGATTGGGAAAAAGTTGAAAATGTGTTTTTGGATGTTCGCACTAGATATTATGGGGTTTGAGCTTGTTTCTTTTGTTTTAGATATGCATGTTAGTTGGTTGGATGTTTGGAGAATTAATGTCATTTTGAAAAGTATTGTATGATTTCTTGTGTTTTATTAGTATTACATTATTTTATTTTATTTTTGAATAATAGTATTACATTATTTTGAATAATATTTAAAGTGAAGAATTGTTTGTCCGATTAATCGCCTAGTTTCTAGTCTCCACCTCGCCAATCTAGGACTGCCCAACGATTTTTAGAATATTCCTAAAAAGTTATTGTTTCTGGAACTAAACCAAATCAAATCTAGGCATTTCCCAACATTACGGACAAGCAGGACGAAGTGACTAACTGCGCCTGCAAGTGTCGGAGGAGCCAAAAAGAGGTCATCTAACAAACAATGGGCTTGTTTACAAAATGCAGGTTATATACTTCTTAATAAATAGAATAATGAGAAGAGCCAATGCCCATTCTGATCTCCTCTTCATGCAACCCAACCCACACACATGCCTTTTGGTGCTAACTTATTAGACGGACATATCGCAAAGAGGATAAGACATGGGCTAACACAATTAAGTACGCAACTTAAAATTTGAAATGCTCCAAGAGACTACAAGACCACCAGAGAAAGGAAAATAAAAAAGCAAAGAGCAGTTACCAGGGAAGCCAGATGAATGAACTCACTTGGTAAATCAACGAGTGACAGGAAGAGTGGAAGGAATGATCCAGGGGACATCAATGCTGGAAAAACCCTAAGAAATGGTTTCTCCAATCTGCATTGGGGGGGAAAAGATAACTGTATGTTAGCCATTGCCTCTGTTGTGTCCCATGTATATTTGAATAAATCAAAGTCATATATATGGCATTTTAGATAACCCTTCATCAATACATTGTCAGTAAAGATTCGCATTCACTCAATCTCAAAAATGAAATATGTAGCTTTGATGATCAAAAAATTTAGTAAGAGCACCATCGACTTCCCCCAGAAAAATGTTTTCATTCGCATTTTCTTGTTGTCCATTCGTGGCAGATAAGAAACCATAATTTTAGTAAGAGAGCAAAAGTACAAACAAAAGAATGACAAGGATCAAGCCAAAGTAATTAAAGGCATGTAGAAGAGGGAAGTGACATAAGCTAATGACAAGGATCAACCAAAGCAAGCAAAGTAATTAAAGGCATGCAGAAGAGGGAAGTGACATATGCTGAAAAGAAAATCTCCAGCAGCGAACTTAAGGAGAAAATAAGCACACCATGAAACTATCAAGAACGTTGCAGAAGGGAAATGCCTATTTGCACCTTTTCAACAGCATGTCAACCTCCTCATTAGTTTATTTGCGATGAGCATACTGAAATAAATATATGTTGCTCAAATTGATGAAAAAATGATGCAATACTGTGCATTTGTCATTTGGCATCTAGACATGCATGAGACATCTGGATGCATATGTAACCAATTAAAAATGCACCCATTCAGGCTTTGTCTTTGTGTATATATGTGCAGATATATTGTGTGTATAGCAAAGATGCCAGTATATACTGCCTGCACTTCAGATATGGGGCTTATATAAATGTATAATTAATAATTGTTCATTTGAGTAACTCTTTCTAGAAACATACATCCAAAAGGATGGCACTAAAAACTTACTTTTCTCCATGCCATGCAACCAGCTTCAGCAGTAACGGGAAAAACTGCATTATACAATTAAGATTAAAGGACAATATATGAGCATATAGCTTCAGCAAGACAAGTAACACTCTAAGAACAATACCTAAGAAAATTAAAGGAATTTAAAGAAGCCCAAAGTGACATTTTACTTACTAAAAGTCACCTCTACTATAGCAAAAGCAAAGTGATTTAGAGTAATCTGCCAACTTCTTATAGGGGAAGAAATATATTTTGAGCAAAACACAATCTAAAGTTACATTACAATGATGAAATACAGATTGCAAACACTAATGTTGGACATGTGGAGTACGCAGAAAAGTTACTCCACAAAATGTATTTTCTTGTTCTAGAACGGTACCCACTGAAATTAGTTGGATTCATTCAATATTTGGCCAATCCAGTAGTTGACACATTACTTTCTGGAGTAACTTTTTGCATATTCTTTGCGTGTCTGGCATTATTCACAAACAAAACTTCACTAAACAATGTTTTTGAAAATTTTCCTTGCATGAAACATCTTCAAGAATCAAGATTATACTCTCTCCTATACTAATTAGCAAGAGTAATAACAATATTAACCTGTACCTGAGGCAGTAAGGTAGGAAATGAAAATAAAAGTTTTTTCTTGTTCACAAAGAGAAAATCAAGTGTTGCCTCTGCAACAACAAGGTCTGCAAACTCCCTGCAATCAACATAAAGTAGATTGAGAATGGCTGACTTTCAATTTAAATTCTTAACCACAGAAACACACATACTGACATACAAATATTTACTCAACGAAAAGGGGATATCAATCTTCAAAAATTGGCATAGAGAATATATGGAGATGAATGAAAGTGACATACCAAATAATCACTTGCCAATTGTTTCACTAAATATATAAGTCAAGCAACGTGACAACAAGGTTTAAATATTTTGTTCTTTCTGTAATGGCTGGACATGTGACATATTCCACGTCAAGCTATGTTATTGAGTGCTCGGTTGTGATCTTTAATAAGTAGAACAATCAAAGGTCCAATTAGTTAGTCATAGTGTTGGTAGAATTAGAACACAATTGATCATATTTTGGAACTGGCATAAAGGCAAACTGTGGGGGTACACATCCAGTTCTGCTTACTCAGTTTCAAACTGCATAAAAGCATTTAAAAGTTTAAGATGTTTCATAAGGTTATGATAAACCATAACCAATATACATCACTGATCCAGGTGCCTAAATTCAAAAGGAGGAAGGATAGAAAGAAGAAAGTACAAAAACTTTTCTCACATGAGTGCCACTATGACTTCTCTATATGACCAAAGAAGGGTATAGACTGCATACTTGATTCTATAGAACGTGCTCAACGGTGTTATTTCCTGGTCCTAAAATTCTAATACCAAATAGCTGTACTAAAACAATAATTTGCAACTCATGATTCAGCAAGAGAAACTATAAATATAATTACTACAAACTGATTATATCTTTACCGGCTCAAGCATGAACGAAAAAATATCCTCAAGCTAGGATCGGCATCATGTAAAACTGCTTCCCCAAAGTCAAGGAAAAATTGAAGAATAGCCTGAGACCAAAAGACAATAGAAATTGTACGCAATAAGGTTATATTAGCACATATCTGAGTATGAATACGTGGATAGGTGACACAGGGCAAGGAAAAAGCTAAACATTAAGAAATAAAAGTGCTAGTATTCCAAATGATCCGGAAGAACAACAAAAATTACGCCTCCAAGATGATGATAACTCTGTGGCACTTTACCAAAAAGGAGAATAACGAACTGTTGATTTGAGGTCAAACTATACATAATGATGGTGGTGATGAACTACACAATGACATCAAATAAATTCTTCAGGTAAAAGCTGTGGGGCTAAACAATTGAACCACACAATGAAATCAAATAAATTCTCCAGGAATTTGGCCGAGAAATTACAAGGTACCATATGTGTAGTGGAATGCTTTTTCATTGTTTTCATCTTTCTTCTAACTAATACTCCATCCGTCCCTTATTAAGAGTCCATGTTTGACTTTTATATTTCATAAGAATGCATTAATTTCATCAATCAGTGGTTTAGAACAAAACTTGTTTACTATTGTGAGTTTTGATACGTCGATTACAGTCTTGAAAGGAAATCCGAGTCTTAATTTGGGACATCGCAAAAAGGAATAGCGGGCTCTTAAGTTGGGACAGAGGGAGTCTATTGATTCAATTTACTTTTCAATTCAGTGAACTCCAGCCTAAACTGTTATAGCAAATTTACTTTTTATATGTAAGACACGGTTTTTACATGAAAACACCAAGTACACAGCAGCACTGGGTTTGACATATCTTTTTCTAAAAACTAAGTATTTCTTATAAAATTACATCTCTAAAGCTGTGCTTAGGTTAAAGTGAACATCTTCCTTACCATGTAAATAAATAAAAGATAGGGATAATGAATGAGAAGAGGAACGAAATCGTACCAGTAAAAGCAGGCCATTAGAGGATTTAGACTGAGGAATTGAAGAAACCGAACGCTGAAAGATTTTGTTAAGCTGAGGATAAACCCTCGCTATCAAATCTTCAGACTTCTCAGTTTTGCACAATTCGTAAAGCTTTTTGACCTGAATATGTGAAAGCAATCATCATCAACATGTAATTGGAAAGAAAAAAAACTGCAAAGCACATGATTAAAAAATGATATTGGAATTCGTATGGAGAGAGAAGAAGGATATACGGACGGAATGAAGGAGAGATGGATCGGAAGCAGGATCGTTGGCAAAATTGGAGTCTCTGGCATTGGATGAAATCGATCTGAGATGAAAGTCCCACTCTTTGTCTCGATTAGTAGTAGCAGCAGCAGCAGCAGCCATTGGCGCGCGCATTCAATCGAAATTTGTTTCTCTTGCCAAAATCACAACTCACCAATTACTAGTCTTTTTCCTTTTTTCTGCAGAATCTGCTGTCTGCTTTTCGATTTTATTTAAAAACCGTCTAGCAATAATCCAATGTGCATTCTATTTTGACACCTCCACTCCTGCTAGAACAATAGTTGAAATTTTGATCCAACTTTTTTTCCCTTTCCATCTAGACGTGTGAAAAATAATCTTAACTACGATGCTACTCCACGTTAATTTAAACAAAATAAATCCCGTTTATAATATAACAATTCATTTGGATGGAAGGTAAAGGATGGAAAGATAATTATTTTAATTAAGAGGGGAAGGAACGGAATAGAATGAAAAAGAATGAGTTTAATTTATTATTATTTGAATAGTTAAAAATAAAAAGGAATGAAATAAAAATAAATCTTATGTTGATAGAAAGAAGAAAAAAAAAGGAAGAAATGTGATTTAATATATTATTAATAAATTAAGATTAAATTTGAAAAAACGTGAAAAAATCATTAAAAAATTTTATATTCCCTCCCGATCTTCCTAATATTGAAAGGAAACAAAATAAAAAAATAAAGAGGATTGACATTCCCTCGTAATCTCTTCATTTCCTCTTCCCTCTCTCTTATAAATTTATCCAAACAAATATACAAAAAATACATATTATTATCAGTTATTAAATTCATTATAAATTTTTAGTTAAATACACGTCATTATAAATTTTTAAGTTAAATATAGATCGGTCATGGCTATTTTTAGACTTTGTGTAAATACTTTAAAAGATACCTCTTACAAATAAATATATTAATTTTTTTATATATTAAAAAGTTATTAAAAAGTAAATTGATTTTATTTCGACGATAAAATATAAAAGTTTACATGATTATGAATGGAAGCCACCAAAAACATTGCAATGAAGATTCAAGCTTCATTTTCATCATTCGTGTACGTTTCATCTTTCAAAAAACTTTTAGATGCTACTCCATGCTAAAATGCACCTCCAAAATAAAACTAATAATGAAATTTCAACCAAAATTATCACTTATAAAATGACTTATTCTTGCCTTTTTAATAATATATTTCCATAGTCAGGATTTTTTAACATATCATTTTCAATACATAAAATTGCTAATTCATCTAATCTATCTTAACACGTGGTGGTCCACAAGTAAGATTTTTTAACAATTTCAATTTAAAAAAAAAAAACTCATTTTTGTGGATGCCATGGTCACAAGTAAAGTTAATAATAATCTATAAGTGAGCATCACATGGAGAAACATATTCATATATTTTGCAAACTCTTCTGATTTTAGTAGATGTCTACGGTTCATTTGTTTCACGTAATTCAATTAGTTACACTAATCGTTGTACAAAAAAAATAAAAATGATTGCATTAATTAGAACAGTTGCAATCCTAAACTTGAGCAATTTCCATCAACATCAGAAACATTACCAACTTTTAAAGCATTTTAAATATTTATGCAAGAGCTTTTTAATTTATCGTCATCAAATGAAACTAATTGTGCTAAATCAAACAAGAATCCAAAATAAATTGAAAAAATTGCAATTTTTAAAATCCACTCTTTAATTGAGAAATAGCTATATCTACTATACAAATAGTTCTAAAGGATTCTTTAGTTGATTCTTCTTCTCAATTAATGTTCAAAATTTCATCAAAAATGCCTCTTTCTACAAATACGATGTTTTTTAGGAAATACAAACTAAATTCCCATTTTATTATCAATCTTTTTAGCACTTATTGGCATAAGCAAATCTATTTACCCTATGTTTTTAAAAATATAAAACAAGTCTATTCAATTTTTTCACAACTAGACTAATAGGCATATCTTTGGGTTGTAATTTTTTAATTAACCAAGTTAATTTTACCCATAACATCATTCCAAATGACCAAGCTTAAAATAAACTCAAAACTATGAGTTCTCTTAGTGCTAAATTCTCAGCATCCATACTCGATTTCAAATATTCACTATTTTCAGCTAATTTATACAAAACTAGAGTGTTGCTGCAAATTCTAGGCCAAATTATTGTGACTTACAAGTATAATTGAACTTGAATAAATTTTCCAAAACTTAAATTCCTAGTTATAAATAAACTTCTAAAAAATATTGCAATTACATCTCTAATTATGTCTTATGGTTTTGAAATCAATATGAATGAAAGAGAAAAATATTAGAACCCTCTAATTCTCTCTTATACATGAGAAGACTCAAGATTTAATATAAGAAGAAAAAATAAAAAAAAAGTCTGATAGGGGAAATAAATAACTAAATTTACTCTACCAACCACGAGCTGATACGTGGCCGTCCACGTCAGTAATCAAACTTATCTCGAAGGAAGGAGCTCAGAGGGGCCCTGTTTGACCACTCGAGACAAGTGGAGCCCCTCATATGTTAGGCACTTACTCAAAAGTCAATTGCGCACAACGAAATACGGAGCTTGGGTTCCAGAGCTTTTTTGACAAGCTCTAGAGCTCTATCGCTCGACCACTCCGAGAGAGTAGCTGACGAACGGTATGAGCGACTGCTATCTACTATGCAGAACAAGCAGAACCTCCATCACCTTCATTAAATGCACACTAACTGCATTTAATGCATCGGAATTCATAGAAAAGCAAGGTCAGGGTTGGTGATGATCAAAGCATGGTTCCATACTTGATCTCAGAGTTTTGGCCACATGTTTCCTCCCAATCATATATATATAAGAAGCATTTACTTCTCTTAACAACACAATTACTGCTGAACAACCAAGAACAACAGAAAGAGAGAACTGCTTGAAGAGATATCGAGCACACAATCGAGCTCCGAATATAGAGAAGCTATAATTTGTGTAGCCAAAAGCATACTCTCATTGTAATATTGTGAGAATAGACCAGCTAGAGAAATCTTTGTGAGTTTGTAATAGCCATTTAGTTATATCAATAACAAGATAAAAAACGAGCTCCTAACTCTATTCCACAGAGGATGATTAACTCATATTTTCATACGAGGCCAAAGATGTATAGAGGAGGTTTTAGCACTAACAGAGTCAAAAATGTTGTTTCTTTATATGTTGTTATAAATTTAAAATTATTTTTAATTAAAAAGTTGCGTTATTAAATAAATCTTTCAATATGTAAAAGTTAAGTTATAAAGAGAGATTACATCAATTTAACTAATATAATGGATTCCCATTCAAAGGGGGTAAATTGATGAATTATTTTTTAAAAATTTGTAGAGATGATCTATATTATGAATAGATCATCTCCACCAAATTTCATTAAAAAAAATTTAACCTAGAGGTAAGGGAGATAATTATCAAAATTTTCAACAATAAAAAATGTGCATGTATATCAATTTTTCAATACACTCACTTCTAGATTAAGTTTTTTTATGAAATTTGGTGGAGGTGATCTAATCATGATCATTATACAAATCATAACTACAAAAAAAATTAGAAAAAGAAGAATAATAAGTCATCTACTCACTCCTCCAAATAAGTATCCATTCTTTTTGCTAAAATAAGGGAATCTCTCTTTATAACCTAACTCTTAATTTATGAAATTTGGTGGAGGTGATCGGATCATTATACAGATCATCTCTACAAAAAAAAATTAAAAACAAAGAAGTCATATACTCACTCCTCCAAATAAGAGCCCCTTCTTTTTGCTAAAATAAGAAAATATCTCTTTATAACCTAACTCTTAATATATATATATAGGGGATCTTATACGGATCAGTGCGTACGCACTCGTCGTTTCCGCACGTTTCCACGAGTGGGATAAGTCAAAACTTCTATCTTTTTTTCTCCTGCATCACATTACTTCTCTTACTCTCCCACTCCACTTCGTCTCTCTCTCTCGCCATTGATGTGTCTCTCACTATCACCGAAGCAAAAAAAAAGCTCCATCCCTCTATCTTAAAGCCCACAGAGCCATTACTCTCTCTCTCTCTCACTCTCACCGCTCTCTCACTCTCACCGAAGCTCCGAGCCACCTGTGACCACAAACCCACCAAAGCCACTAAAGAAATTGCAACGACGGCTCTCTCCCCCTGCGCCGACGACGAGCTCCCCTGCGCTGACGACGAGCTCTCTCTCTAAGATTTTGTAAATGTACGACCCTACGACCCATTTCACTCTTCTTGATTTTGCAATTTTGAAATGAAAAATTTCGAAATATTTGAGGGTATAACAATTTCGAAATTGCAGGGGATATCTCACAGTATAGCAATTTTTAGGGCTTGATGATTGACTGTTGACAGTATTGCATTATGGTGAATTTTTAATATTGTTGTATGAGTGATTACTGAGATGTAATGTAGTTTCTACATGAGGGGGTGATACAAGGATTTTGTGGCATTGTGTGGTGGCTGCTATCATTTTGGTTATATCGATAACTCTGCATCCAAGAAATTTTAGCAATTGGATTGCCACAGTTAAATTAATGTGGGACAGAGTAATGAAAAACCCTTTAAAGTTACTTCACCTAAAAACCTTTTAAAGATAAACAATCATAAAGGCAAAATAATGCACAAAATTTAGTAATTTGCTCGAATTTCAGGCTAAGCATGCCCTTAAAGTTACACCCATGACATTGAAAAGTTCACACAATTATAGGGTAACTAATATAATGGATTCCTATTCAAAGGGGGTAAATTGATGAATTATTTTTTGAAAATTTGTAGAGATGATCTATATTATCCCACCAAATTTCATTAAAAAAATTTAACCTAGAAGTAAGGGAGATAATTATCAAAATTTTCAATGATAAAAAATGTGCATGCATATCAAATTTTCAATAAACTCACTTCTAGATTAAGTTTTCTTTATGAAATTTGGTGGAGGTGATCTGATCATTATACAAATCATCTCTACAAAAAAAAAAAAAAAAAAAAGAAAGAATAAGTCATATACTCACTCCTCCAGATAAGTGTTAATTCTTTTTGCTAAAATAAGATAATCTCTCTTTATAACCTAACAAAAAAAACAAAGAAGTCATATACTCACTCCTCCAAATAAGTGTCTCTTCTTTTTGTTAAAATAAGATAATCTCTCTTTATAACCTAACTCTTAATATATATATATATATAAACAAATAAAATATTATAGTATCTCCAATCGTCTTGTATAATTTTTGTGTAAATCCTACGTGTCAAAATGGTATTTACACAAAAATAATAAAAAATTCATTTTGTACTCCAACAGTTTGTTTTAGACTTTTTTGTAAATATTAAATTATCAATTAAATATGCATAAGTGAAACTTATCATCTATTTATTCTCTGACTTTTCAAATTCTTTTATTTCTAGATATAAGATAAGAAAAAATAAACACGCAATTATCTGATGTAATTGTGTAAATTAAATTTATATTTTATACAACCTATTTTCATAAATTTTAGTTGTTAAAGTTTTTTAAAAGATTAATTGAGAATATCGCAAACCGTTATGTATATAATTTATTAAGGATAGTTTTTGTTAAACCTGTCGATAAGTCGATAGAAAACTTTTTTATGCCACGTGTTTACGTGCGGGGAAGAGGTAATCGATCCATCTTTGCATCAGAGAAGCTTAAACATAGGACGAACTCCATAAACAACGCCGCTGCTAGTTATGGTGGTAAAATTATGGCTACAAAGATGAAATCATGTTAATATCGCTAACATTTTTTTTTTGATACACAGATCCGATTGCGGTTCTCTCATTGCAGGTTCTTCTCGTTTCCCTACTTTTCCTATTTTATCCTTTCATCCCTCTATATTCACCATTAATATTCAGAAAAAAATAGACCTTCGATTTTGTATGCATCATACATATATTTCATTGTTCTGGTTTCTGAATTTTTATACTTCACACACATATGATCTCCAGTAATGTACCAGGCGCATTTGAGTTGGGGATTTGTTTACCCATTTATTTAAAGTGCAATTGAAGAGACAATTTAACATTCTATTTTCTCTTATCTTTCGTTTTGATTTTTCTGAAGAAGCAATTAAACCGCAAATCTGGTGGGTTTTTTATTTTTAGCACTCATTGCTGAATGTAGAGCCATCCAGTAATAAGCTACTTTGAGTGGTTGTTTTTACCTATTAATGTTCAACCTTAGTCTTGATAAGCTGTTCTTACCTTTTATTGCTAAATAAGATCAAAATTAAGCATCCTAAATAAGATCAAACTTCAGTCATTTCATCCCAATGAACCTAATTATAAAGTTGTCATTGTTCTTTTTGTTATCAGATATTAGTTTGCTTTAAGCAAGATAAGATTGTCCAAATAACATATATTCTGCATTTAGTGATCCCATTCAAAGTTCAGAGTTTACCTCTTCAACATTCACCCTTTGGCATTAAGAGGTTAAAGAAAAGGACCCAAAATATATCAAGGAGTCAGATAGTTCCATGTATTTCTTTCTTTCGCATAGTTTTGTATATTTAATAACTAGGGAAAAGATTGTTCTTCGTTTAATTATTATTACAGGAAAAGCATCACCGAAGTAATGGATTCAGGCATTGGGAGGAGTATGGATAGGATCAGCAACTTACCTGATTCCATATTGTGTCACATTCTTTCCTTTCTCCCTACAAAATACGCGGTGGGAACCAGCATCCTATCGGCAAGATGGAGATACCTTTGGGCTTCCCTCCCAAATCTCGACTTTGATGACACTTTATACTTTGATAGGAGCAAAGCAAGAGGTTATACAAGAATTGATGTTGATCCGACCTTTATGAATTTTGTGGATAGAGTATTGCTTCTCAGCGATGCACCGTGTCTTCAAAGTTTCCGTTTTGTGCGTTATGCCGTTGATGATTTTTCCCTTGTTGATACGTGGATCTGTGCTGCAATTAAGCGCAATGTTCAAAAGCTGGAGCTTCGATATGTTATTGATGTCCCTGTTAAGCTGCCTAGTATACTCTTCACCTGCAAAACCCTGGTGGTTTTAATACTCGAAAGGGGGATTTTCCTAGAACCACCTCCTTCAGTTTGGCTTCCTAGTCTCAAGATTCTTCATCTAGAGACCCTTGAATATGGAAATGAAGAGTCAGCGCGGAAGCTTTATGCCGGATGCCCCATTCTTGAAGAATTGTTTATAGAAAGATATCTTTTTGATACTCGAAGAGTTATAGATGTTTCTGTGCCTACATTAAAACGCTTGAAGATAGAATTTACACATGATGGTGAAAGCTCAGACCATTCAGATGATGAGCACGCTAATCAAGAGGTAGGGTACACGCTTGTGATCAATTGCCCAAAACTTAAACACCTCGATCTCGAAGATTATGTGTCGACGGACTTCTGCGTTGAAAACCTATCGTCCTTGTCGAGTGCCCGTCTTTATGCTGGTGGTTGCATATACAAGATTCTTATTGGCATCACAAGTGTTAAGTTTCTAGAGTTATCTGATTCGGCCTTGTTTGTAAGTTTCTCTACTCCTTAGTTCTGATGTTTCATTGCATTTTTTTTTATCTGTAGTAGATATCATAAATTATTCATTTCACGCCCTCTAAGTTTGAGTGGGTTTACTTGTAGCATGTCTGATACATCATTTATTTCACACCAGGATTTATGGATATAGATAAATATAGAAGTGCAGAAGCATATATGATGAATATAGAATGAACATCTTATTCTGCTTTTGCCAGAAGATATATATCCTCAGAAAATGCATGGAAAAAGGAAGATTATATTTTACTACTTCTGGAATAGACGTTGAGTTGTGTAATTTTTATACTGTAGTATTTTACTGTAAGTGTAACAACATGTGTTTATCTTCTTGCAGTTTTTTAGTACTGATTGTGCACTCCCTACATTCCTCAATTTGACCCGTCTAGAGCTTGATGCGATCGGTGACACCGGTTGGAATCTGTTGACCGAATTTCTTGAATGTTCTCCTAATCTTGAAGTCCTTATTCTTCGAAAGGTTTATCAAGACTCACTTTGAGATTTTTCTATTACTTTTCCCATTTTATGAGCTTCTAATATCTGTTGTTCACCAGGCACAAAGTTTCAGAGATACAGGCAAATGTTGGACACCACCACGCCGACCACCTAATTGTTTGTTACATCTCAAAGAAATCGAAATGAGGAAATTCAATGGGAAAGAACATCAGCTTGAAGCAATAGAGTATTTGCTGCAAAATGCTAAAGTTCTAAAGAAGATGACAATTGATTGTAGATCTTCAAATATGAAAGAGGAATTTGGGGGCTTTAAGAGATTAGTAGCGTTTCCAAAGAGCTCACGTAATTGCCAACTTGATCTCCGGTTTTGAACGTGTAAGTCCTTCTGCTTCTTCTATTTTTATGATAATGTATTAAAATTTAAGAAATATGAAAGAGGAAATAATTTACAAAAGTTACCAAATTCATTTTTAGCATGTTAGAACAGTCCAACCATCCAGTGACGCACCCTTTATACGAACCTCTTGCTGGTTCACGCCGTTTAGATTGACTTTTATGTAAATTTAAGATTCTTCGGTCATACAAGCGTTTTGTTTTGCTGGGACAACAAGAATGAAAATAAAATTTTCCTATCTTTGTTTTATTTACTTTTATTGCTACGTTTTCCTGTTCTGCTCGGTTATAGTATACTTTTTATGTAACTTTTGGATGCCAGTAAAAACAACTTCTAGGTTGGCTTGGAATTAGGTTTTAAGAGAAGAAATTTTCATCCTTAGATGCATCAAGAAAACGATGAGAGTTGGCTTGACATTAATATGGATACACCCCTGTTTAACTATCATGAGATTTGATATGTTGATTTTAGAAACGGGACTCTTAAGTTTAAGACATCCCGGAAGGGAAAGTTGGACTCCTAATTTTAGACGTTAAGCACGGTAGCTTTTTTTGGATTCCCAGCCCTTGAACAAGTGATACTGAAGATGGAATTGTTTGGGCCATTGGTTTCAAGAGTTTGTAGGCATAGGCTTCAACATATTGAGTAGATTGCTTTTCAGAAAGTTCTACTCCAGTAGATAAATCGGGAAACCATGAGGGTGTACATTCAGCAACTTAGGTTTCGCGTCTTGAATTTTCTTAGAGACAGCTTCAGAAAATTTTCTATTTGTTATCCTACTGAATTTATCTGCATCTTATTTTTTTTTGGGTGTAAGATGGTAATATTTCTGGTTATTATCACCTTTGTTATTTCAGTTGTTATAATCACTCTTCATCTTTTGTTCCTTTTGGCATATATGGATTGCATCTTTGTTAGATTAACTTATAGCTTCGCATCATTCTCAAATGTTTAGCCTAGTTATATGAAATTTATAAATTTTACCTTTACTCCCTTGAGATGTAGCAATGTTGCATCTATTTGCGTGCCAGGGATTTGATGAAGAAATAAAGATTGCAAAAAGTAAATACAATTTAAAATTGTTAATTGGACTTTAGACATGTTCTCATGACAGTTTGCTTTTTCATGCAGTTTCTCAGCAATGTTAATGAATGCCAATTTGCCTGTTTCTCATAAAATTTACCATTTGGGGTCGAAATTATATGGTGACTTTGGCTGGAACATGGAAATTGGTGGTGGATTCTATTTCTCCAATGCACTCACCCAACCTAGAAACTCTTAGTCTTATTGTAGGTTCAATTATATAAGTTTTCAGACTAGCAGTTTATTTGATGAGAAATATTTCACTCCAAACAAACAGGATCGATACTTTATTGGTTTTGTGAGACGTAAATATTGATCTGAACAGATGTGGGTTTTGGTCTGTTTTTGTTTAATGTTCATCATGGATTAACACAATTGTGGTGCTCGAGTGCTCTGAAGAGACCGACCTTTTGCGACTTTTTGCTTTTGGGCATATCTTGTTATAGGGGAAAAATAATGATTCTATAAATTTTGCGCAAAGTTTTGTAAATGGGTCATGGATGTATAAAAGAAAAGGCTTGTTTTATTGACGCAACAACATTCTTTCAGTCCAATTTTTCTAACGAATTTTAACATAAATTTACTTCTAATGAAATCAGTATACGCAATGCAACTACTTGTCCACGGTGAACAAGGTTCATGGTGAACAAAACTTTATGTATAAAGATATTCAACTACTTGTCCACGGTGAACAAGGTTCATGGTTTTGTTCAAAAAGAAAAAAAAACAAGGTTCATGGTGAACAAAACTTTATGTATAAAGATATTCAAAAAGCAATTAAAGTTTACTAGTAACCAAAGCATTATGAGAATGTTTCCTGGCCATATTTCTGAAATTGAAAATGCATCATTTAAACATAAGTGAAATTGGACAAAATTTTGTGTAAAACCTATTTTTATCTCATACACAAATTTATACACGACCATGGGAGGCACTCTAATGGAAGCATGAATTGAATAAACCCCGAGTGTCAACCAAGGTACATGGACAAGGAACTAGAAAAGGTGCTTTAACGGAAAGCATACATTGAATATACGTGAAGTATCATTCAGATTATATGGATAATGAAATAAAAAGAGGCTCTCGGTGTAAAGCAACAAAAGATATCGTAAATCTAGACGTGGCTCTGTTTGATTAATAAAACAAAAAACAAAAAACAAACTTGATTTGTATGAAAAAGTTAGAAAAATATATTAAGTCATATGATGAGATCTTCTCCGCCTCATGATTAATTTTATAAGTAAATATCTTCCATCATTTATTATTTTTTGTGGAAAAATCTTATTCCTCAACACCAATAAAGCTTTGTTCCATAAAAAAAGTCAAACAAATAAGAATGACATCTCACTACATGCCTTTTTATTATAATTTTTTATGTTAATATCAAACAAACCCTTAATGAACCCAACCCTTAATGTAGACAATTGCAATCAAGTTTGCCCTATTAACAGGCAAAACAATTGTCACTCCTACATAATTTTCTAGTCACTCAACCTTTTTGCTTGCAATAATAAAAGCACTCTTCTATTGTGAGAACAAATTTATACTTCCCCTATTTTAAATTAAGAATGCCTACCTACCTCTCGTCAATTTTAACATAATCAAATGGTTAAGAACAAATTTCCTTCCCTTTCATAAGATATAATAAGCTGTCAAAAAGGGAATATACAAACTCAAATATCCAACATGTAGTCTTCATTCGAGGCAAGAAAGTATGTCATTTTCTATTCAACGCAGGGAAAAAAAAGGGGGGGGGGGGGATAGGAAAGCAATAGCACCAAAAATCTTTAAATAGTAGTACTGTAGATCTTATCATGAGCCAGCTACCAAAAAAATACAGACCTTTTTAGGAGGAATAAACCTAACTAGTTAGAATGTCTTTTACCAGTAAGGAGATTACTGTACAAATTCAGAACCTAAAAAAAAAAAAGAAGAAAAGAAAAGAGAAGAAAAACAGGGATTAGAGAAAAATAAGTTGGATGAAGCAACTTTTTAATCAAACCAACATAAGTAGGGCTGAGACTGAAAGCCAACTAAGCATTTACGCAAAATCTCCAAGCCAATGTTAGAAAGGCTTTTGGGATAATTCATTTTCGAAGCCAACTACCCCAAAACCATCTCTTTACAAAAGGTTCAAGACACTGAACAACATTTGCGGTGAACGACCGAACACAGTTACAAGATGGAAACCTGAAAAACCAGTATTTCCATGAAAAAAAGAGTTCAATTAATCTCTATAAACAAATGAAACAAGATATGGGGGAAAATGAAGCGGTAATACAGTAGAATCAAGTCTTGTCATGCATTATCACTAAAAGGTTAATATTTCTCAATAGCTGCAACCACACTATACTATTCTGCAAATAGATCGAAAACCAAAAAGAATCCTTCATTCCCAACAAAAAGAAGATTCTACTGCAATGAGTTTATTACGTTAGTACTCAGAATTGCCCAGGCTATCTTTGCAAGTTGGTAATTAACAGAAAGTCCACAGGTCCCGCATTTATCTGTATTATCAAACATATGATATGATATCTCTTGATAAATAGCAATGAGGTAAAATAGCATGCATGATAAGGAGATCTGGACATCCACAAAGAAAATGGATTTCTCCAATTCATTGTTGATGAAGTGATAAATAAATTATACAACGTTTATACCTATATATACAAATTGAAGGGAAAAAAAATCAACTGTATGAAGAAACCTCTTCAAATCTACTAACTACAGAAGTATCCATGCTTTGAGACCCCCAAAAAGTGAAAACAAATGGAAACAAGGATACATTTGAACGGAAGTACATGACTAAAGAAACCACCAATATCAGCTACAGATAATAGATTCAAAAGATTGATGAAGTATCAAGCTATCAGCTACACTCATTCTCCTCATAAAAACTTTGGCATTCTGAAGAAACTAATATAGTACTAGTCTACAGAGGAATTCACGAATTAGGATTTTTCAGAGCAACACGCAAGGACAAAAGCTGATAATGCTCTTTGTAATTAACTAAATAAAAATTGAAAATGTGTATTGAGGTGAATTAATATTCCATAACCTTTTTATTTTTTGAAAGAAAAAGTCGGCACGTCTCTGAGAGTCTTGGCAACATTGATAATCTTTTTCTCATGCTGAGGTACTTGTCCCACGACAAATCGCAACTGATTTCCATCTTGTTTAAAACTTTTGCAGTCTTCAGGAAATACTCTACCAGTTGCACTTCATCTTCTTCCCCGGTGAATGACCAAAGGTCAATTTTCTTGATATGTGATGACAAAGAAACAGGCACGTTCTCTGGCAAACGAGCCTCAAAACTAGTATAACAACCTTTGTCGTCATAAAAACCCTATTGAAAAACAGGAATGTTAAGCCAACGAACTCCAATGAAACAAATGAAATGAGGAATTACTCACAAGACTGCAATGTACCTCTGTAATCTCGAGCCATTCAAGATTAGGTGCACTTTCAAGTAACTGCGGCAACAATTCCCATCCACTCTTATCAAACCCTGCGAGCTGCATCCATGTCAAATTACCAAACACAGGGATCCGATGACAAGAATGGTGAACAGCCTGTAAATAAGATGAGAATAATTACAAGAGAAAAGGGTAATGCCAAAGACATATTTGGCTTTTGCCAACGCAAATGACGCATTGAATATGTATAAGTTAAGCATATACGAGCTGGAGAGCTGTTTCAGGGATAGAGTTACCCTAGTTATAAAACACAAACCCATTTTTGTTAGTATAAAAACCATAGCTTCTCCAAGAATGAAATTAGTCCTCACCCTAACGGTATCTCTCGATAAGTACAGAGAGTCAGCGGTAGAACAAGATGCAACAAACTCAGCTATGTTTCGACTATAATAAATGCTATCATCTTCCAGTTGTTCCTTAGTGGGCTCAATCTCTATATGTGCTTGGTGAACATTGTTCAGATTCCTCATATAATAGCGAATAGCCGCGTGATCCTTAAAAATCAACATCTCAAGTAATGGCGTATCTAGCACAACTTGATAACCAATCTCATCATCATAACAATACTCAATAATCAAACCCTTAAGCGAAGGAATAGAGATATTAAGCAGCTCAATATGCTGCAAGTCACAATCACACATACTCAAATCTTCAAGCACGGGACACCCCGCAAACAAATTAAGTAGTGAATCATCGTTGACAAACTCAATTTCATCTAGCAGTAAATACTTCAAACTGGGCAAGCAAAAGGAATCAGGCACATCGAGAGGTAAATTCTTACCTAACGATAAGTATTTGAGCGCAGCACAACCAGTAAGACAATTGATTAATAATAGAGGATTTACCATAGAAATCCCTAAATCGAGCAATTTGGCATTACGTTTTAGGGCAGAAGAAATCCAATTAACAATATGAGTATCATCGTATTCCTGGCAACATTTGAGACAGAACTGACTTATCTGAGTGACGTCTTGTAGAATAACGTCCATTACTCTGTAGGTGAAGTTGATAAAATTGGTTTTCAGGCGGTCAAGGGAATTATTAGAGTTGTTTGCGGTTTCAATGTCGTTATCGTCGTCGGGGGTGGGGTGGAGGAGGAGGGAATCGTCGAATTCGAGAGTGAGGCGAGGGATTGAAGGGAAGAGATTGTTCCATTGGGAGGAGAGAATGGAGGTTCCAATGGCGTGTTTCGTGGGGAGTTTTGAGAGGATGTGGCAGAGGATTGCGTCTGGTAAATTGCTAATGATATCATCGCCACCGCCACCGCCACCGCCTCCGCCTCGTTCTTGTTCTTGTTCTTTGTTGTGATTATTATTGTTGTTGTTGTTGGGATCTTCTTCTTCTTCTAGGGTTTTTTGTTCTTGAATTGAAGAAGAAGGCTGCTTATGGCGTTTTGGGGGATTCTCCATGATGATGATGATGATGGCAGACTTGCGGCTTACTACGTTTTATTCACCGAAACCCATTCTCCTCACCAAAATCTGTCTACTTATAAAATTCTATTTTATAAAATTTAGGAGTTTGGAATATCGTAAAAATTTTAAAAAAAATATTTAATTCTAATTAAATATCATAAAATTTTAAAAAAAAATAAAATTTAAAATTTTAAAATTAAAATTTTAATTAAATATTCATAAACTTTCAAAATCCAAAAAGATTCTATAAAATTTAAATTGAATATACCCCTCCTAAATTAAATACAGAAAAATATGAAAACATACAAATGTTTTATTTTAAAATTTAGACACAAATACAATACAATATGTTGTTAAAAGTTCAAAATACAAACATGAGTTATTGGGTCAATTTCATTTTGTTCTACATTGTTTTGTCTTATTGTTTCTAAAATTGTCATATTTGTTGTTACTCATGCAAAAACAATTAAATTAATTTAAAGTGTGTTAGAAAATAATTTTTAATGTATTACAATCATTTATTATTTTCTCTTTTTTATAACAAATATGTAACTCAAATATGTTTAGATGTTGTGCAAGGTTATTCCCCAAAGCTGTAGAAAAGTTAGGGTGCACTCACAAAATCAGTCTTTTCACACTGGTGTGAGAATACTTTCTTCTCACATTATCAAATCTTTAAAAAATCTTGCACTTCACCCCAACGGGGGGTGAGTTTACTAAAACAATTATGGGACAATAAAATTTCGTCGCTAAAAGTAAAAACATTAAATGATATTATTTTTTTTATTAATATAAAACATAAGAAATAAAATTTATATCGTTCTTAACAAATTTTATTAAATTTTTTATGTAAATAGTACCTCCAAGACACAAAATGTAAATTTCCATAAATATAGTTTTAATAATTATATGATATTTTATATAATCTTTGACTGTTTATTACTCTTAAATGGTTATTATTCGTACTTAAAATTTATTTACAAATTTTATTTTTATCTCTATCAAATAAGTAAATATAAGACTTAATTCACTATACCAAAAATATTAAAAGATCAATTTGTTGTATGTAAATATAAGTTATCTTTTATGAAAAGGGGAAAAATGAATTGAAAAAATAAAATAGTTTTCATAATAATAAATCATTTATTAAAATATTTTGTTACTTTTCGATTTTTATGATATTTAATTTTTTGGAGATTCAAGAAAACGATTTTCTTACAAAATATTAAATGATGGAGATTTTCTCAACAAACTATTTTTTTTTTTCAAATCTTATTCCAATTACATAAAACAAACATCAGTTAATTCACATACGAATAAACAAATACGTGCAACTAAATAGTATTGAATAAAAATTCAATAAACATATTTCCCATACCTTAAATTAAAAAAAAAGACATCGATCATGCGCTCTTCCATTTTCTCTTCTTCTCTTATCTTTTCCTCCATATTTTCTCATTCTCTCTCGGCAAGAGAGCTTTCTTCCACTTTATCTCATTAAATTTTAATTTGCTTAATTACCCTTTGCTTTTCGTTTTAACTCTAATAATTCTTAAATAAATAACGATTTATTAGGTTCTAGAATTTTCTAAGCTTAATTAGAACAATAAAAATCAAAGAAATAATCAAATTACTAATAATTACACCAAAACCTTATCTAACAATTAACGAGAAGATATTACCTAAAAAGATTAAAACAAATCTATATTTTTAAATTTCAAAATTTAAAATTCAAAATTCAAAATTCAAACTAATTAAGAATTTTAAAACTAAGATTTGGTCACATACTTGTAAGGAAGGAAGCAATTATACATCACCTGCACCACGTAAATATGCACCATATGTATGTATGTATATATACATAACTTTCATGTTTATTTTCATAATTAAGGAAATTACTATGAGATAGCCGAGAATAATTTCAACTTATAAATTTGTTAATAATAAAATATTATTTAAAAAAAGAACTATATTTCTAACTAAATAATATAAAGAATATTAAAATTTGGGATTTTACATGAAAAGATAAATTAGTGGCGTAACTTTTCTCAAAAGTACTAGAAAGCGGGGTGAAGAAGAAAAGCCTTTATTATTGCGCTAGAATTTATTTGGTTAAGATATAACGTATACTTTGAATTAAACTTTGGTGAGATGACGTAACTTCGACTTTTGGTGGGGTGAGATGAAGGATTATATGGGTGCATTTAAAAACACCCAAAAGTTATTAGCACTTTAAAAATATCCTCTTACACTTTAAAATGATATTAGCACTTTAAAACTTTATTTTACGTTAGTAATAAATTTTGAAGTGTTAGAAGATTTGTATAAAGTGTCAATAATTATACTCAACTGGGGTCGCCTGGGAGCTCCCCAGGTCAATACCCGACAATAGCAAATCAATCTGTGGCCAGCACATATGGTACTACGTGTGAGCGAGAATTAGTTAAGGTGCGTGAAAATTGACTCGGACACTCCGTAAGGCAATGCCCCCGAACCCAAAAAAAAATTAAAAAATTAAAAAATTAGGAAAATACTATTTACACACCCTATTTTAATTAGGGTAAGTAAACTAAATTTATCTAATGCCACACGCAAGTTACGTATGAAATATTATTATGTGGGATAGGGTATTTTAAAGTTAAATTTTACTAAATTCATCACCATGCACAAGAGATATGTATTTGGTGCACGCCATTCAAAAATGCAGGAGAGGAGGCAACGCACAACAATCGTGCGTGGGGGAAGGATTCTTTTTATCTATCTCCTAACCTCGTACGATTTTATTTTCTCTTAATCACAAACATATAAGAATTTTTTTATCTATATTTTAGGATGGTATTATTTCTACTCTCATAAATACTTGTACTACTTTCACTTTTATTATTACTCCCGCTAACTTTCTTTTACTCATTCACATTCTTGCTACCTAATTGACCACTCTCACTTTAATATACATAGATTATAATTAATTAAAAGTGTTCTTAAATACATTCATGTAATTTGTCTTGTCACCCCCACCAAAAGTCAATATTACGTCAATCTTAATCAAAAGTGTTCTTAATAAATGATTTATTTTTATAAAATCTATTTTATTTTTTCAATTCATTAGATACAGTCGTATAGGAGACAGTAATATTACGAAGATTGAAATTTTATTATTAGCTAGTGAAAATGGTCGAAATAACTATCTTTTGTTAACTAACTAATTTTTACTTTGATAAGGTGTTTCATTTTAAATAGTTGGTAGCCTAAAACTCTGAAACTATTGTTGTTGCTATTTTTATTTTTCAAATTTACACTTTATTGTATTTGAAATTGTCACTTATAGGGCTTGACCCTATCTCTAAATAGGAATTTTGTGAGGTCAATAATGAATTTTTTGGATGTACAATAAAAAAATAAATTTATTATTTGACTTATAAAAAAGAAGTGGTATGTTTTTAGCATGTATAAAAATGAAGGGGTAGGTGAATGTTTTCGATAAAAAACATTTTTTTGGATTTATATAAGATTTTTATATTTTAGTTTTAGTGATGACGAAATTAACGTCTCAATAATGCATTCAGTAAACTCACCCCACCATTGGAGTGAATTGAAAGGTTTTTTTTAAAAATAAGTGGGATGAGAAAAAAAGTATTTTCTTATTCGAGTGAGAAGACGGATTATGTGGATTTATTTAAGAACTCCCTTAATTAATCATTAATAATTCTTTTTCTCCTCCTCAACAATGGTTTCTAAATTCTTGCATTCATCTAACTTGAATGCAATACAAAAAAACCCAAAGTTGTAGAGAATGATAGAGAAAAGAGAATTGAAGGTTCGTGTTTATTTTTTTCTTAACATTCATAACAAATATATACACAACACTACAAAAAAACGAATATAGGCACATGAAAAAAGTTCCATTGGTTACAGGAAACCAAATTTGTAGCCTATATTTGGTTATAGAGAACAAGAGTAAACATTTGTGCACACCTGTAGGTGAAGGATCATTTGGTCCTTGAGAACCAAGGTCTGAGTAAGATACCTGTTATTCGTTCTCCAGGACCAAGTAACACATCGTCGATAAACGTTATTCTCCATATCATATATATGTTGCACTCGGTCTCCACAAACCGAATATAGGTTACAAACCCATAACTAAGGGAACCTTCTTTGTGTGTCCAGATTAATTTTTCCATGTTGCATAAATCTGAAGAAAAAATAACACAGATTTGGAAGAATTTTTGGTTACTATTGTTTTATAAATATAAGATTTTGCCATCCCCATCCCCAGTACTAGTATTGGATTAAATTTTATTTATAGAGTAAAGTAATTAATTTTATCTAAATAGCCACTCTGCACAAAACAAATGCTCGAGGAAAAAATCCTCCTGCTAAATAGGCTATCCAAATAGAACCCGACTCTAGAAGAAATTTTTGGATATCCCATCATAAGCATAACAACAAGAAATGGATACACATTAGCGGAAGACAAATGGAAAGAAATAAAATGCAGCGGTAACATGTCAATGTTGTTAAATATTGAAGACTGGCCAATTGCTCTTTGAAACTATACAAAGATTTCACAGAAATATGCATGGAATGCTAAAGAAATCTGGAATGCTTATAGCATGCATTGGGAACAAAAACACACAACAAATTGTCTGGAAACTAATTCAGAAAAAGCAGTTGTAAAATACACCATGCATCAGACATAATCCAAAAGAATATTTGGGATAAGAACAAAAACAAGATCATTGCAATCATATGATACGTTCTAGGAGAGGATAAAAAGGGAGAAACTAAGGGGCAGCAGTGTAGCACTTATATAAGCTGGCGTTCTAATTTGTTCTTTTACTTGAATTCTTTCCTTTTGAAGTTCTAGTTGCCTTGTAACATTAATCAATGTTTCTTAATGCTACTCATTTCTTGAAATCCAAATTTCGCACCTCTTTGAGATTGAGATACTCTTCAAACTGAATAACTTTTCCATCGTGGAGAAGTATTTCTCAAAAGACACATCACAACTGATTTTGATCTTGTTCAAAACTTTTGCATTCTTTAACAAATACTCTACCAGCTTGAATTCATCTTCTTCCCCCTTGAATGCCCAAATCTCAATTTTCTTAAGATGGGACAACAAACAAACAGGAACATCCACAGGAAGATCAGAAAGGAATCTTTCATAACACCCCTTCTCTTCGTAAAAGTCCTAATAAAAAAAAAGGAAACCTAAGTCAAATAAATCTTATGAAATGGTTTTCAGATCATTGACAACAAAGAAATTTTACTAATACTCTTAACATACCTCCGTGATGTCAAGAAATTCAAGGTTAGGTGCACTGTCAAGCAACTCTGGCAACAATTCCCATCCGTCCGTATCAAAACCACCGAGCTGCAAATGTTTCAAATTGCAAAACATAGGCAGTGGGCGACCAGAATTATAAAAAAACTGTTAAACAAAATGTCAATAATTAGAAAAGCCATCTTTTTAAGAAAGCTGTTATCCCAAACACAAGTTAGGATAGATCCTCTAATGGAGCTCACCATTAAGGAAGATTTTGATATGAATAGAGATTCAACACTAGAACATCCTGTGATAAGATCAGCGACATTTTGATCATATTGAGAGAAGTCGCCTTCCCATAGATGTTTAGAGTTTCCAAAATCTATATGGGCTTTGAGAAGAGTGTTAAGATTCTTCACCGTATACTCTTTGGCAACATTACAGTGGTAAAATAACAAGTCAAGGTCCGGGGTATCAAGAATGAGCTTGTGAGGAACTTACGAACCGTAGCAATATTCCATGATGAGAGACTGGATTTCGCCAAACGAAGTGTAGCGCATAATCCAATGTTCAAGCACGGGGCACCCATAAAAGAGAGCTTGGTCGGAACACAGACTGCGTTGGATTATTAGGTGCTTAAGATTTGGTAAGGAAAATGAAGGAGGAGCATCAATTATCGAATTTTCCAATTCCAAGTAAATTAGGGTTGTACAACCGGAGAGAGTGTGAAAGAGCAAGGAAGGATCATTGAGATCAAAGATAAACTGAGCCCAAACGAGGCCACGCGCTAATGCTGTACAGACCCAATCAATAATCTGGTAATCATCATAGTCGCGTTGACATTTGAGACGGAAGGTAGTTATAGTTGGGACATCTTTCAAAATTATATCCATAACTCTGTGCACGAAATCGACAAAACAAGTAATGGGTTCGTCGGAATATGAATTTTTATCTTGTAGAAATAAGGAGTCATCGAAATCGAGATTGGGATCGGGGATAGAAGAGAAAAGGTGTTTCCACCTGGTGGAGAGAATGGAGGTTCCGACTGCGTATTTGGTTGGGAGTTTTGAAATGATGAGACTGAGAACGGCATCTGGCAAATTGCTAATAAGATCAAAACCACCGTCGTCTAGGGTTTTTTGCTCAATGGATGGCTTTTTAACTGGGAGTTGTTGGTCTATTGAGGTGGAATTCATGGATGTTATGCTAATAAGTAGCACAAGCAAAGAGACGTGAAAATAATGAGGAAGAAAAATGAACCTGCCGGATTGTTGTTGAGGCAAATGCCGATGATTTTGTTGATGGATATGGAGCTGGTTCGTCTTTCTCAAATTGGGAAATTGGAGATGGGGTTTTTGACAGAAGAATTCTTGTACACCAAAAAAAGGCTAATGATAAAAGGCACATTTTTTTTTTTTTTGGGTAAAAAACACTAAACCCCCTCAAACTATCACTTTTTTGCACTAAACTCCCTATCTTTTAAAAGTAACACTAAATCCCCCTCAACTATTATATGTTATCACTTAACCCCCAAAATTACATAAATGCCCTTGTACAAAGTTTGGTAAAAAACACTAAACCCCCTCAAATTATCACTTTTTTGCACTAAACCCCCCTAAACTATCACAACTTAACACTTTACCCCCTAATTTATAAAAGGTCATTTATTTACAAGGGCATTTATGTAATTTTGGGGGTTAAGTTATCAAATATAATAGTTGAGGGGGGTTTAGTGTCACTTTTAGAAGATGGGGGGGTTTAGTGTAAAAAAATGATAGTTTGAGGGGGTTTATTGTTTTTTACCCTTATTTTTTTTTTAGTAAGTACACGTTCAACTAAGGGGGTGTTTGTTTAGCCACATGGTTGTTTGTTTGAAAAAAAAATTAAATGACGAGGCTCTGAATTTTGAAAATTTTGGTTCAAAATTTTAAGCGATAAATATACCATTTAAATTTGAAATCTGAAAACACACCAATACAAAATATCAATTTTACCCTCCTTCAACCCTAACAGCTCCTCCACGCAGCTGCTTCGTCTCTTCTTCGATTGACGACTGCTGTAGCTTCTCCGTTTGTTCTCTTCTTCGATCGACGCGCTGCAGCTTCTTCACTTGTCTATCTTCCTAGTTGAAAGGGGAATACGATGGGGGAATACAATTGTGTTGGGGGGGGGGGGGGGGACGGTGCTCTGTTTTGTGGGGGGTTGAAGTTTTGGTTTGGAAAAAAAAAATGGAAAAGTAACTTACTTGAATGACCAGCCATGGCCAAGAGTAGCGCCACTAAACATTAGAACAGCCATTGCCACAGAGAGAAAGAAAGACAGAAAGAAAGAAAGAAAGAAAGAAAGGGGGATTTGTAAAGATAAAAGGAGGTGTAGTGAGAGCCGGGGGGATTTGGTTTCTACTTTCTTATAACTTTTTTCTTTTCTTTTTGGTTTCTACTATTATTATAAGCTTGCATTCATGTAAATAGCTGTGAAAATCATCTATATTTATTTATTATCAAAAGGATTTTTGAAGTTGTATTAATTAAAAAGGGAAAACACCTGCTGCCTCATGGAGCAAAAAAAAAAAAAGGTAAAATTGATAAGGGTAAAATTGTCATATTAAAATAAATTCAGTTTTCAGATGTGTTATATTCAAACAAACAACATTTGTTCAGATACAGTTTTCAGACCTAAACAAACAGTTTTTTCAGTTTCAGTTTTCAGTTTTCAGTTTTCAATTTTCAGTTTCAGTTTTCAGTTGTTTTACCAAACGCCACCTAAGTTTAATTTTAATTTCTATCATGTTTAGTAAGGGCACGTACATTTATTAAAAAAATACTGAATTGATGTTTGATAAAATAATTTAAAATTTAAAATAAAAGAAAATTATCTGTTTATTTTTAAAAATTGTATTTGAAAAATATTATTTATTTAAATATAATATATCTGAAAATTGAAGTTTTTTAATATAACAATTTTTCCCTTATTAGTTTTTTTAGATCACATGTAAAATGAGAAACAAAGAGGGTAAAATAGATATTTTACAATAGAGTGTTTTAAGTTTTTAGATTTAAGTTGCAAATTTGCCACATAAATTTTTTGCTCCAAATTTTCAATTTTAAGTGATAAATTACTTAATTTTTTTGGCAAACAAACAACTTTGAAACACTTAAATTTGAAAATTTTAAGTTAAAATTTTCAGATTTAAGTGCCAAAACAAACAACCCTTAAGGTAGGCTTTGATTAAAAAAAAGTGAAAATTAAATTGAAAAATGAAATTGAAAAATTAGTTTGTTTAGTTCTGAAAATAGCATCTAAAAAAATGTTGTTTGTTTAAATAGCACATTTGAAAACTGTCCAGTACAGTAATTTATTTAAATGTAAAAGGGTAAAATATGTATTTTACACTCTTTAAAATTAAGTTTTCATTTACTGCTTAAAATTTATGAAAATTTTCATTTTAAATGGAGAAAATTAAGTTGGCACTTAATTTTATTTTTTTTGTTAACAAACAATTTTACAACTACTTAAATCTGAAAATTTTAGTGTTATCAAATAAATCTATGAAAATTATGATTTTTTTCACTGGTGCAATTTTAGATACTTTTAATAATATCAGTCATTTTACTTTATATTTTATGTTTACTTTAAGGGCGTTTTTGAATTTCCACTATTATTAATACTAAACTCAATATATCCCATATTTCAATAATTCTTTGATTTACCCCCTGGGTTTTAATTGTCCTCTAACTACATCCAATTTTTTGTAATAATGACCATTTTGCCCCTTACTATTCATCTTCTTCTTCAAAAAATCCTATCCCTTATTTTCTCTATCTAAACTTACAAAAAATATACCCCCTCTTTCTAAAACTCAATCACTAAAATTAAATACACCTACTCTCTCTTTCTCATCCAATCAAAATAAATATCCTCATTAATAAAAAATCCAATCACATTATTCATTCGATTCTTCTTTCTTCCATTCTCTTTCTAATTTTAAATTTGCAACAAATCTTCATCATCCTCTCTTTCTTCTTTTAAAATCCAAAATCAAAAGGATTTTTTCACATTAACGATTTTGGTTTCAAAAATTGGGTGCCAAAATGGGTTGATTGATGGAAATAATTTTAGATTCAAAAATAAAATATCAAAAACAGGTTAATTGATAGAAACGATTTTGGATTTGTAAGTCAAGTGCCAAAATGGGTTTATTGTTGGAAACGGTTTTGTATTCAATAATGAGGTATCAAAATGGGTTGATTAATATAAATAATTTTGGATTTTTAAATCGGGTGCCAAAATGGGTTTATTGTTAAAAACAACGTTGGATTAAACAATGAAGTATTAAAATGGGTTAATTGATAGAAATAATTTTGGATTTGTAAATTTGGTGTTAAAATGGGTTTATGGTTGAAAATGATTTTGGATTCAATAATGAGTTATCAATATCTATTTATCTCTAAAGTAGTATTTTTTGTAAGTTTAGAGAGAGAAAGTAAATGTTGGGGTTTTCTAAAGAAGAAGATAAATAGCAAGGGGCAAAATAGTCATTTTTACAAAAAAAATGGACGAAGTTAGAGGATCATTAAAACCCATGAATAAGTCAAATAATTATTTAAATAGGGAATATCTTTAGTTTAGTATTAATAATAGGGGATAAACTAAAAAAAAAGGCCTTACTTTAATTATATTTACACACATTATTAATGTTAACAATATAGGCACATCCCTTTTTCAATTAGGGCACATCTAAATAAGTCAAAATTTAATTTTTACTATCTTAATTAATTATTAATAATGGCGCACCACTAATAACTGGGAAGATATTTATTTAAAGAGATAACAAGAGAATTTAAGTACTTTTATTTTTCTCTCACAAAAAATCTAGTATTCTATATTTTTGGGGGATGATATTTTCCTATTTAATTTACAAGTTTATCCACAAATAAATTTTCTTTTTGTTATTCTTTTCACGAAATAATTGTGCATATGAACTATATAAAAATAAATTCAGAATTATAAAATAGCACATTATTAATTATTGCCATTGAAAATTTTATCTACAAATAACCCATTAATAATACTTTTTATGTTTTAAAAAAAATATAATTCATAATATGTGTGTAAAGATAATTAAAGTAAACACGAAATAGAGAAAAAATAAAGTAAAATGATTGATATTATTACAAGTATTTAAAATTTCACATTGTGAAGAAATCATATTTTTCTTAAATTTAAATGTAATAGATGGGAGCAAGAAAACTAACTAAATGGGAATGGGAAGAATTATTGAAAAAATGGAGACACGCAATACCAATTTAGTGTTTTTTGGAATAAATGAGTGTTCCCTTCTAAATATCGTAAAAATTAGACATTTAGGCTCCGTTTGATTGCAAAGATGGAAAAGGAAAATAAATTTAGTTAGTTTGTGTGAAAAGATAAAAAATAAGGTGAGAGATGTTACTCATTTTATGAGTATATATTCCCCATCCTTCAACATTTTTGATGGAAAATTTTTACTCACCACCAAGCAAAGAAAATTTCTTCATGAAAAAACTTAAAAATCAAGAGGATATCACCTCTATCACTCAACTTATTTTCTATCTTTTCACCAAAAATAACTCAATTTATTTTCTTTTTTCACGTTGCAATCAAATGGAGCCTTATTGTTTTTTGAAATAAATGAGTGTGCCCTTACTAAACATAGTCAAAATTAGACATTTAGTGTTTTTTGGAATAAATGAGTGTGCCTTTACTAAATATGGTAAAAATTAGACTTTTGACATAATTGGATATACCCTAGTAAAAAGAGATGTGCCTTCACCATTAGCTTAAAAAAAAGATGTTATAATAATAGAGAGAGAGAAAGAAGAGAATAAGATAAATCTTATTATTTAAGTGATATGTAATATAGGTGAGGGTTAGCTCTATAATATAAATATTAGGAATTAACCTCGTTATTTATATTTGTATACTATACCTTTGTTTAATATAGGTGTGTTTAGTATTACACTCCATTCTTTTTCAAAAAATTCACAGATTGAATTTAAGTTATATTTACACAGAAGGAGCCACCTTTCAATGGCAACTCAAGACTGAGTCGTATTATCGATCAACATTAGGTTTGTTTACGTTTTCGGCAAAAATTGAATTCCATAATTATTTTTTAAGGATAATTAATGGTATCGGTTTTTTTAAAGGATGTTCTTAAATATACTCACAAAATTAGTTTTCTCATCCCAATAAGAATACTTTCTTCTCACTCAACTGGTTGTTTAAGAAATCTTGCACTTCATTTCAGTGGTGAGATAAGTTTATTGAAACAATACAAAGATGATAAAGTTTCATCATTAAAAGTAAAATTATAAAATAATATTAAATTTTTCATTAATATAAGACACATATAATAAATAAAATTTGCATTGCTCTTAGGAATTTTTTTAAAAATTTCCATCTAAATAGTGGCTCCAAGATATAAAATATTAATTGTGATAAATACAGTTTTAGTTATTATATGATATTTTGTATAATCTTTTACTATTCATTACTACCTTTCAATGGCAACTCGAGACTGAGTCGTGTTATTGATCAACGTTAGGTTTGTTTACACTTTTTGGCAAAAATTGAATTCCTTAATTATTTTTTCAAGGATAGTTAATGGTATAAATTTTTTTAAAGGGTATTCTTAAGGGCTTGTTTGGTTCGAATTTTGAGAATGGAATGGGCATACTTGATTCCTGGAAAGTTTTTTTCTTGGCATCTAGGATGTCATGCCGATATTTGGTTCAACCGGGAATAGGAATGGAATAAAATATCAATTACAAAAATACCCTTTTTTATAAGATCGGAAGACATCTCCTACTAATTTTTCAAAAGGGATAATTACTATAATAAATTACAAAAATTACACGTGTAGCTAATAACTATTCTACAAAAATTACAATTTTTGTAATTAAAAAAAATTACAACAGGGAAAAAGAAAAGAAAAAAGTTCTAAATATTTTTTTCATACACGGATGGAAAAAGAATTATTTATTCATAAGGAAGAGAGTTATTTTAGTCATAACATGAAAAATTAAAAAAGATGCCCATTGGTAATGGTTTATTTCTTATGATTTAAATGGGATAACTTTAGGGGAAATGTTTGTTCCTGGAATCATTTATTCCGGACTTAAAACTTGAATCAAACGAGAGAATCGTTTCGGAATGGAATTTAACATTCCTGGAACGGTTTAAACATTGAACCAAACGAGCCATAAATGTACTCACAGAATTAGTCTTCTCACCCAAGTGATAATACTTTTTTCTCACTCCATCAGTTGTTTAAGAAATCTTGCACTTCATCCCAGTGGTGAAATGAGTTTATTGAAACAATACAAGGATAATAAAGTTTCGTTGTTAAAAGTAAAAATATAAAATTTTTCATTAATATAAGACATATATATATATAAGATATATATAATAAAAAAAATTGCATTGCTCTTAAGAATTTTTTTAAAATTTTCGTTTAAATAGTGCCTCCAAGATATAAAATATTAATTGTGATAAATACAATTTTAATTATTATATGATATTTTGTATAATCTTTTACCATTCATTACTTTTAACTGGGTATTGATGGTGTAAAACAGTCATCTCACCCTATGGGCCAATTATGGGAGAACACGTGGACCCTATTGCCAACATGTGTGAATTGAGCTGAGAGGTCTGACTTTAGCTTTATGTATCTAAAGGAACTTGTGGGAGTGATCAGAATTGTGTCCACCTTTTATTCAAGGTCGTAGATCTGCAGAGCTCGACCTTTAGAACTCTTTCACCGAACTGAAGCCCACAATGCGTAACCATTATGTCAAAGTGGTTAATAGAAGTATGGACGATTGCTAATTACCCCACCAACACCACAAAGCCTCCCTCAACTTCATTAAATGTACACCAACTGCATTTAATGCATCAAGATCTATGAAGAAGCAACATCAGAGTTGGTGATGACCAGAGATGGCCTCAGACCTGCTCTGAGAGCTCTCTCACACGTTTCATCTCTATCATATATATATATATATATATGGGAAGTATTTACTTCACTTAACAACCAAACTTTAACCAAGAGACAACAATTAAGAAAGGATTAAACAATCAAACTTTTATTACAAAGAAATAGATCTAAAAAACCACATAACAGAGTTCCTAATATAAAAAACCCAAACTCTGAGTGGTTGAATAGCTAAAGAGATATGTTAGCTTGTAATCCAGACTTACTCATTATAATACAAAGAAACCCGAGCCCCTAACTCTGTTCACAAGAGAAGAAACAACCCATATTTTCATATAGGGCAAACCTCTTCTATATATTGATAGTGCAAACTATTGATTTACTTTGCCCTGTCAACCCCGAGCTGACACGTGGCTATTCACATCGGCCATCGGGCCTGCTTCAGCTTAAGGAGCTCGGAGGAACCCCGTCATGACTTCGCATGACGAGTAGAGCTCTTTAAGAAACTGGACACCCCCTCAGAGGTCAATCACGCATGACAAACTATAAGCACCAGGCTCTAGAGCTCCTTCAGCAAACTCTAGAGCTTTTCCTCTTTTCTTCTATCTCTCTCACGCCCAACCACTCTGCCAGAGTAATTAGTGGAGAGATGGACAACTGCCACTTGCTCTGCAAAACGTGTAGCACTCTCCTCACCTTTATTAAATGCAAACCAACTGCATTTAATGCACCAGAATTCATGGAGAAGTAACGACAGAGTTGGTACTGATCGAAGTGTGGCACTAGACCTGCTCCGGAATCTCTGGTCACACACATACTACAGTCATATATATACCGGAAGCATATATTTCTGCAACAACCCAAGTTCGGACCAAGCTCCAATTGAGAAGAACCAGGGAGGAGCAACATACACCATAAAATAAACGTAAAAAAAGAGAGGCAGAGCTCGTCAGTCTGCTTTTAAGGTTCTTCGAACAGAGAGACTGAAAGATAGTTCATCTTTCCCTTTATTAGAAGGACGAGAGAACAGGATAGTTAAATAGACTTTTGTGAGTTTGTAATACTTGCTGGTTCATTATAAATACAAAGCAAACCGAGCTCCTAGCTCTATTCCACAGGGGAGGATTAACCCGTATTTTCATATGAGGCTAACCTCCTCTATAAATCTTTGACCCTTTTAAATTCAATACCTTTATTGAACTAATTAGTTGATATAATCATTTGACTGTGTGGTCTAAGATACACTCCCAGATTTTAGCACCAACATACATCATTGCCTTATCTTATTCAGTCCGTTATTGTTATTCTTATCTTATTCTGTTCAAGTCACTATCACTCCAATCATTTGACTGTGTGGTCGGAAATAGACCAGCTCTAAATTTTCGCATCAATAGGTATTATTCATATTTCAAATTTGTCTACGAATTTTATTTTTATCAAATAACTAAATATAAGTCTTAATACACTACACCAAAAACATTAAAAAAATCAATTTGTTTTATGTATATGTGTATCATACAAATAAAAAAATTGAGTGATGCTGAATATAAAAAATTATGTCTAAGAGCAATTGGTTGAAAAAAAAAATCTCCTTCAAGAATAATTTAATAGTAAACACTTCAAAATAAAAAAAAAACTAATATAATTATCATCTGCAGCACGTAGCAACCAAAATCACACAAAATTAATTAAAACTAACGATTTTGAGAATCTTAAACAAATATAAATAGGCTAATTAAATTTGCTTTGTTTAAAATGATGTATATATATAACCCTAGAATTCTAAGGCCATATAAAATCTGAAAAATTAAAATCAAGCATACTACAAAAATAAGATCAAAAGAATAACTTATCTTTTGTCAGCAATGACACACTCCTTTAAGCAAAAAATTATAAAAGCTAAATAGAAAACACAAAGAGATTTCGAAGAGAGTCACCGCTGGCAACTCTTTAAAGACTTGATCAATAATCAACGACACATTTAACTTTTGTTAGAAGATTATTCTTCAAGAACTACTTACACAATTAACAAGCACAAGCTATTTCACTATGGATTTTATTTTTATTTTGAATATAAATTTATTTTCCATCTCAAATGCTTGAATTGTTAGAATAAAACAATGAACAAACAAATCATTTTTCTGTGAATTAAAAGTACATTACACACCCGTAAAGAATTACAAGTTTGAATTGTTGTTCTCCATGTTTAAAGAGTTTCAGGTGCTGACCTTTGCTTCTGAATTACGATCTCTTTCTTAATTTACTTTGTTTTTAACTGTGTGGTTTTACTCTCATGAGCATGACTTTGCTGTGATTTTGGCTATGGATAAGGATGCTGTGCATATCTATACTATATAGTATTATAGAGGAAGTATATATATTAATTACTCATTAATTATATTTTTATATTCTTAACTGTAGTAACATTAATTACTTTTTTATATTTTTAATGTATAATAAAATAATAATTATTATTACAATATTGGAAATAGTATCATTTATTATATATATATTTTTTAAAAATGTGTTAAAATTAATAGTCTTATTTTCAATTTGCCATATCAAATGAGTTGTATTATCAACCATTAATTATATTGAAATTAATTTCTTCTTGAAAATAACAAAGTAAAAATTGCAAAATTAATTTTAAACGGAGGCCAATATATATTTTATTCTCCATATGGAATATATTTAAGCCAATTATTTGACAAAACTATTAAGACAAACACTACTGAATTGCATGTTTATTAAACACTCGTGCATTGCACGGGTTGTTAGCTAGTCATGTACTAAAGTTTCCAAACTTTCCTGGAAACTCCTGAGAAGTTCCTTGGTGATTGAAAAATGCATATGTGTTAAGAGCATCTCCAATGATAGTGTAAAAATTGACTTGTAAATCATATGTGTCAACTCACTTTTACAAAAAAAACATGTATACTAAAAAAATATATGCTCCAATGGTACTTTAGTAAAGTCTTGTGTAAATTTTAAAATAATTAATAAGATTTCAACGTTTGTTAACTAATAATTTAAGCAATTTATTATTATTTTTTCTTGAATTTTTTTATAAATAATTCTATAATCATAATGGATTTTGATTTGTAGGTTTTGATGAACATATTTCAAATATAATTTTTTTGTTAAGATCCATATTTTACATTTGAAGTTATTATATTTTTAAAATTTATTTAAAAAACGAAGAGAGCAAAAGATGATGTGGCATTGTAAAATGTGAGTGTATTTTACATAACTATTTTACACAAACTTGATTTTAAAAGATTGTGGAAGATAAAAAAAATTTACTTTACATAAAACCAAAATATAAAAGACTGTTGGAGATAAAAAATTTTACAAATTTTGTAAATTTAACGCAAAACAAAAATATAAAAGATTGCTAAAGATACTCTAAATGATTAAAATTGTGAATTATGAAAATACATATTTCCATAGCTTCTTAGAATTCTGGTAATGCGTTCACAGACGGAATGTGCCGAACTCCAAAAAATATAACAAAGTCAAAATGGGCCAAAATTTGGTGTCATAACTCATAACGTGAAGCCTTACCATTTATGGTAATATAAAATTGTGTGCATTAATTAGAAACTAATATATTTATTACAATTAAATATGATTTTATCTTTTAAAATTCAATTCAATGCAACTTAACATTAGATTGGATTGAATTGGTTTTGTTCCAATCCAATATATTTTATTTAAGGATTATTTAAGTTTGACAAATATCCAAAACAAATCCAATCAATTTTATAATATAAATAACAAGTTTCATTTATTATTAAAATAAAAATCTAAATTAAGTCATTACATATTAAAGTTTAATTCTTTAGTAAAATAAAAGAGAAATAAAGTATATGTATCAATAATATAGTGTAGTGCGATTTATATTAATAACTTAGTGTATAATAATAACTTATTACATAGAGAGAAATATTTTTTTAATTGATGTTATGTTGGATTAGGCTTGATTTTTTAAAACGTGATAACCAAACCGATTCAATCTTTGATCGATTTTCTAAAATGCAAATCAATTCAATTTATTAGTTTCACCTAGTCCAATCAAAATTGAATTAGATTGGATTGATTGGTTTGAGTGGATTGGATTAGATTCTAAACACCTCCTAATATAAATGTTTGTTTTTTTTAAAAAGAAAATGTGTTTTAATATTTTTTTGAATTTAAATGTTGAAATATTTTCAATGAAAATCCATTTTATTTTTGAAAAAATTAAAAGGGAGATAAAACTCGACAAACTGAAACATCATCCCGCTCCCAAAAGCATGTTGATTTGGTCGCCCTAATCTGCACAATCCATGGATCCGATCCCAAAACGCCACTGCTCTGAACCCTCAATTGAAGCCAACAATAACAGCGAAGATCTCATCAGCAGTTTGCCAGATTGTGTTCTCTCTCACATCCTATCTAAACTCCCAACGAAATACGCAGTTGCAACCACAATTCTCTCCACCAGATGGAAAGACCTCTTCGCTGCAATTCCCGAACCTAGTCTCGAATTCGATGATTCCTTAATCTTAAACCCCGGAAACAACGATGACGATGACGAATCGAACGTAGAGTACCGAATTGCCAGTTTTGCTAAATTCACTTACAGAGTCCTAAACGTGATTTTTGAAGAGGTAGGGTTTGTTTCTCGATTTACTCTCAAGTTAAGTGAAGAATATCAGGATGGACAAATTCTCGATTGGATTTATGCTGCTTTACAACATGCTGTACCAGTTATTGACCTAGATATTTGCATGGATTATCCTGATCTCTTTTTTGAACTCATTAATGGTTGGACTTGCCTTAGATTTATAACATTGCGTAATTATATAGGTATTTATATCCCCGATTCGTTTACTTTACCCAATCTCGAATACCTTGTTCTCGATGGCATTCAATTTTACACCAACGACGAGATTTCCCTGCTTTTATCCGGCTGCCCTGTGCTCCAACGTTTGACCATGAGTTATCTTCGCCTCGAAGAAGTTGATACTGTTAACATATCCGTTCCTTCGCTTAAGCATTTGACAATTGAGTACTGCTGGTACACTGGTGAAGAGGAACATTATAAAGTCGTGTTGGATACCCCCGCGCTTGAGTCATTGTATTACGAAGATTACATGCCAGACGAACTTGTTTTGAAGAATCTCAATTCTAATATTAGGGCTGCTCACGTAAGTGTTCTGCTGGTTGAGGAACTATCGGAAGCCGATAGCTTTCAATATCATAAAGATGTAGCTGCACTTATTAGAGCATGTTCTAGTGTTAGGACTCTATTCTTATCAAAGGATACCGTATCGGTAAGCTTTCTTTTTTTATTATCTGAATGTTTTTGGGTAGCAGAGTGGTGTTTTAGCATATTTCTTGTGGCTCTAACCATTCTAATTATTCCCCTCAAATTAGCCGAAATTTCGAGTGAAAAGCCATAATTTTTACAAATTTCAAGGAAATTTTATGGAACATGCTACCCGATTGTAGTTTTACATAAATATTAGGATTAATATGGAGGGCATACAAGTCATTCCAAAACAAAAATATACTCCCTCCATCCAAAATAAGATTCGGATTTTGGGTTTTCAACATTTTAGGATAAACTTATTTCATTGTAATCAATCATCAAGAAATAGAGTTGCCTGCCACGAGATTCTAATACAATGATTATGTCCCAAAAAGAAACATGATGTGTATTTGGGACACCCCAAAATAAAATGTGGCTCTTAATTTGGGACCGGGGATGCCTTGAGAAATATTTGGAGATTCTCATATATTCCACTAGTTTCGGGCAAATGTATGGGGATTCCCTAAATTTGGGGTATGTGGAAGGGTTGGCGAGAGATTTTAACTCCTTTCCCTAAATTATAAGTTTGGGGAAGGATACAAGAAAGGACTGGGTATGCTCTCACTTGGATTATTGAAAGTATTTTTTTCAAAACGAAGGGTTTCATAATCATTTTCATCTTGTTTACAGGCCTTTCAAAAATCTAGCGAGCCAGTTCCTAAGTTTTGTAATTTGACCGGTTTGCAGCTCGGTGGTTTTGATACAAATGGATGGGAATTGTTACCACAGTTACTCGATAATGCGCCTAAACTTGAAATCCTTAGTATTGCAAAGGTACACTACAATATTAATGTTACTTTCATGATCGTAGAGCCATTTCATCATACATATTTTGATTTTGGACTCCTCTTGTCTACAGGAGTTTTTTGAAGAAAAAGGATGTTTTGACATATTCGACTCTCATCTATCTGATAAAATTGCTCCTTGTCTCTTATCAAATCTTAAGAAGATTGAGATTTTCGAATTCAAAGGGGAATTAGATGAACTGTATCTGATAGAGTACTTCCTATACACCGGGAAAGTTTTGAACGAGTTTGAAATCATTGGTGATATGTCTTGGGATAAGTATGTCATCATTAGAGAAATATTAGCACGTCTACCAAGACTGTCAGATACATGTGAAATTTTCTTTCGCAACTTTAACTAGTATTTTAGAATGTTTATTCATGTGGTAGAAGGCACCTAGAACATGAGTGTGCAAGTAAAAGAAATTTTTTTCCTTTGAAAGAATAAATGAATGCTACATGGTATTTCCTGATTTCCTCCCTTTTTGCCATGCTTGAAGTGCTTCTGTTTGTTGTTATATATTTAAGGTCGTGCTTGCATTTTTCCATGTAGCCCAAAATTGTTGCCCAAATGAATTTGAACCATATGCACTGGAATATGGGAAAGAGAAATCAACGTATGGTTGAGACATATTTACATGTGCTTTTAGGTTTTTCTGGGCTATGGAGTGTTGCTTGCTCATCATGAAGTGCTCTATTTGAAACAAAAGAGCTAATCAACCAAAAACTATCCCAAAAGTTGGGTCCAAATGAATTTGAACCACACTTTGAATCTGAATTATGAAATCTGAAGGAGAGAAGTGATGAGTAGTTGAGATGTATTTAAAGATTGGATTGCTCTATTTGAAATGACTTTTGAAGCTAACCTTAGTTTTTTTTGTCTTTGGTTCTACATGCTGATGCCTGATGGTTATATTTCGCTTTTAAGATTCTTTTTATGTCAGTATGTCACTCCTAAAATTTTCAGCGCAAGTATGCCTTTCCGTACTTCGCATTGTTGATTATTAATTGCACGAGAGACTTGGTTTATTGTAATGTAGCTCTGACGGAGCTATTACAAGTTTACAACCGTGAATTCTGGTGTACGTGTTTAATTTAAATTTCTGAAGATTGCTAGTCTTTCGAATTAAAATTAAGTTGGTATAGTCAGAGTTCAACCCCTGGACACAGCAATTGTGGGGCAAGATAGCCTCATTTTTCGAGCTATGATTTAATACTACCCCAATGTAATATGAGGGCGCTCCGTGGCAAAGAAAAAAAAAAGAAAAAGAGAAAAACTTGGTACCATTCACATGTTTTGAATCTGTAAATAGTCATATAAAATTGTAGTTTATTAATTTATTATAGTGTTTTTCCAAAATTTGTGAGCCTGAAAAATGGTCTTAGAAACTTGGTACCATTCACATGTTTTGAATCTGTAAATAGTCATATAAAATTGTAGTTTATTAATTTATTATAGTGTTTTTCCAAAATTTGTGAGCCTGAAAAATGGTCTTAGAATTAGGCAATTTAATCCACCTCTATAATCAATGATGTGGCGCGTTGAGACAATTTTTAACTAATGTACAGACTTACATTACGTTCGTACTCTTTTTTCAGAAGGGCCTTAAGAGCTGAATGCATAATGTAAATGTGTTAATTTTATTTGATAGTTCTAAATGTTGAATACGTGATATCTAACAATTTTGTATTTGTTTTTGTTATAATAGACAGATCAATAGGAAAAGAATAAAAAAAAAAAAATATTATTAGAATAAATTTCAATGGTGTTTAAATTATGCAGCTAACTAATCCCCTCAGGGGCATACAATAAAATTCCATTAAATTATGCATCCAACCACAAATTTATCTAGGGGGCTACTATTGACACACACCATTTAACTCTGTAACACTCCATATCTCTCTAACACTCCATAGGTACACTCTTACTCTTCCTAACACTCCATAGGTACACTCTTACTCTTCCTAACACTCCACCACTCTACATTTAATTTTAGGATTAATTAATATTCCTCTAAAAATCACTCCAATCTTACTCTCTACCACTCCACTCTCTCTCATCTTCAATCATCTTCTTCCACAAATCAACCCATTGCCGTTAAAGATTTTTCAGAAATTCCGGTTGCAATTAAGCATTCAACTCTCTCTATAATTCAAAAAAACAAATCACACCACTCACCCCACAAATCTCATCTTCAATGTTCTTATTTTAACTTTTTCTTTAATAATCTAATCGTTCTACTCTTTTTTCCTTGAACTTTTTTTGTTTTTGGCTAAAAAAAGTTCCACCGGTGCACACACCACATCAAAAAAAAATCTGCCATGGATGAAGGTTTACTCGGTTCCTAGGAACCGAGTGTTGTTCATCATACTCGGCCGAAAGGAACCGAGTAAAGCACAAGTCACTCGGTCCTAAGGAACCGAGTGGAATTGGAAAAATAACCTAAAGCTTAACTCGGTTCCTTAGGACCGAGTAAGCTGTAATTTACTCGGTTCCTTAGGACCGAGTAAGCTATTTAACACTCGGTTCCTAAGGGCCGAGTAAACATTCTTTGTGTTTTGTGTTTTGTTTTTTAATTTTTTTTGCGTTTGTTTGTATTCAATGATTTATACATGAAAGGAAACGTAAAGTAATAACCAAAATATAAGTATCCTACTTCTTTTGGAGATGAATGATGATTTGGATGGTGGTGGTACCAACAATGATGGAGGTGTTGACGGCAATGGTGGTGGTGATGATGATGATGATGAAGAAGAAGAAGAAGAAGATGATGAAGAAGAAGAGGCGGCAATGATGCTGGTGGTGGTGATGATGATGAAGTTTAAGGGAGTGTTTAATGTCTTAATTATTAATTAAGAATAAAAAAATTAGTTTGTGTCAATAGAATAATAAACATTTTTTTTTAGGGAGTGTTATAGAGTAAAATGGAGTGTGTCATTAGCAGCCCCCTTTATCTATTAATGAATAAAAAGATAGAGATATTAGTATCGGAATAAAATTCCATTGGAATTAAACTAAATTTTGAGAACAAAAATTGCCCGTTAGTATTAAATGTTATATTTTAATTCAATTCAACATTTAGTGGTGACTTCTTAGCACCTCAATATACTTTTAACTAAAATAATAGGGTAAAACGTCAAAACTTAACGCATGTGATGACCCCTTTTGCGAGTTATATTGATTTGCTTGAAATTTGCAATTGTTGCTGTGGATTGAGGTTAGTATCTAATTTTTATAATTATTTTAAAATTGAAAAAATATGTGACCTAAAAGATCCTAAAAATTGATATATGTATAAATGTTTGTTGGTGATTATGTTTATGCCTATAGGATTGAATTTACATGGGAGGTTGCTAATAATATCTCAAAAATAAAAATAAAAGTTTAATCTTGGGTACCATATGCACTCATTTAAATTGTAATGTACAATTACTTGAAGCACAGATAGACCTGTTGTATAACCCAATTAAAGAAATATAGACCTGTTGTATAACCCAATTAAAGAAAGAATGAGAGTTGGTCGATATTTGGATGCGGAGACTGATGGGTGTTCTAGGTGCTCTTGGTTTTCGCATTATATTGATGGCTCATGGGAAGATATGTATCTCCCGTTTACACTGATTAATTATACATAGATATATAGCATATGTAATATGTTTTTAATCACTACAAGACTAGTCGTATAAAGATTGGTTTACTACCTTGTGACCTTTTCACATGTCAAACACTGGTGGTTCTTAAATTGTCAGTGCACGTTCTTGAGGCTCCTACTTCAGTTTGTCTACGAAATTTCAGTTCTTTCTCAAAAGAACTGAAATTAAAGATGACACATCATTTAGTAGGTTCTTCTCTAGCTGCCCTACCCTTGAAGATTTGGCTCTGCTTGCATGTGTGCCGGATAATATATCTTGTCTTAACATTTCTGCTCCTGCATTAAAGAAATTGGTTTGGATCGCTTTAGAGGTAGTGTGGAAACTAAGTTTAACTTTGTGCTTGATGCTTCACAACTTGCGTATTTAGAATTTGCTGGTTATGTCCCAGGAGAAGGCAGTACACTGAAGAACTATATTTTTGAAGCTCGTATTATTTTTTACTGGGGAGCCTGTTCAAGCAACTCTCAAAGAAATTAAGGAATCTGCAATTGAACTTACTTAGGGGCTCTCTAATGTTCAATTTCTCTCTCTGTCTACCAATTTCTCAGAGGATAGTTTGCTTAAACATTATTTTGTGGTGAATTTGTTGAAATTTATGCTTATGCTACATATCACAAATATGGCAACCGAGCGACTATGGAGAGGAAAACACACACAATAAGAAGACAACAACAATATACACGGTATCGGCGAATCTCCCCTAGTCCACGGACAATCCTCCCTCAATATATTCAAATGTACAAATACAAAATGGGTTACAAAATGCTCTAAAAAGAACACTCAAATGAAAAATACAATATATTTTTCATACAAAAACTAAACCCATCAACCAAATATTGAGTTCATTAACACAAATTGTATTTTTCCAAATTTGTACTTCCAATTTCAAGTGGAGTCTAAATTTCATATCTCTCGGTAGATAGATAGCCTAACTCCTACTGCCAAATTCTTCTTCTGCACATATTAATTTCATCTCTCTTGGTAGAGAGAGCCAAATTCTCACTGCATTTTTTCTGCTCTTGGTACACTCCACATATAGACCAAAGAAAATATCTAATGTGTGGGGAGCAATCATGCAAGAAACCACTTTTCCATATTTTTTTGGCACAAAGCAATCAAAAGTCAAGGGGGAGCAAGTAAACCACTTTTCCATATTTTTGGCACAAAAGCAATCAAAAGTCAGTAGCACATTATTTGATTTTGGTGGCTCCAAAAACCAATAGAATTATGATTCTGTTTTATGCAACTCATACACATCCGCATTTGGAGAATAAGTTAAATGCACTTACATGGCTATGGCTATATTCATTAGCAATGAGGGCAAGAAAATGGTTCCCACACTTGATATGGGTAGACCCACATGGGGACAAGCATAAACAATTTCAAGCCCCCACCCCCCTTGACTGCAACTACCCATCTTGTTATAGATGATTCCATTTAAGGTATTTAGTGACCTCAAAAGCAAATATCCACTGTTAGATTTCCTTGAAAGCTCGCCATATTTGGAAACTCTTGTTCTTAAATTTGTGAGTTGTCCTGCTCTCATTGTTTTCTTATTTAAACTTCATTTCTTCTAATGTTTGTTTTTCTCTAAGGTTCATTTCGGTTGGTATTTAGAATCGACTCAAAATAGTCGAACCATCTCCTATCAGTTCTGATTTGAAATTTGTTTTGAAGAATACTAAATTTATGAGTACAAAAGAGCACATGAACGCAAAGAAATTGTTGAGTTTTCGAAGGGCTTCAAGTTCATGTAAAGGGAAGTTATGCTTTAAATAGCTTATTTCCATCCCATTTTAGATCTGATTTTCCAAATTTATCATACCATAATTTGTATATGTGACTACTTGTATTTCAGGTCTATTTTTATATCACTTCTCCTTGTCTTTTATTATTAATTAATGTTTCAGTACGTAGGAAGTGTATTTGCTGTTGCTTGATGCATTATCAAAATAAAGAGGTGGTGGCATTTGAAATGCATAGTGGGTTTTATTGATTACTTTGGTTTCACAAAAGGAATTCGATTACTGTTCTACCAGAGATTGTACCTGTATGTTTACCTTGGGAAATCAAGTTGTCTTATTCTATATTCAAGAACATGATTCCAGAGCTTGTAGGGTCCGTTTGGAGAATCGGTAATGATTGGTAAACAATTATAGTTTTTACAAGGGGGAAAATATGCGAGTAATTTGGCAAAATGTTATTCATTTTAGCCTTATTTTTCATTTAATTTTTTTTTTACCAACTGCCTATATAATTGTACACCATGGAAAACCAAAAGTAATAGAACGTGAAAATCAAAACACTCTCTTAGCTTTTTAACTTTTTATATTGACTAGTTTTTGCATACATGCGTTGCACGTGATTTTAGTGTTTGACAAAGGTCAGCAAGCTTATTAATAAATATGTTGTTAGCCAAAAATGTGGAAATTAACAATTTAAATGGAATAGAAAACCGAGTCTCGTGTATCACACGATCTCCTTAAAACAATTACGCCGCCTCCCACGGTGCTTATAAGGTTTGATATGGCATTTGTCTCCCAGGATAAAACGGTAAAGAGTGTATACCTTTAGCACTTTGGTGTCACTCGCGATACGAACTTAAATTGTGTATGAGCTTTATCACCACCAAACGAAATTGGTCTAGAGAGAAGGAGAAAGGATTTAGTGAGAGAGATGTGTGGAATGAGGTCTCTAAGACCTCTAATTTATACAAGGGGGAGAAGCATTTGAATTAATTCATACATTAATACAAAACCGTTTTTTAGTGTTTAATTGCAACAATTAAACAAAACCGTTTCTAGAATTAAAAAGAATTAATTAAAAACGTTTTTAAATTAATTTGAATTAAAAATCTCTTAATTAAGAGAAATTAAAAATGGGTGTGTTTAAAGAAAATAAAAGAACTGGAAAACTCTAAGTGTAAAACATGACCCCGCGCGGTTGGCTATTTTCGCACACAAGCCAAGCAACCCCCTGCGCCCGGGTGTGCGAAAGAGAGCCTTATATTTCTTAGAAGCTTATGAGCTAGTGAAAGTTTATCCTTTATAAACTCATAAAAGTTTTCCCAAAGTTCCAATGTGGGACTAACATTTCCCATTTTATTTTCCATCTCAAGTAGCTCACTTTGGGTGACAATTTCTCATTCACCCCAAATCCGTTTTGAGCATACAAATACACGATCTCAATGTACTCACGGAGGAGAACACGAATCTATGATTTTCTTTCACAACCGAGTGTGAAACCCCATTTAAAATTACCCTAAAAAAGGCATCAAAACTAATTTTTTTCAACAATTCCCCACATGAATGAAAATTGGAGACCAAAGACACGATAGACAAGGTGATAAAGTTCAACGGTTGAAACCTGCATAGGATAGGTAGGTTTTACCCCTTGAACCTTCCCTTATGAAAATATGTTTACTCTACTAGCAAAACAGTAGACGCGATGTCCTTGAACTGTTCTGCCATTTGTGTAAACGATGACATATCTCATACATGAGTCTTCCTTACACATTTTAGTTCTCACTATTATGTTCTTTATGGCCATGAACATACGCCTGGTTCTGCAAGAGTTCACTAAGAATTGTGCCCTAAGCAATTCTCTTGGAAGCGACCCTTCTTCCCTCTTACATAGGTGATTTCTTAATTAAAAGTAATCCGCATTACTCCATTCGATTTTATCGACACATAAGAATCATTAAAAGCTTAGCTTATCCTTTTCCTTACGGGTATCACTGCTTTCATCATAGGAATGGACATAGGAAAAATTCCCACAGTGATCCAACATAGCCTTTACAATTTAGTTGTCCCTTTTGAACCTAGATCTTGGGATCTCCAGTCACGTAGGTTGAGTATCCATTGTATCGACTTATTTATTCATGGGCTTTAGTCCCATTCCCCTTGATGACTTGTCAACTAACTCTCTATACAATCCTTTGGTTAACGGATCCGCAATATTATCTTTTGACTTTACAAAGTCAAGTGACATAACTCCAGTTGAGAGTAATTGTCTAATGGTATTATGTCTTCGAAGAATATGTCTAGACTTACCATTATACATATTGCTTTGTGCCCTACCAATAGCTGATTGACTATCATAGTGCATGCAAATTAGAGACATAAGTTTTTTCCTTTTTTTTTTATCTTGAAAAATCCTCTAGAAAATGGCTTAACCATTCAGCCTTTTCCCCACATTTGTCTAGTGCAATACATTTAGATTCCATAGTGGATCTAGTAATCATAGTTTGTTTTGAGGATTTCCAGAAACTGCTCCACCTCTTGTTTGTGTCATTTTTAAATCACATATCAAGGAGTCCAGTGTTTCTTCCAACATTAGGAAATGACGATCTCGTTTGTTATGCATTAACACAATTTAATTAATTTTCGTAAAGAATTATAATTAACATGTCATAAATTTGAAAAACTCAAGCATAAATGCAGAAGAAGTAGCTTTATTATTATTCTTAATAATAGTCATTACATTTATTTTAAATAAACCACCATTCATATATCCCTTTAAGCAGAAAGATTAATATCAGAAACTTCTTTAGCAATCCCTTCGATCATATTAGCTACTTTATTTCGGTTTCTTTTGGGTAGCCTACAGTCGGAGGATTTGTGACCCATTTTGTCACAGTTGAAACACTTGCCTTGAAATTTTGGCTTTTTAGAAATTCCTCCTTTCGGCCCCAACACCTTCCCTTTGCCTTTATTGTTGTTGTAATTGTTCTTCCTTAAACTTTGACCATGTTCCACCACATTTGCCTTGGCAGTAAATGAAGTGGTATCAGCCCCCCTTTTTTCCGAACCTTTATTATCTTCTTCAATTCGAAGTCTTAACACAAGGTCCTCAACTCCCATCTCCTTTCGTTTGTGCTTTAAGTAGTTCTTAAAGTCTTTCCATGCCGGAGGTAGTTTTTCGATTATGCATGCTACTTGAAAACTCTCGCTCAAAGTCATTCCTTCGGCGTGAATTTCATGCAAAATCAATTGGAGATCTTGTACTTGACTAATTATAGTCTTGGAGTCAACCATTTTAAAATCAAGAAACCGGCCAACAATAAACCTTTTGGCACCGGCATCCTCGATTTTATATTTGTGATCCAACGCCTCCCACAGTTCCTTAGCCGTTTTCTTTTCAATGTACACATTGTATAAAGAATCGGCCAAGCCATTCATTATAGTATTTCTAGCTAAGTAGTCGGCATGGTTCTAAGCATCTACAGCACTAACAGCTTGGATATCTTGCTCACCCTCCTTGAGCTTAGGCCTCTCCTCAGTTAGAAATCGAGCAAGATTAAGGGTGGTAAGATAAAACATCATTTTTTGTTGCCACCTCTTAAAATCTTGGCCATTAAACTTTTCAGGTTTTTCTCCTTTTACTACATTAGCAGTCATAGGAGTAGAAGTGGGAACAGTTCCGGAAGTAGTCACGGTAGGGTTCAATGGTGCGGCCGAAGCACTAGGAGTGACATTCGTTTCCGTAGTCATGGTACCTTTTGCACATATAAACAAATTGTCAAATTCTAGAACTACAAAGTTCCAACAAAACTATAATTATAAACCGAATATATATATATATATATATTTCTCAAAACTGTTTTTCCACAAAACAGTTTTTACGAAACTGTTTTCCTTTTCTTTTCCTCAAAAACAGTTTTTCCAAATTGTTTTTTTTCCCTTGTTTTCCGAAAAAATTCCAGAAACAACCCATTTTTTTTCCTCTGTTTTCCAAAAAAAATAAAATTCCAAAAACAGTTTTCGAAACTGTTTTTTCTTCAGAATTGTAAACCAAAAGCAGTTTTCCAGAAAATAGTATTTCATAAATTGTATTTGAAAACTGTTTTTCTAGAAATTGTAAACCAAAAAAGTATACCAAAACCAGTTTTTTTTCCCAGAAATTAAAAAACAAAACTGTTTTTTTTCCCTGAACAGTTTTCCTTGAAACTGTTTTCCTGCATAGTTTTTCCAAAACATTTTTCAAAAACAGTTTATTCAAAACTGTTTTTCTGCTCAGGTCTTCCAAAAACAGTTTATTCAAAACTGTTTTCATAAAACAATAATTTTTTTTCCTGTTTATCCAGAAAAATTTCCAGAAACAGTTTTTCCAAAACTGTATCCCAAACTGTTTTTCCAAAACTGTATCCCAAACTGTTTTTCCAAAAAATGAAAAACAAAACCTGTATTTTCAGAAATTGAAAAACAAAAACTGTTTTTCCACAAATTGAAAAAAAAAGCTGTTTTTCCAGAAATTGAAAAACAAAAACTGTTTTTCCAAAATTGAAAAACAAAAACTGTTTTTTTCCGAAATTGAAAAACATAAACTGTTTTTCCAGAAATGAAAAACAAAAACTGTTTTTCCAGAAATTAAAAAACAAAAACTGTTTTTCCAGAAAATTGAAAAACAAAACTGTTTTTTCCAAAATTGAAAAACATAAACTGTTTTTCCAGAAATGAAAAAATAAAAACTGTTTTTCCAGAAATTGAAATACAAAAACTGTTTTTCCACAAATTGAAAAACAAAAACTGTTTTTTTTTTAAAAAAAAAAACTGTTTTTTCTATTTTTTCCCTTCCTTCGAATCTTTAGCAAAAAAAAACATAAATTGTTAATTCCAAAAATAAACGAATAATTGTTTTAAGATTGTTAGCCAAAAATGTGGAAATTAACAATTTAAATGGAATAGAAAACCGAGTCTCGTGTATCACACGATCTCCTTAAAACAATTACGCCGCCTCACACGGTGCTTATAAGGTTTGATATGGCGTTTGTCTCCCAGAATAAAACGGTAAAGAGTGTTTACCTTTAGCACCTTGGTGTCACTCGCGATACGAACTTAAATTGTATATGAGCTTTATCACCACCAAACGAAATTGGTCTAGAGAGAAGGAGAAAGGATTTAGTGAGAGAGATGTGTGGAATGAGGTCTCTAAGACCTCCAATTTATACCAGGGGGAGAAGCATTTGAATTAATTCATACATTAATACAAAACCGTTTTTTAGTGTTTAATTGCAACAATTAAACAAAACCGTTTCTAGAATTAAAAAGAATTAATTAAAAACGTTTTTAAATTAATTTGAATTAAAAATATCTTAATTAAGAGAAATTAAAAATGGGTGTGTTTAAAGAAAATAAAAGAACTGGAAAACTCTAAGTACAAAACATGACCCCGCGCGGTTGGCCATTTTCGCACATAAGCCAAGCAACCCCCTGCGCCCGGGTGCGCGAAAGAGAGCCTTATATTTCTTAGAAACTTATGAGCTAGTGAAAGTTTATCCTTTATAAACTCATAAAAGTTTTCCCAAAGTTCCAATGTGGGACTAACATTTCCCATTTTATTTTCCATCTCAAGTAGTTCACTTTGGGTGACAATTTCTCATTCACCCCAAATCCGTTTTGAGCATACAAATACACGATCTCAATGTACTCACGGAGGAGAACACGGATCTATAATTTTCTTTCACAACCGAATGTGAAACCCCATTTAAAATTACCCTAAAAAAGGCATCAAAACTAATTTTTTCCAACATATGTATTAAGAATTGTATAATTAGAATGAAGTGTAAAATAAAAATACAACAATTCTAACTGGTTACCCTACTCCTGTGTCCAAAACAAAGGTATGATGAACTTAACATTAAATATTATATTTAATTTAGTTATTGTTAATAGCATACATTCAAAATTAATTTATCCTATAAAATTAAATATTATAAGATAAATTATAAATTGAACCTTCATTTGGTTACTCCCACATTTGGTTACCCCCTTCTTCTGGTTTTGTAGAATTCAATAGTGATATAACAATATATTTGAAGAAAGTAAGGAGGTGGGAGTGGCGGGTAGGGGTGCACACAGTTCAAATTTGATCGGTTTACTATTCAAACCTAAACCAAACTAAAATAATCGGTTCCAAAAATTTTGTACCCAATCCAAATCAATTACATGGAAAAACCAAATCAAACCAAACCAAACTACAACGGATTGGTTCATATTGGATTGTCGATTATAAAATTTAAAAAAATTAAATTAAAGTCACGTAAAACTAAGATAAAGAATACATATATATTATTAATGAGCAAACACTTAGTACATTTATTTTCTACACTAATGGTTTAGCTTAAACTTGTTAATCTACCGTGTAACAATGCCTAATGAGTTTAAAAAGCATTAACTGAAGTAAAATTTTAAACAGGTAAGAGTCTCTAGGGAATAAAACCACTTTTTAATTTTGATTGGGATTAATCACTTATTTTGGTCATTTATAGTATACTTTTGGTGTACGATACTTCTCGCCAAGTTGACCAATAAAATTAAAAACTGCATCATACACGTACACAAACTAAATATAAATAATATATTACTAAATTAAATACTATTGGTTTTTGATTTGTTCAGTTAATCCAAAGACTTAACTAAATATAAATAATATATTACTAAATTAAATGCTATCAGTTTCAAATTGGTTTGGTTAATCTAAAGATTTAACCCAGAACCAAACCAATCTAATCAGTTTTTGAAATTTTTAGTTTACTCATAACCATGTGCACCCCTAGTGGCGGGTGATAGGTATATTATAAAAAATTTCTCGGGTCTTGCAAAGGCCTCCTTATCTAATTGTCTATTGCGATGTTCGGATATATTATTAGCGGAGGTTATGGGTATTTAGGAGGGGCATGTTTTGCTATTAATAATGGGTTACGAAAGATTGTTGCTGAGGGCGTTTCCAGAATGGTTATTGATTGGAATTTGTCATATCCGAATCTCATGCATGGCTCCACCGAATATTATAATTTCAGATATTTTAATGCTCGCTTCTATAATGGAGGTCTATAGTGGGTTATGAAAGATGGTAACTGGGTTGCCATTAGATTGTTCGTCAAACCTTTCGTGAGGAGGGTTGGGGTGATTGGGTTTTAAATATTCCTAATTGGATTCTTCATTTATGTAGTACTGATGGTATGTTTTAGTGTGTTTTGATTTGTTAGTTTAAAAAAAATAAAAAAACATCAACAACATGTTAATTAAAAAATTAATAGAAAATTCTATGGTAAAAATTGATCATATAATATCAAAGAAGAGTAATTAGTATTTACTTACCTCAACGGCATGTTAGTTAATCAAAAAAAATATTCTAACATTTAAATGAAGATAGAAAATAAGGTTCTCGTAAGTGTACATATATAGTGCAAGTTCTTAGATCTTAATTCTAAATAAATTCGTAAAGCTGGACACTAAATCAAATATTGAATTAATTCCGTCTCCTAATTCTAAATAGACTCATAGAGCCATACACTAAATCAAATATTGAATTGACTCTATCTCTAAATCTAAGTCTAATATGGACTTTTACATATCTAAACTCTAAATTATAATTAATTAACGAATTAAAAAGCTAAATCAAATACTAAATTGATTCCATCTTTAAATCTAAGTCTAATATGAATTTAAAGAGCTAAATTAAATACTAAATTGACTCCATCTCTAAATCTAAGTCTAATATGAACTCTTATAATTAATTAAAGAATTAAAGAGGGCGTATTTGTCCATACTAAAAAAAGGGAAAAACACTTAGGATGCGTTGGTTACATGGTTTTAGAATTTTATTAGAATTGTACGTAGTTTTCATTTAGAATTATAGTAGAATTCAAATTTTGTTTGTTTGGTTAAATTATATAATTCATATGAAATTATAGACAATAGGTTGAAAGAACTCCGCCATCGCAACCAAGGCCATAACCTAGTGATGGAGCTCCGTTAATGAGTTTCAAAGCTTTGGTGAAGTCACCCGAGCTTCGGGAGGTCGCCGAAGTGCTGGCTGTGGTCACCGAAGCACCGGAAGTAAGCGATGGTGGCTATAGTTAACGATGTACATGCATATACATATATTTGGTATCCATAATGGTAAATATATACTTCCATGTGTGTATATAGATTTATATTTCACCTTTTATATATATATATATATATATATATATATTTCCCTATGTGTATATATATTACACTATATATATACAGAAATGATGTCCTTCTTTTAATTAAATAACGGACATCCTCTTTTGAGGGGGTAAATGATTGAATTTTTTTATGAAATTTGGTGGGGATGATCTCTATGATAAGTAAATCAACTCCATCAAATTTCATCGAAAAATTCAACCAGCAAGTGGGTGATCTAAAAATTGATATATATCCGTGCATTTCAACTGTTGACTATCCCCATGACACACACAGGTGTGTGGCGTAAGGACACCCCTGAGGGTGTGTGTCCGTACACGTTTTTTTAATTTTTGACAAATGGATTATCGGATTGATATGATTTTTTAGTATGTTGTTCCCCATTATATACTCTATCTACTGACCAAATTTAAGCTTATTTGGACTTCAGGAAGGTCGTCTTTCGATTACTCGAAGTAAACTCTCAGTTTTTTAAATTCCTGGAGATCCGGCGGTCGAATTGAACTAATTTTTGAGTATGTTTCTCCTTGTGGAAATGTCTAATAACCTTAAAAGTTTGAGGAAGATCAGAAATGAAGAACTCTCCTTTCATAAGTTTTTAGGAGTTTTGACGGTTTTCAGTTTCGTTGGCTCCCGGTAATTCTCGTAACTTTTTATCCGGGTATCATTTCAGCTTCCTTCTTTGACCTGTATCACTTGTATATGGTATGTATGCATCTAATAATTCTTTTGCATGCATGTGTACTCATTTTCTTAGAGTTCAAAATTCTTGCGGGGGTCGCAAAATGAAGTGTTCACAGACCCTCTTGACCTGGGTTCTTTGTGGAGCAAAGAAATCAGGACGACAACGAGAATGCATTATTTTGCAGCACTTGCATGAATCAAGTGATATTTTGAAAATAATGCTATGCGAATGATTTCGTGTTATGTTGTTTATTTTTTCTTGGGAATGATGGGTGATTTGGGAGATGCCCCGTGCTGTACTGTGACTTCGTTTTGCTGTACTCCCTCTAGTTAGGGAGGTTTTGTCAATGATATTAGTCGGGTGTTAAGCTAATGTACTCCCATCGGTAGGGACGATTCTGTCAACAATATTAATTGGGTATTGTGCTGATGTACTCTCATCGGTAAGGACAATTCTATCAATAATTTGATTGGGTGTTGAGCTAATGTACTCCCATCAATAGGGATAGTTCTGTCAATAATTTGATTGGGGCGTTAAGCTGATGTACTCTCATTGGTAGGGACGGTTCTGTCAATAATTTGATTGGGTGTTGAGCTGATGTACTCCCATTGGTAAGGATGGTCAACGATTTGATTGGGGTGTTGAGCTGATGTACTCCCATTGGTAGGAACGGTTTTGTCAACAATTTGATTGGGTCGTTGAGCTGATGTACTCCCATCGGTAGGGACGGTTTTGTCAACAATTTGATTGGGGCGTTGAGCCGATGTACTCCTATTGGTAGGGACGGTTTTGTCAACAATTTAATTGGGGTGTTGAGCTGATGTATTCCCATTGGTAGGAACGGTTTTATCAACGATTTAATTGGGGTGCTGAGCTGATGTACTCCCATCGGTAGGGACGGTTCTGTCAATAATTTGATTGGGGTCCTCTTAAGGGAAGAAGGCATGTGATCTTGATTTGATGGTTATTGGTCTGCTAGAGATACTATTTTGGTGAAGGAGGTTAGTGATTTAGGATAAAAGTTGCTGGATAAATGAGAATTGATGGTCCGAGGAATGATGATTCCTACTGGCTAAGATTAGGGCTGAGGTTGATGATCTGCTAGGGATATGATGATTGGTAGTGAGGGGCGGTTGATGACCTGTTTGGGGAACCCCTTTTTATCAGGTAAAAATTAATTCTTGATGAATTTATGCTCTGAACGCTTTGGGGATTGCCATTCCATTGATCCTCAGATCTCGTGCGTGTTTTTTTCTTAGGTTTTTCACCTTCTGCTTTGAATTCTTGCCAAGTTCTCTACAGTATCAGAATTTTAGACTCTTATAGTGTTTTTTTCTAGCTTTCGAGGAACATTATTTTGCACCGCATCTTTTCTGTTCTTGATGCCTTATATAATCTCGATTTATTGAAAGTTTTTGATGCAGTTTATTTATTCTCTCTTTTTTGCATGGTCAGCAGCATTCCTCACTCAAGACGTAGCCTGGGCCTTTTGGCCTAGCTGTCACTCTTGGTGTGGCTCTCGCTGCCATTTCTTCTTATTTCTTTTTTGTGATTTCTCTTTTTTTAGTGTTGTGAGATTTGTCTGCTTTTATACTCTTTTAATTTTTTCTTGTACCCACTTTGTTCTTCTTGGCCAGTTTTTGCACTGTTATGAGCTTATTTCATGTGCCCTGTGGATTCTTTGGTTTGAAATCTTGCAATTGGTTTCACCGTGCGTGTGCTTTGTGATTTTTGATCTGAGGATCTTAGGGTTTTGTAACCCCCAAGTCATTTTTGAGTAGAGCTGATCAAGGATTATATTTTATTTTATTTTATTTTGGATAAAAGAGGTGAATAGGGTTTTGCAGACATGGGGTGTGGCTGCAGACAAGAGGTTGGAAAAGGGTGTGTCTGGGGACGGGGGCTAGAAAAGGGTGTGTCCGCGAACGGGGGCTTGAAAAGGGTGTATCCGCGGACGGAGGGTGTGGCTTTATATATATCAATTTTATTTATTGCCTTTCTTCACCCATTCCATAGTCTCTAACTTATATCTCAATTTTTTGCTCTTTTACCATGGCTCACTTTAATCCTTTTGCCAATATCCAAATGTCTCAAGATTTTCCGCCAGGCTGTCTTCCTGGTGATTCTCCTTATCCTTACTTGGCTAGTGACAACGGCTACTTGTCTGTGGCTCCTCACCATGATGATTAGGAATGTGTGGAGTGGCAGGAGGCTGATGGTGATGTCCACCTCCGTGCTCTATACAGAGATGTTGTCATTCTGACCATTCACCCTTCTTGGCTTCTCATGGAGTTTGCTCACCATATATTTTTTGATCGTCGAGAGGTACATTGTTTATGCATGCTATAAAGTTCCTATTTCTATATGTCATGCTAGATGTATACTTACCAATATGTTATGAACTGTATGCTTACAATATGCCATGCCTACCTATATGCTGTCATGCCATGTTATATGTATGCCTACCATTTTCGAGCTTTTTACTTGCTTTCTCTTTTTTAAAAAAAAATGTATGGTAGGCCACGGGCCCTAGAGCCCGCCTATGCCGAGGTTCTCTGAATTCGGTTCAGGAGGTTTGGATTACTACTCCTCCGGCGGTTCGTGAGTTCTTATGTGCAACCCCTTTTGGCCCTATTATGGATATGCTGCCAGAGCGCTTGTTACGCAGTCAACATTTGTTAACCGCGCTGGCTGAACGTTGGTTTGACACCACTCACACTTTTCACTAGAGTTGGGGGGAGATGACCATGACTCCCACAGATTTATATGCTCTAACGGGTTTGCCGGTTGGCGATGACCTTATTGAGTCTTCTCTTACCGTTCGTATTTCTTCTGAGGGGAAAGTTGATGCTTTAAGATGGGGATTTCCTGGTAATGTGATTCGTCATGGTGCATTAGTCGCTCATTTTTGGTCTGAGAATGAACGTATTTTTGCTAGCGGTGGGGTACTTTCTCGGCAAAAGATTCGCCAACTTGCTCGGTGTATCATTCTCCTGGTATTACAGGAGTTGTTTGTGGCCCGAGGTAGCAATGAGGTGTGCTTGCATTGGTTGGTTGTTTTGAGGGACCTTAGTGTTATTCGCTCTTGGGACTGGGGAGGGTTGGTCTTGGCGGTTTTATATGAATCCATGGACAATTTCTCTCGCCGTTCTTCTCCCACTCACCAGGGGATGTCTATGCTTTGGGAGGTAATTTCTTTATTATACCCTTACTTTAACCTGAATTTTTTATTATGGTTATTGTTTTATATTTACAGGTCTGGTTTCTTGCTTACATTGGTCATGGCCCTGCCAGGCTCCTTCCTTCTGGAGGTTTTTCTTATTTTCGTTGGCTTCATGCGGGTCTTTGTCGAAATCCTTATCGATACAAGGATTCTGCTTTTTGCCGGCCGAAGGTTCATGGAGTCACCCTTAATTGAGTATATTTTTCTTCCTCTCTGCATGTTATGTCTATTTCTGCACGGTTTCTCATTATGCCTTTCTGCTCTACTTTTGTAAGTGAATTGGACTCCTTAGTTGGAGTTGCACGGCCAAGTTGCTTTCGAACTGTCTTTTGTGGCCTCTCGAACTCGACGTTTGTTGAAACATGAGAATGATTTTGCTTTTTACCTGGGTGAGAAGGTAATGTGCCAACACTCCCCTGGACTAGCTCTGATTTCACATGCTTTTCTGCCCTTCGAAATGCGACGCCCATGTATCATTTCTACCGAGTATCATTTGCCTCTTTTCAGGGGTAGTGATTTTAAGGCTTTTCTGACATATATGCATTATCTTCAGTTTATCCAAACTTATCTGCTACGGGAGTCTGTTAAGGATACCCCCCCAAGCTATCTACGATCGTTATGCTGCTATTGGGGGTGATTCAAATTGTATCCAATGGCAGAAGTAGTTGAAGATGTATAGGCCAGACTATATGATAGCTACTAGGCAGTCTGCCAAGGATGAAATTATTCTTGATGTTATCTCGGATGACGGTGATGATGATGAGGATGGTGATGATCCAGATAGTGGTAGCTCTAGGGGGTGGAGTCGTCGTGATGATTCAGATAGGGATTGTGATCTTAGTGGGGGTGACTAGAGTGGCGGTGGGTCTAGTGGTCGAGGTCAAGGTGATAGGATTGGTAATCATGGTGATAGGATGAGTAGTCATGGTGGTGAGATTGGTCGCGAGGGTGGTAGTCACGGTGGCAGGGTTAGCGGTGGTGTTGATGCTGGTGGTGGAGCCGCAGGTGATGATGTGCGTGTGACCATGTCGGGTCTCTTTGGTCCCATATTCTCTTTTCCGAGAATATGTCAAATATTTTGAGAAAATATTATTTATTTTGAGAAAATATTATTTATTGTAGACAGATACATACATTTTTGTCTTTTGTGGACAAAAGGCGGTTTATGTCTTTTAGATAAATATCTTAAGGTGTTTGTCTACGGATGAACAGGTGGTTCATGTCTTGCGGACAAACATCTTAAGGTGATTGTCTGCGGACGAACGGGGGGTCTGTGTCTTGTGAACAAACATCTTAAGATGATTATCCGTGGACAAAGGGTGTGACCCCTATATATATTCCATCATTTATTTCATTTTTTCCACTCCTTTCATTCTTTCATTTCTTTACTCTTCTTCTTTTTCACTTATACTATGTCTGCTTTCCGTTCTGATGCTGTTATTCATTTCCTTCAGTCTTTTAGGCTACTCATGCGCGACGACACTACTTTGAACTGGGGGAATTAGGGTTGTTTCTTCCATTGGCGGTCTATGGATATTAAGTATAGTTTTATTCTCAGGACTGTGCCTTTTGGAATTTCGTTGATCACGTTTTTTGTTTTGGCATTGACGAGCTTTGTCCCACTTATGAGGAGTTCGCCTAATTCTTAGGTCAACATGTCGATGCCGAGCTTACCACTTTGGCTCTTACACTCAGTCCCCGTCTGATTCTTGCAGAGATTCTTTAGGTTGACTCCCGCATTTGCCGTTCGATGTTTAGCCCTGCTGGCCTGGATCTCCGTCGTCTGGTTAGATTTTTGTTTGATTCTCAAGATGACTTGGATTTTTCTCATGCTCGTACTAGTGGTGCCATGGTATGTTGTTTTGTTACCTTGCTATTTGTTACTGGAGACTTCATCGTTCACCGGTATATTGTTTTACTGGTCCACCAGGCTCTTAGTGGACGTTCAATTGTTCCATATGTTTTAGCTGAGACTCTAAATGGGTTAGATTCCATATCCTATGGTGGATCTAATTTTTTTCATAGTAGCCTGATATTACTGTACATGTGCCATATCTTCTCGTGGACAGAGGTTTTTGTTGAGGTTACCCGATTCATTAGGTGGCACGTGCCCTGGTGGCGGTTACGGTCGATGGTTTTGTCTATAGGGGGCAGCATTATGTGCAGATGCAGGGTCTACGTTTCACTTCTTTCTATATCCCCTAAAGGTTACTGCGACAAATCAATGTTCCCTGGATGGACCTACCTGCTCCTCGAGATTTCAGAGCTGACTCTGTTATTGTTGATGCCCAACTCTCTCTTAGGCTTCTGGTTATATGGAGGAAACGTTTTACTAGGCCTTTTGGAGCTGCTGAGTTTGGGATTTCTCGCCTTATGACCGAGGTACATGTGAGGCGAATCTGGGACAGAGTTCGGGACCTGGTTCTTAGTGTCCCCCATCAGATACGTTAGTTCGAGTTTATGGATGAGGCTCCCACTACTGATGCTATAGTGATCGAGTATGAAATTATGGATCGGGCCAGGATCGAGCGTTCTAATGAGGATGACCATATGCCACCCCCACTAGCTTAGGGATGTTTCGTACCTTTTGAAGGTTTTTTTAGGGTGAAAAGATGATTTAGGGCGATTTTTTGAAATTCATTTTGTTTTTGTAAACTTGTTTTATCGTTTTGAAAGAAAAGTATGAATGTATGGTTTATTTTATTTTATAAAAATTAGACCGGGCCTGAAGTCACTTCTCAGGTTGCCTACATTCCCATTGTTCTTATATCTCAAATTTTGGTTGTGGGGCTCAGGTCTACGTAGTTCTTGGGTGTGCCGGCTTACGTCCTTATTGATAATATTTCTTTAGACGGTCAAGATTAACCAAAGAACTAAACTGTTGTCTATCTGTATCTATGAGTATGACCGCTCCCCCGGAGGGAATTTCTTTGACAATTTACGGCTCAATCAATTTATGTAGGAATTTACCCCTCGGATCTCTGGCTAGTTCCCTGATTTCTTTTAGCACCAAATCATTTATAGGTATTCCTCTTGCTTTCACCCTTTGATTGAATGTTCTGGCGATTCTTTTATGATACCTTTGCTGATGATAGGCAGCTTTCAGTCTTTTATCATCGAGTAGTGCCAATTCTTCATAACGGCTTTGGACCCAGTCTAATTCAGACACTGAGCTTTCCAGTATCACTCTTAGTGACGGAATTTCCATTTCAACCGGCAGTACTGCTTCCATCCCATATGTTAACGAGAACGGTGTTACGTTTGTAGATACCCTTTCAGTAGTGCAGTACCCCCACAACACGTATGGTATTTTATCGGCCCAGTCTCGCCCACTTTTCACCATTTTACTGATCATATTCTTTAGGTTCTTATTTGCTGCCTCTACCATGCTATTGGTTTGGGGTTTATATGGGGATGAATTATGTCTCTGTATCCCATATTCTTCTATTATATTGTTGGCTTCCCCTCCAAAGTGGGTTCCATTATCGGACATTATCTCATGCGGCACTCTATACCTGCAGATGATGTTTCTTTGGATAAACTTTGCCATTTTCTTGGCATCAAGCTTTGCATACGATTCTGCTTCTACCCATTTTGTGAAATAGTCGACTGCTACCAGTATGTATTCGTGCCCATTACTTGCCGGTGGTAATATTTTCTCGATGACATCTATTCCCCCAAATTGAGAAGGGCTAAGGTGGTGTCATAGTGTACAACTCTTTTAGAGGGAGTTTCTGAGATTTTGCATGAACCTAGCACAAGTGACATTTTCTAACATGGTCGTTACAGTCTTGTTGCATGGTGGTCCAGTAGTACCCTTGTCGGACTATCTTGCAGGCCAGGGTGTGTCCACTCATGTGGGGTCCGCATTCTCCCCTATGTATCTCATCCATAACTGGTTGAAACTCTTCTTCTTTCAGGCATCTGAGATGTACCTCGTCATGACTTTTTTTGTACAATTTTTCTGAACAAATAATGAATTGAGCTGCCAATCTTTGGAGTGCTATTCGGGTTTTCTTGACAGCACCCTCAGGGTATTTCCTTTCCTTTAAAACCCTCAAAATGTCATAATACCATATTGATGGGTCCACCACTTCCTCTCCTTCGCACTCAAGGACGAGACAGTATGCAGGAATTTCTCTTTGCTTAATGGCTATCTGTACTGTTTTCATAACTTCGGGAATTTTTACCATTGATGCCAGAGCTACTAGTGCACCAGCAAAATTATTCTGGCAGCAAGGAACATGATGGAACTTAACCCTTTCAAACTTGTTTTCCACCTCTCGCAATCGGTCTAAATAAGGGATGAGCTTCTCTTCTTTGATTTTCTATTTTCAGAGTATCTGATGAATGATTAGGGCCGAATCTCCAAATACATGTATCTTTGTTACCCCCTTCCCGAGTGCGATCTTTAACCCCACGATGCAAGCTTCGTATTCAGTGATATTATTAGTGCAACCGAACTGTAACCAAAAGGATAATGACGAGTGGACTTGGTCAGGTGAGATCAATAGGATTCCTATCCCATACCCATTTTTGTTTGCAGCCCAGTCAAAATATAGTTTTCATTGACCTTCTGCTTCTGCGAACCTAACCGTTTCATCTAGAAAGCTGGGTTCTTCCCCTTTTGTAATAGGGTTGCCGGCTAAAAAGTCTGCTATAATTTGCCCCTTAATCGCCTTCTGAGTGACATAAGTGATATCAAACTCTGACAGTAAGAATACCCATTTGGCGATGCGGTTAGTTAACACTGCTTTTTTGAATAAGTACTTTAGCGGGTCCAATCGGGCTATGAGAGTGATTGAGAATATGAGTATATAATGGCGCAGTTTCTGCGTGGCCCAGATTAACGTTGCGTATGATCTCTCCAACGGAGAATAGTTCCTTTCATATGGCGATAACTTCTTGTTGATATAATAGATTACCTGCTCTTTTCGGCTCTGAGCTATGTGTTGGGCCAACATGGCCCCTGCGGCAGTTTCATTAACTTTGAGATATAACAATAAGGGGAATCCCGGCTATGGCGGAGCAAGGATTGGTGGATTCGATAAATATTCTTTGATCTTATCAAATGTTACCTAACACTGTTCATTCCCTTGGCCATCTGATGACTTTTGCAACAACTTGAATATAGGTTCACATTTCTGCGTGACGTGTGATATAAATCAGCTGATATACTGTAACTTACCAAAGAATTCTCTGATTTCCTTTTTGGTGCGTGGTACGGGCATTTCTTGCATTGCTTTTACCTTGGCAGGGTCTACCTCGATTCCTTTTTTGCTAACCATATACCCCAGCAGTTTGCCTTTGGTTACCCCGAATACGCATTTCTGTGGATTTAACTTCATCTAGAATTGCCTGAACCTATCAAAGAAGGTCTTGAGGGCAGGAAGATGCCCTTCCCTCTCTTTAGACTTAATGATCATGTCATCCACATAAACTTCTACCTCCTTATGGATCATATCATGGAACAAGATGGTTGCAACCCTTTAGTATGTTGCCCCGGTATTTTTCAATCCGAATGGCATAACTATATAACAGTAGGTTAACCATGGAGTTATGAAAGTAGTCTTATCCTGGTGGTCAGGGTACATTTTATTTGATTGTAACCAGCAAATCCATCAACAAATGACTTCAGGGCGTGGTTGGCGGTGTTATCCGCAATGAGATCAATGTTAGGCAATGGGAAATCATCTTTTGGGAAGGCTTTATTGAGATCCCGATAATTTACACACACCCTTACCTTCCCGTTTAGCTTCGGCACTAGTACTACGTTAGCCAACCATGTCGCACAATCTACTACTCGAATAAACACCATTTTCAGCTGTTTCTCTACTTCTTCCTTAACTTTGAATGACCATCCTGGTATCAACTTTCTAAGTTTCTGTTTGACTGGTCGGCATTCCATCTTAGTGTGGATTTCATGCATTATTATATCCGTGCTCAATCCCGGCATGTCTGCATAGGACCAAGCAAAAACATCGGCATATTCTTTCAACAGCTCATGCAAGTCTTTACCCTCAGCTTTGCTCAATTCAGCCCCGATCTTTACTTATTTCCTATCCTTATCGTTCCCTAGGTTAACTGTAATAGTTTCACCCTCCTCGATTTAGATTCTCTGTTCGTGTTTTTTTGGGATATCATTCATGGATTCGATTTTGCTAAGGTAATATGAGACACGTTTGGATACTGAAGAATTGATACTATCTTATTAATGACAATGCTATAAAAAACATTAAGAAATTCTCTTAAGAGCTTATAATCGCTCATTCTACCCACAATTTTATCCTTTATAATTTCACTCCCTTTCTCACTCAAATTTCCCACATCTTTAACCGGAGGGATCAGTGTGACCGGGTTCGGTATTTGCTTTTCCTCAGTAATTGCCATAATTTTTGTCTCTTCAACGAACATATTCTGTATTATACTTGCTATTTCTTCCCACTCATTTTTCTCATCCTGAAGCTTTATGTCATGACCCCGACCCTCGGTATTGTGCCTCTAGTTTTTTTTGTAGCACAGATCTTCAATATAAAAAATTTTAAAACCCAGCACTCTGTTACCTTCTGAATTGACCCATAGTTCTTGAAAATCACAAAATGGAAAATCTTCCACCTCTTTTACAAAAAACCCATTGAGAGAGGTGTTGATCATTTCGCAACCCAAAATCATCCACGATTTCACTCTCTGTGTCGCATGGGAAACCCAACCCGACCCATTTTCTTCCTTGCATATAGGGTTCGATCGTCTTAGCCATCCCGACCTGTCTATCTCCTAATCCTCGGCCTGGCATATAACCCATGGTATGCATCATTGCTATTACTTGCTCATTCAAAAATGGCACTGTTTCGGGTGGTAGGTATGTGATCTTCTATGTGGTCAAGGCCTGTACCCTCGGTTCATATTAAAAACCTCCCAACTGCACATCTTGGCTTTTTATGCCTAATACTGGCGTGTCTTTAGGCATTATGGTTTTGTCACAATCACCATGTATCACGATAACTTCATCCCCTACCGGGATCTTGATTTTCTGGTGCAAAGAGGAAGGTAGTTCTCCCACAGCATGTATCCAGGCGCGCTCAAGTAGAAGGTTAAAGCTTGACGATATGTCGATGACTTGAAATTCCACCGAAAACTCAATTGGTCCAATCAACAAGCTCAACTCCACATACCCCAAAATCGCCTTTTGGTATTGTCATAGGCCCTTACTGTCACTGGCGATTCTTCCAAGCTATCTTCATCGAGTCCCAAAGCCTTGAAAGTTTTGAGTGGGTAGACATTTATGGTTGCCCCGTTATCAATAAGGACTTTCGGAACTATCCTTCCTTTAGTTTCAATAGATATATGAAGAGCCTGATCATGATTTCTCCCTAAAGGCGACAGGTCTTCATCTAAAAAAAACAAACTGTTCTGTAGACCCAGAGTCCCAATCATGGCTGTTAACTATTCTGTAGTTAATTCTATAGGGACTATGGCTTTATCCATGAGTTTAAGGAAGGCTACTCGATGGAGTTTGGAAGATACTAATAACCCCCAAATGGAGATTTGAGCATGCGTTTTCTTCAACTGTTCAACAACTTGGCTCTTTTCGGGCTGAGCTGCTTCCTTCTTGCCTTCTTTCTTTCCCTTTTCTTAAGTTTAATAAACCTTCTCCGATCGGGTGAGCTGTTGTATCAATTTAGCCAAATTTTCCTTCTCGACCATATCAGATTCTGCGGCTATCTTTGACCAATTAAAGTTGATTGTATCAACGTGTGCTAGAATGATCTTTCTTGAGATGAACCTCTTCCTACTAGGTGCATCTTGCCCAATCTTCACTTTTCTTTCCTGGTAACCCAAACCTTGACGGTGTAGTTGGGTTTTAACAACAATGGGTTTAGCCATGCCCTGATTATTCTTGCCCAACCCTTGTTAGGGCAATATTTTTATCTTTTGCATCCACTTGCTAACGCGAGAATCATACACTGGTTCCTTCGCAACTTGCGGAGTTTTTTTCATCATATCTCGGAATATGACTTCCAAGTTTTCTTCCTCCTCATTTACCCAGCCATGGCCTACACAGCCTTCAACGCGGTAAACTGTTATATCCTTTCCTCTGTTCACCTTTACTGGCTTAATCAAGGAGATGAGTGAAGGGAATTAGGGCAGTGAACAGGCATCACATACACGATAAACTGCACTAATCATTAAACCCTAAGATCTATACTGTTCAATATTAATCGACAAAAAAAATACCTTTCAACACGGCGGATCAAATCCTTCTGTTATTGTCGTCGTCTTAGCGTAGAAAGTACGACGCCTCTACGGTATGCACACACGAACGAGAACGGATCCTTGCTTAGAGTACTAGCACACGATTTTAAGGTTCTCTCTATTTCGCCTCTCCTTTTTCACGTCAAACAAAAGAGACTAATGGTTTTCCTTTTAAAGAAAAACCCTAATGAGAAACCCTAAGCAATAAAACGAATTAGGCCCCAGTCCAACAAGGGCCAAGCCCAATTTGTTTTTGATCCTACTCATTTTGGTGTGAGACCCTGTAGGTTTATACTGCTTTGGCAGTGCAATTAAAAATTCGTTTTAATTATACAAATAGTAAGTGGTCTCTAGTAAGACATTACTACTATCCAAAGGGTATAAAGGTTAAAACGACACAACCTTAAATGATATGCCACATATTAATTTCTTTTGTCTACCGATATCTAGATTGAACATAAGACTTAGGCAAGTGTCATTCTTGTATAATTCAAACTTTATTTCTTGATCTCTAAGTATAATTAATCTTATACAAATGACACCTCATTTGTGCATGGGCATGCAAACATTAATTATACTCATCAAGGGGCCCAAAGATATATTTCTCTCGTTATATGAGAGTGACAAATCCCATCTTGATCAATCACATACCTCTAAATAGTTTATAGTATGCTTAATCATCATCTTTATAATTACTCGATCAAGAGCAATGTTTGATGATGCCCATCACACCAATCCCCATGATGATAACCATGACGATCTCAGGTCTGAGGATAATACGATAACACTCCTCGTAATGCCCCAAAGTGGATCAGTCCAATACATTGTTCCCTAACAAGTATCAGTGTGTTCAGCTTGATATCTCCATATCCATGACTTGTGGAACATAGTCATCAGCTAACTCATACTCTAATCATTATATCAATATGGTCATAGATTATTGACATATGATTAGGGACAAATAATATTATTATTTATTTACTAGCATCCCACAATCAAGTTACGTACTTGATGAACTAGTATTAATACATATTATTCATAAAACAATCTAAAGTAAAATTAAATAAACTTTATTGATAAGAATAAGCAATAGATATCCAAGTACAAATCATCACTTATGAATAGTCCTAGGGCATATCTCTTTCAATGGGATCGCATTATTCTTTTTCAACAAATACGACATTGATGACCTTTCCATGCTTAGGGAGCGGATTCTTCATGACATTTAGTAGTTCTGGGTCAGGAATTCTTCCCGAATCGATTAGATCCTGGATGGTGTGACGTAGGGCCATGCATCGATCAGTGCTGTGTCCTGGGCCTTGGTGATATTCGTAACGTTCGTTGGCCCTCCAGCCTTTAGGGAGTGGGTCGGGGGGAGCCCGGGGGGCCAGTGGTCGTATGATTCCACTTTCTTGTAGTGCGGCCAGGGTTTTGCTTAGTGAGGCTGACAGATGTGCGACATGTCGGTCCTTGCTTTTTCTCTCGGGCCCTTGGCCTTTAGGAGATTTCTGTTCTCGTGGATACTGGAGATTACTTCTCTAATAAGACCCCAAATTCTGTTAAGACCATACTTGAATAATGGTAAAAGTGATTTTCTTGTACTAAGACGAGGCTTTCTTAACCTCAGCGGCCTTTGCCAGTTCTTCCTCAGTTTCGTTGGTCACATGCATCAAAGCTTTGTATTTTTTGAAGTACTGTTGCCCCATGCCATTTCTAATTTTGGGCTTGAAATTTTTGACTATCAATCCTAATTGCTCTTCCTCAGGGACTCGATCGATCATTTGGGATGCCAACTCTCTTTATCGTGTGATAAAATCGCTGACACTTTTAGTTTCTTGCTGTTTAACCATTTCAAGATGTTTACGAGTAATTTTCAGCTCTTTGTTTGACTTGTAGTGCTCCATGAATTCCTTTACGATACTCTTCTAATCGGCCACCCTATGTTTTTCCAACCCCAGAAACAACCTGTGTACGGGCCCTGTTAAAGTCTGATGGAAACCCTAGGCTAAGTGGGCCTCGTTCAAGCCATATAACTGCATAGTACAGATATAGGCCTTAAGATGTAGTTGTGGTGGACTGTTTCCCGAGAATTTTTTCACACTGGGAAGCCTAAAACCCACCGACAGCCTGGCTTCGGGGAAAAGGGATAGGTTTTGGAGATCATCCACGTCATCTGATTTATCAGTCACTTTTTGATTTAATGTTTTCACTTGTTCCTTCAATAGGGTGATGGCCTCATTTTCCTTAGCCTGTTCGACTACTAACTCAGCATATTGCCCCATATACGGATCTAGTTTGTGCCATTTGAAGGGTGGATTATAGTGCTGTTGGGGTTGATTGTGTTCAGGATGAAGCCACATATTTATGGCATCTAGTGCTGATGGGCCTTGGTGAGATAGAGGAACGGGTAGGACATTTTGTTGTGATAGAACATTCTATTGCGGTGGGGGAATTGGTTGGCCTCGGCCTTGATTGTGAGCAAAGTTAGGGTTTAGTTGGTTTGGTTCGGCAGGTGCCCGGGCAGCAAGCAAGGTATCTAGATAGGCCTGAGTAGTTCTCTGCAAATTGGCCATGGTGTTAATAGATTGGTCCATACCTTGTATAATTTGGTATAGTTGTTCTGGAGATAGGGCTTCGAGGTTGATGGGTAAAATGGGACCAGGTGACGGATCCGCTGCATGGTGTTGACCCTTAGTATCATTACTCCCTCCTTCATTATCCTCGACCTGGTCATTATGAAAATTGAGAGCACGTCGTGGCAGCATTGTGAGATGTGAGTCTGGTCTAGTAAGTCTACCTGTACGATCACTACAAGCCTAGCCGGCCAGTGTGTTTCGGTACGAAAACCTGAGAGTAGTGGTAAAAATCGGGACATGAGGGTGGTGTGACTTTTCTAGATAAATGACACTTTCTGCTAATTGATTGCATAATTCTCATAAAAGAGTATGACGATAAAATGCAAATCGAAAACCATTTTTTGGCATTTAAATAAAAACAGACCATCAGTAATAACTTGAGAGCCCCGTGGACAAGTTTAGGGTAGGAATATACATTCCAGGGTGCCCTTATATAGCCTTCCGATTTTTGGAAATTATTTTAGAAAACTCATTTTTGAAAAATGACTTATTTTTTGGAAAACATTTTTAGAAAACATTTTTGAAAATCAGGAAGTTCTTTCCTCTTGGAGTTGCTTTTCATGAAAATAGTGATAGAAAAATTCTCACTAATGATTATTAGTGAAGAATTTCTACGGGCGTGGTTGGACAGCCACCGGCCGTACTTGCCAAACCAAGAGTTGGTATGCATGACAAGGCCTATTGTTCACTAATCTCACAACTGACGAACAAGAAAACATGCAGAAATTCAAGTGTGCTAGGTTGACGCATCATATATGCAAGCGTGGTTTGATGGGTAAGGTTTAGGCTCCATCCTATTTGGCTAGGTCTTGCTATATACCCCAAGGGCGAGTACGTGTAAGGACTTTTTGATATACGTTTTGGGTACATGAGTGTTCTCGTCACTCGATATACCTCGGTTGGTACTTGGCCAAGGAGAGTGGAAATAAGATCTTTCGGTTTATGTTGACCTAGACGAGCCAACTCCCTACTCACTAAGCAGTATTTTCAGGTTGAATAGGGTAATTTCACACTTGCGATAATGCATGATGGTAGTCCGTGCATGCAAAATAACAATCATGAATGTATATTATGATGAGCTCTTTAAGATTTGTTCGAATACTTTCAATTTTTATTTATGAAAAGATTTTCCTAAGACAATAATTAGCAAACAAAAGGGAATCAGGGTATCCACCTAGATCACATCCATATTATCCTAAAACTAAGGCCGAAAAAGAAAAACATACAAACAAAACGATCATCCACGCATATTCTATTGTTTCGAGTCTAATCCTCTTAAAAAATATCAACAGCAGAGTCGCCACTGTGAGGATTCGCGCTTTCGACGCCCGGCCCCTGTGGCAGCGATTCCTCCGATTTTCTGTTTTAATTTTGAAAAATGGTTCGTTTTATTATAAAAAAAAATGAAGATTTGCAAAGGAATCAGAGTCACCAGTTTGTTTTACTAAACAAACAAAAGTCTGTGTAAAAGAAGAACATTTATGAATTAAACGACCTCTTAAACATAATTAATGCGAAACCAGTTGATTCAAAAGGGTTCGGGGATTAAGTTACAAATCAAGAAAGTGTTAAGCACCTAATTCACCCTTGCGGTCTCTAAGTAGAATATGCGTGAAATTATAATCGAACATTTGCATGTTAATTGATGTTATCGCGTATCGGTCCATAATTTTAGGAAAAACGGGATTTTGGGGTGAAGATGAAAATCATGTGCTTCGTATTTCGCCTTTCAATTTTAGAAATTAGTGTGTGTGTGATTTGAAAATTAATTTTGATAATGATAAACAACAAAACGGGTGTTTTTGGAAAGATTTAGGGCTTTTCGAAAGTTAATTGGATTTGGAATTGGAATATTCGACAATCCTCGAGATTTGTTCATCAATAGTGTACCATAATTTAATAATTTAGACCGGCATTAATGAATCCAGTATTCTCATATTGGATATTTACACAAGCACTGCGATTTATAGAATAAACTGAACACAAACGTGTATTGATTCCTTCGTAAACTGAAACTGATAAAATCGAGATTTTATGAAATTAACTGATAAAGATATATTTAAAAACGGTTTATAGCTCGTTCTACGTCTTCAATTTTGAAAACAAGGTTTGAATATGAAATCTGGACTGATTTTGAGATAAACAGCAATTTTTACACACAATTGATCAGTTATAACCGATAAAATAAAGACAGATAAAAAAATAAAGCTGAATTAAAATAAAAAATACTTGAGAGCCTTGAAAATAGTATAATATTATTTTATAGCACTGTTTTCGAAGTCCCAGAGCTGATTCCTGCTTCAAATCGGGTTAGTGCATGTGTATTTATAGTTGTAGAATAATTAATGTACACACCTACACAACAAAAATGAGTCGGTATCAGAGGTCCTCTACTTCGTTCCCGACCTAGTCGCTTCTTCTGTCTTATCCGTTTCCTGGATACCTGAATTTATTTACATAAAACGGGGTGAGCTCACAGTTCAGTAGGGGGATATAACATGCAATATTACGTACAAAATGTAATTAACTATTTAATCATAAATCACGGCTAAACCGATAAAATAATACATGCATGTATATATGCAGGTTACTTCCCTTGTGTCAACCATTATACCGAGAGAATATCGAGGTTGAACTAAATCATAATAATAATAATTACAATGGGCTTGACTGCCCCCAAAAGATACCAAAGCTGGGCCGAACCATAATTATAAGAAAAAGAACGGGTCTGACCACCCCAGAGAATAAATTGAACATAATCACAATATAATATCATTCAGCCCATAAAAGATCATCATCATATCATAATAGAATTGGACCACATGTCCATCCATATCATATCACAGAATCACAAGTGCTTTGCCGAGATCTAGATTTCCAGGTTACTCACTACTAGCTCTAGACAGCCAACCTCATTGCTGTCCCTCAGAGGTTTAGTGATTTTTAACCCAAGGGTACCGAGCCCTACTTATTTTCACATCGGCAAGCACTAGTCAATACATATTCCCTTCATTATCGAAGGGTCAAAATATAAATCATAATCGAACCCATCACGGGACCATATCACGTCCCAGAATGATAAAACAAATATAAGAAGCTTTCGGCACCATAAATACAAGATATATGCCCATATGATAGGCCATAAAAATAGTCTGAACTTGCCGAAAGGTCTCCAAGAATCCGGTTGACACAATAACAATGCACAGTATGCATAACATGCTAATAAATGAATATTTGAAATAACTTATGCCATATAACCACAACAAATCTCTATACATGTCCCTTAATGTATATAATTCATCAATTAATTAATTTCATAAATATAAAATATTTATACTTTCAAGGGATATCTCATGTATATCAAATAATACAAATATATCAAGTATAATAGCATATCTTGTTTCAAATAATATACACATGGCTTTATAAATAAAAAAACATCATCATCCTCATCATATAATAATTCTTAAAATAAAAACAATTAAAATATGATGATTTATATAGAATAAAATCATATTATCAGGTTTTAAAATATAATTAAACCCATACCTCAAAATATTTAGCCCCAAAGAATGAAATTTGAGTTGATACCTGAACCCCGATCAGCATAACTCTAAAATTTTTATATTGTTACTTAGCTCTCGACGTATAGAACAATTTTTCCTTAAGGCTCGACTCAATTCGACGGAGTTTTAATGACCAATTTATAAACAGAACGCTTGCGTACCTATTTTTTTTCTGTTCTCTCGGCTACTAAGCTTAAATGGAAGAATGGTGAAGATTAAATGGAATGGGGAAAGTCGGTGTTAAAGGAAAAAAAATCAAAGTTTTGGCATAATTACGGCATTTAACCTTGAAGTTTCATAACTTTATTATTTTAACCCTGAACTTTTACAACTTTATAATTTAGTCCATACCCAACTAAGATTCCTAAATTCTTCAAAAATTTTACTTAATCAAAATAATATGTGTCTAATTTATTCTAATTACATGACGGGGTATTACAACAACTCACCGCTTAAAGAATTTTAGAATAGCTCACTACATCACTCATCGGATCCGGTGACCTTTTTACATGTTAAACGTGGTGGGAAGTAAATTATTTGGCAGTGTTTTAAGTGTTGCGACTTCGATTTGTCTACCGAATCTTAAATTGCTCCATTATATGGAAACTGAATTTAAAGATGACGCGTCAATTGGTGGGCTCTGCGCCTCAGCTCTTATATATCTAGTTGCACTCTCGTTGAAGATTTGGTTCTTCTTTTGTGTGTTTTGGATAATGTATCTGTCTTGACGTTCTACTCTTGCATTAAAAATATTGGTTTTAAATCACTGTATATTTATATAGTGAGGTATCGAAGCTTAGGTTTGTGATTGTTGCTCTTCAACTTGTCTATCTAGAATTTGTTGATTATTCCCCAGAAGAACATAGTAGATTGAATAACTTTCACTCTCTTGTTGAAGCTCGTATTAATTTTGATTGGTCAATATTATCTTTACGGACTGAAGATCCCACACCTGAGTTTATTCAAGAGCTCTCTACTGTTAAAATCTTTATATTTATCTTATTGATCCACATAGGTTAGTTTGCTTAAATATCGTTTTATATTGATGATATCTAATACTATTTTATACAACTCATATATGTCCACATTCGGGAGAAAATCATTGCTCAATCCCCCACTTAAATTTTCCAAGATGATATAATAAATAATTGATTAGTCAGGTTTTGTCAATGACAATTTTTGTGCTGTGAAAACACTAAGGTTTGATAGTTTGTTAGGTTTAACGTTTTTAAAATTTCCAATCTTGTAATAGTTGAAAGTAAAAGACATGGAACTTATGATTTGTTGATTAATATTGATACAAGAGAAACCCTATTTATAGGGTTAAGATTATACAGTACAATGAGAAGCTTAATAGGAAAAGGAAACCTAAACCTAATAGTATAAGGAAAAATAAATAGAATATTCTAACACTCCCCCTCAAGTTGGTGTATAAATATTAAACATGCCCAACTTGCTGATCAAACTGGAAAATATTTTTTGGAAAATAGCCTTAGGCCATCTCCAATGCATTGGTTAAATTGCACAATTTAACCATTTTGGACCGCAGTCGACAGTGTAAAAGGTAATATGGTAGGCTAAAATTGCAGTGAAATGCTAAAATTGCCATACGCCTACCATACACTCCCCACGATGGAATGTCCATCGTGGGATGTCCCATCACCAATGCCACGATACTATGTCCATTGTGGGAGAAATTAATTGGAGCCACGATGTACAGAATGTCGTGGCTCACCACACGACATTCTGTCCATCGTGTGGTGTATCAAATTTTGAATTTTCGTCCGTTATGTGTAACGGCTCTTTCATCCAAATTTTTTCATAAATAGTCCATTTCTTAGAATTGTTCTCGGCAGTGCACTTCTTTCACTAAAATTGCTCTTAGTTTTTCAATTTTTTCTTTTTGCCATTGATCTATATTAGTTCTGATATTTTTTAATTATGTCTAAAAATCGAGGAGCAAATATTAAAGTTTTTGAGGATGAAACTTTGTGTCGATCTTATATTAGTGCAAGTGTCGATTCAATTCAAGGGACTAATCAAACCTTGGAAAAATTGTGGCAAGTTATTACTGTCAAATATCACGAGCAACCCGGAATTTTAGTTCGAAGGACTTTATCATCCCTTCAGTCTCGATTTTCTGTAATTACTACTGCTGTTACGGTTTATGTTGCGAAATTATCGCACGCAATGAATAATGCTGGTAGCGGAACTAACGAAATGGATTGGGTAAATTTCTATTTTGTTTATAATAATTAATTTTTGTAATTTTTATATTATTACAAAAAATTATTATTAAACTGCACAATTGTACTGTTATTTGTTTTTCGTTCTAAACAGGTCAGGGAAGCTCAAATGGCATATCAATTAGAAAAGAATAAAGTTTTTTCTTTTGATCATTGTTATCAAATATTAAAGGAGTTACAACGTTTTAGTTTGACAACAACATCTTCGAACAGTCAGCACTCCCGTTACGGGCCATCTGAAGAAACCATTGGTTCCTCAATTAACCTAGGCGACGATTCTTCCCCGATTTCTATTGAAGGTCCAGATTTGAATCGGCCAATTGGAAGAAATGCTGCGAAATTGGACAAAAAAAGAAAGGGCAAAGCTAAATTATTAGCTTCCGAAATGGCAGAATTAGAAAGATCTGAGGCATTTAATAAAATGTACGAAGAGAAAGTTGCATCGAATGCAAAAGCTAATGAAGAAATGCGCCTTCACATGTCTCGTTTAGAGAATTTCAGAGAAGAAGAAAGACAGAGAAATATCCGTGAAGAGGCAAGGCGAAATAGAGAAATTGATCTTGCTGAAGAAAATGCGTTAATGTCAATGGATTTAACGCGTATGAATGATCAACAACGGGAGTTGTACAATTACCGTCTTCAAGAGTTTCTAAACCGAAGACGCCAACAATCATCGCAGTTCAATCCGGGCAATCAGTACTTATGAATGGTGTTTTTTTTATGCTTTCATTTAATGTTTTTCTCGATGTTATTTTAATGTATTTGTGTTATGAACTTTTAATGAAATAAATATCGATTTTCATTTCATACGGATTAACAAAGTAAAATACAGCACATTACAAGTGACACGAACATTACAAAGTAAACAATAATAACATAATTAAATGATGTAATTGAACTAATCATCATCAAGGTTCGGCCATTGCGAATATGATTGCGAGTTCTCACGCAACCGTTCTATCTCTGCGTCTTTTTCCAAAATTTGACGGTCTTTCTCCTTTAATTGTTGTGCTATGTCAGCGGAATGCATAAATAATTGATATTTTAATTGATTGGCGCAATTCATTGCGTCGATGTAGGCATTACGCCAAGTACCCCGTGATTGCGTCATAACTGGCGGGGCTTCGATTGAAGGTCTATCTCGTGGCAAAGGCAATTGAATTGTTTCAAAATCCGATGTACAAAAGCTATAACTCCAATCAGGTGCCAACGCTTGTGCAGAGGATGAACCACTTTGACTATTATAAACTCCTCCTACCACCTCGTGTGGCGTACATGGTATTTCAACATCACGGCCTACCAACGCCGCATATCCAACAATGTCGATATTAACCCTTCTTCCAATTGGTGGTAATGAGGGTCCGCCAGCTACATATGCCCAATATTCTTCATAAAGTTCTTTCGTTGCTTCAGATAGATACATAGTACATAGTTCCCAACCATATTGGGCATAATGATCGTAAACATCTCGAGGGATCTTACTCATTTTTTTTGGAGGATCTTTAGGAATAACAATGCCCCCAAATATTTGACGGTAGCACCGTTCGGCCAAATACCAGTTTCCCCCGATTTGGGGATCAAGTAAAAGATACCGGCATCGTGAGAGGTTTAACGAAATTACTTGGATCGGGAACGTCAATGCAATATCGTTTCTGTATGGCTGCCAAATAATTGACTGCATTGACCGCATCTCCAACTGCTGATCGGCAACTTCTAGATTAAACCTCACAGAATTTTTGGCGGTCTCCACATTGTCTAAACTCCATCGGTGGATTCTAGGCCATACTTGAGGTTGTCTGGAAATAAGCTGCGGACATTGAGTTGCCATGTACTCGTAAAAAAAGAACTGCAATTTAATAATAAGTATTAACAAACGTAAATGTCAATATAATTATAATGTTATATAATTCAATGACAATACATATTAAAATATATTTATATGTACCTCAATTGGCTGCCAAAAGAAATTTAAGCTTTTAATTTTTCTTCTAGATGCAACATTCAGACCCGAATACATTCTTGCCAAAATTGCTGATCCCCAGTCATAGCGCCCAACATTTTCAACATCGATGACATAAATTAGCCAAAAAATCGAGCAACTACTACTAGCTATGGGAAAAAATACACACCCTAAAATGTAGAATAAGTATAATCTAACTACAGATTCAGCCCCAATAGCTTCAACTATATCGTCACTGCCCAGATAATTAGAGATAATAGAACCTTTTATCGCTCCGAATTCTATTTCATCTAGGAAAAATGGAAAGTAAGTAGCTATTGTCCCATTTTCCCTCATTAATTCCGCGTCATCCTGTACTTGAGGAATCGGTAATTTATCGCCACCAATGGAAATTCCTATTAAAAATTTCAAATTACAATACATTAGTAGATTTTTAATAAAATTATGTAAAAATAAAATGAATATAACTAAATTTAGTTTTATGTATGTACCTGTTAACATTGTGAAGTCAAGAGGTGTAAAACCTAACTCGCACGTAGGCAGGTGGAATGTATGGGTGGTGTCCCACCAACGTCGACAACATGCTTCAACAACAGTACGATCCGAATTCGGCATTTCTCGTTTAAACAAATCACACAATCCAGTATTATCAAGTAACATTTGTACCTCTGGATTAACTATTAAGTCCTTATACAGATTTCGTGCAGTATGCCAAGTCGACCTTATGTAGAATAAACTACCTTCACGTGTTCTTTTCATTTTAGAAATATGATCACTATCGTCAACAACCCTTTTATAATTAGCAAAAGGGGAAGATGAACTTGCACCTTGATTATTACTAGGACCTCTTTCAGTTTCGGTGTCTGAACGACGTTCGGATGATCTCCTTCTTGCAGTGCTAGGCCTAGCAGCTTGTGTACTAGAACCTCCTTCATTTTCAGGTTCTGAACGACGTTCGGTCGATCGCCGTCTTGCAGAGCTAGGTCTAGCAGGTTGTGTACTAGAACCGCCTTCTTCGGGAGGATTTGAAACACTAGATCTCCCGAAATATCTTTGAATTCTTTTCATTATGCTGACAATAAATAATTATATAACATGATTACATAAAATGCAAATAAAGTTTATATATGATGCGCAAATATTAGTATACCACTATGACTTGTTAGCACATAATGGATTTTTTTACTTTTATATAAACATTTTTTGTTTTACAAAAAACTTTATATAAACATTTTTTGTAAAACAAAAAAGTTTATATAAACCTTTATTTAAAATAAAAAGTTTATATAAACCTTTATTTAAAAGAAAAAGTTTATATAAACCTTTATTTAAATAAATACTAAATATGAGTTTTATTTAAAAATTACATTTGAAGAAAATAAATCTTATTATATTGAAGTGTGTGGTAATGTGTATGGTTGTGTGTATGATTAGTTCAAAAATCATCTCGAGATTTTGTGAACAAGAATAAACTTATGGTGTGAGTAATTTGATTTTAGACATATTATTATGCTACAACATGTTATTGGTAGATTTTTTTTAAACATGTAACTATTTATTGTGATATTATAGATAAGTTGACATTACATTTTAAACATGTAATTATTAAAAATAAAATAATATAAAATATGAAACAAACAAATAAATTTATATATAATAAATCAAAACATTACAAAAATTAAATAATACCTTTGTTATCTTCAAAAAAATTAGTCTGCCTCGAAATTGGGAGAGAATGATTAATGAAATTGAATGTATATATATGAGGAGTGAGAGAAATAATATATTTGAGATGGCATTAAAATGGGGGGAGAGAAGTATAAATATATTTTGAAATCCTACCGTTAAATTAAACAATGAGCCGTTGGGTTTCGTCCGTTGGAGCATCCCCACGATGTTCATTGTGTCGTGGGGCTCATGATGACTAGGCAAGCCACACGACACAATGTCCATCGTGTGGCTTAATGCAAAATTTTTCCCGTGTGCGCTGCAGATGTTTATCGGTAGTGTAAGGTAAAATTGCTTTTTTAGCTTACAATATTGACATACACAATGGAGATGGTCTTAGTAAGAACATCAGCCAACTGATCTTCCGAACGTATATGAGGCACCGCCACTACGTTTTCTTCTAATTTCTCTTGATAAAGAACCTATTCACTTCCACATGTTTCGTTATATCATATTGAACTGGATTTTGAGCGATATCACATGCTGCTTTCCTATCGCAATATAACATTATGGGTTCTCTCGGTGGATAACCTAAATCAGTCAATAAATTTTTCAGCCATAATAACTCTTGGACTCCCATTGCCATCCCTCGATAATCAGCTTTAGCGCTTGAACGAGACACGACATTCTGTTTCTTACTTTTCCAAGTAATGAGATTTTCACCAATAAATGTGAAATAACCTGATGTCGACTTTCTGTCACTTACATTCCCGACCCAGTCAACATTAGTGTGTCCTTCAACTTTTAAAAAATCACCGTTCTTTGCAAGTAAAATCCCTTTTTCCTAGAGCTGCCTTCAGATAACTTATGATCTTTATAACGGCCTTCATTTGCTTTTCTCCAGGATTATGCATGAACTGACTCACTATACTCAACGCATAAGAAATGTCTGACCTGGTATGCGTTAAGTACATTAGTCTTCTTACCAATCTCTGATAATGCCTTTTATCAATTAGTACTTGACCAGCTTCAATTTTCAACTTCAAACCATCTTCTATAGGTGTTTCTGATGGTTGGTAGGCATACATTATAGTCTTACTTAGTAAATCAAATGCATACTTTCTCTGAGATAGGAAAATGCCTTTTGAAGACCTGGACACTTCGATTCCCAGGAAATACTTCAATTCACCAAGATCTTTCATCTCAAACTCCTGAGATAGATATTTTTTTAGTGCTTCTCGTTCTTGTGGATCATTCCTAGTAACCACCATGTCATCAACGTACACAATGAGTGCTGTGATCTTCTCATGGCACTTCTTTAAAAATAACGTATGATCGGAATTATTTTATTTGTAACCGAATTTTTTCATTGACCTAGCGAATCTTCCAAACCAAGCTCTCGGAGATTGTTTTAAACCATACAAAGACTTTTTTAATTTACATACTTTATTTTGATGTTCCACAAGAAACTCATACCCATGTGAAAATTCAATGTATACCTTTTCCTCCAAGACCCCATGTAAGAATGTATTATTTACATCAAAATTTTATAGCGGCCAGTCCAGATTTATTGTTAAAGAGAGCAAGACATGCAGTGTTAATTTTTACCACTGGTGCAAATGTCTCCAAATAATCAATCCCATGTGTCTGGGTGTAGCCTTTCGCTACTAGTCTTATTTTGTATCTTTCGATGGTTCCGTCTGCCTTATATTTCACTGTGTACACTCATTTGCAACCAACGCACCTTTTTCTTGGTGGCAACTCAACTATATCCCATGTACCATTCTTCTTTAAGGATTTCATCTCCTCGTCCATAACTTTTTTCCATGTTGGATCACACAAGGCTTCCGCAAACTATTAGGAATAGATACAGAGGATAACTGATTTATAAATGACTTATTCGATTCAGACAGCCTGTCATAAGACACATAGTTACTCATTGGGTATTTAGCTTTACTAGTAAGATCAAGTCCATATGTCTATTTAGGAATGCCACTATTATTTCGATGATGCAGTTATTTTCTAGGAGGTTCAGGAGAAGATACCTAATTTTCAGACTCAGACAAGTCAGAGGGATTTTTAGACTCAAACGTGTTAGAGGGAGGCGATTAGTTATTTGTGTCATGCGATGACAATTAGAAGCTTGAACTTAGAACATTTGACTGTTGTGGCGAGCCTGGCAGTGGGAACGCGTCATCAGTCCAAGTCGGTAGTGACGGGGAGACTGAATTTAGTAGTGAACTTGATGTGTAGCCCACAAAGTCGAAGCTGGTCACATACATTTTTCGTCATCAGTCTAAGTCAAAGTTGGCTGTGAGATCTCAACCTGGATTAACTCGGCCCCATTACTACAATCAAGAGCTTGAACTTCATTATAGTGCTCCCCCTAAAGTTCAGTCTGTTGAAAGTACATCTCTCCTTCATGAAATATTACATCCTTGGTCACATACATTTTTCGTGAAGGAGAATGATAACAGCGATACCCTTTTTTATTAGATGTGTAGCCCACAAAGACACACTTGAGAACACGGGATTTGAGCTTGTTTCGATGCTCTTTGGGTAAGTGAACAAATGCAGTACAACCAAATATTCGTGGAGACAAACTTGATGTTTTATGAACCAAGACTGCTTTATGGAGAATATCGAATGGTGTTTGAAAGTTAAGAACTATTAATGGAACACGATTGATCAAATATGCAGCAAAGGAAAAAGCTTCACCCCAATAAGACACCGGAGCATTAGCCCCAAGTAATAATGCCATTACTACTTCGAGCAAATAGCGATTCTTCCTTTCTGTAACCCTATTTTATTGAGGTGTATACGGGCATGTAGTTTGATGGACCATTTCATGTTGTTTAAAATACTCCTATAAAGTGGTAGCCATATATTCACTTCCATTATCACTTCGAAGTACCTGGATATTAGCGTTATATTGCGTACTAATTTGTTTATGAAATCGCTGAAATAAACAACTAACTTCATTCTTTGACTTCATAGAACATATCCACGTCATTTTAGTGCAATCATCAATAAAAGTAACAAACCAACGAAAATCACTCAAAGAAGTAGTAGGAGATGGGCCCCAAATATCAGAGTGAATCAACATAAAAGAAATTGAACATTTATTTAATGATTATGAAAAAAAAGTACGATGGCTCTTTGCCAATTCACACGTTTCACACTGAAAAACGAAAATATTAACATTCTTAAAAAGTTTAGGAAATAACTTATGTAAATAGCTAAACGACGCATGACCCAAATGACGATGCCACAATCAAATTTTATTTTCAACTTTTCTTTCTTAGGTAGTGCTAGTTTGTAGGGCCTGTTGTAACTGGTTTATACTATTCACTGCCAGGTCTAAGTAGTATAATTTGCCCCACCTAATCCCATAACCAATCGTTTGCCTTGTCTGAATATCCTTAAAAACACAATAAGTAGGCCAGAAAATAACAATACAATTTAGAGCATTAGTAATTTGAGTAACAAATAATAGATTGTAATTGAGGGAGGGAACTATGAGCACAGAGTTTAAATTCATGGTATCTGATAAAGGTACTATCCCTTTCAACAATAATAGGAATTGGGTCACCATTAGCCGTGGAAATGAAATTGTTTGATGAAGGGGTGAAAGTAGTGACATGTCTAGAATCGAATGTCATATGATCTGTAGCACCAGAATCAATTATCCAGATATTATTCAAAACAGATACATAATTTAAAGCCTTACCAGGTGGCCAACAGTGGTAAGCAATCCTGAGAGTGATCCCACCAGTTTGGATAGCCAATTACTTGATAGCACCCTTTTTTAGAATGTCCAGTTTATCCACATACCAAACAAGGCGGATATTGGGATTTGCTTCCCCAATCATTTCCATTAACTTTTGCTTGATTCCGCCAGTTTGAGTTCTTTCAAAGCTGATCTTGATTATTCTGTGGGACACGATTGCGAGCTACTATGGTTACAACATCTGTATTAACAAAGTCATTGTTCATAATTTTTCGCCTGAAGTCTTCTCGACGAACCAATGCATACATTTTTTCTAGTTCTGGAATAGAATATTTTTGTAAGATTTCACCATAGATTTTTTCAAGATCGTTGTCTAAATCGGCAAGAAATATATGAACTCGTAAACACTGAATTAATTTTCTGTAAGATTCAATATCATTCAGACTTTTCATGACCACTTTATCGCGATGATCTAAATCACTAAAGACTTATGTCAAGTCCCCACAATACTCAGAGAAGGATCTGCCATTTTGTTTAGCTGTAAATGTCCTTTGATTTAGGGTAAAAATTTATAACTCGTCAGCTCCATTATAAAAAGCCTTAGACAGAGACTTTCAGATTTCTCGTGCAGTAGGAACCCGAATATATCACTTCATAATCTACAGTTTCATGGACATTAGAAGCCATCTTTTCACCCTCTGATTGTTTGGATACCACACTTCATATTCTAGAGTTCATTCTCTCGGAATCAAAGTCGTACCACGAATAAACGAGAAATTTTATTTTTCTGCAATATGCATCTCCATCAGTTAAGACCATATATTATAATTAGTTTCATCCCATGTAACCCCGATGTTGAATGATGAACTATCAGTCTGAACAATGATTGGGGATGATTCATTCTTCGATGATTCAGTAATTATAGTCGGATCAGTAGCCATTGTGTAATATTATAATTAACACTAAAAAATAGAAGTAGATTTTGTAAACACGAAGCCTGGATTTAAAATCAGAAGGGTCAAAAATCCTTGGAGCCGGTCAAACCTGGTCAAGAACAGATTAAAAACTAACTGAACTAGTTAAAAAAGCTTGCGGTGAACTGGTACTGAGAAATTGAGGCAAATTTTGGAAAATTCGATGCTGGATTTAAAATCAGAATAGTCAAAAATCCTAGGAATTGGTCAAACATGGTCAAGAACCGATAAAAAACTAGCTGAATCGGTAAAAAAAAACTTGTGGTGAACCCGTTCAATTAAATCGGAAGCTAATAACGTCAGGAACGGCAGTTAACGACGCATGAATGTTTGTGGCGGGATGGATCTAACGGGTTTGGTGTGTGCGGGCGCGTGGCTTTGGATTCCGCGATGATTTTTTCATGGTTGTGATCGTTTTGCTCAGACGAAGAGATTGGTGTATTGGTTTAGTGATTTTGATAAAATTTGAGTATGAACGTGGCTTCGATTTTGATTTTAAGGTTGGTTCTTGTGGCTCTGAAATCGAGGCAGAATTTTTTGGTTTTGAAATTGACTTTTGTGGCTAGTTTTGTGATTTTTAAAATAGGGTTTTGGTTGTAAAGAGGATTTTACAACGCTCTGATACTAAGTTGAAAGTAGAAAGCATGGAACTTATGATTTGTTGATTAATATTGATACAAGAAAAGCCCTATTTATAGGGTTAGGATTATACAATACAATGAGAAGCTTGATAGGAAAAGGAAACCTAAACTTAATAGTATAAGAAAACTAAATAAAATAAGGAAAAATGAATAGAATATTCTAACAGTAATTTTTATTGAAATTTTTGCGATGACATTAAGGTTTTATAGTACCACCGTCCATGGCAAAGTCCAGTAAAGCTCCTAAGGAATACTCAATTTTTATACCGACTATGATTTCCCACTGTATATATGATTTCATACAATAACTAATTAGTTGTTTTTCCTTTAATTCAAGGTATTTGGTGGTCTGAAAGCAAATTTACAGTGTTTCTGAACCTGACAAAGTGGAGTATCACATTTATGATGATTATGGATGTTTTTTTTTAAAAAAAAGTTATAGTAGGTCTAAGTCTCTCCCTTAATCCTACAAATAAAGAAAACCTCCCCACCCACCCCATGAGTCGAAAGGTCACCACAATTGTATGACATTGTGAAGACATTCTTGTATGTATTTAGACTCAACTCAAATTGAGTTGTGGAATTATATTGGTTTGTTGTGAGCAGTGAAGATGAAAATTTGTGAGTATATTTTGAAAAATGCTAAAGTTTTAAAGAAGTTTGATTTACACTCACACGGCTTTAAGTGTAATACCCCGTACTTTTAATTTATTTTAAATTGAAGTATATTAGCTTATTTATACTCATATGAGTGATCATTTGGTGATTCGGGTGGTTGGAATTGATTTCGGTTGGTAAATAGGAAGTTTTTGTTCTTTGTGATTTGTTGATTTTAGCTAACTTTGAGCTATTGTAACTTCTTCGTTTTATATCCGATTTAGATTTTTTTCGCAAAAGTGTCCAAATTTCATACCACTCTACAACTTTTCTACAACTTTTGTGTTTTGTCCGAAAGCCAATTCACATTCTGTGTTGGTCAAAATAGCATACGAAGTAGGCCGGTTAGTAAATTCTGGTCATTCGGTAGCGCTTTGGCAGAGCGCTGTCTTCGGAGCATTTTTGGGATTAATCTATCCACAATTTGGGAAAACTTTCTCTTAGGAAGTTGTAGATCTTTGAATTAACTTTCCATGGACATAAACATCATCCAAATCCGAGTTCCAAGCAAGGAATTATGACTAAAATACCAATAGTGGTCAGTGCTGTGAAATCGGCTTTGGCTGAGAGCTCCCAAGATAGATATTGGGAGGGACAAGATCGATCTTGGAGCCCTGGAGACGAGTTTTCTAGAGTTTTAACCTTATTTTTTCACCATTTATCACCTTAACACACAAAATTCAACCCAAACTCACTTTTATCAACTAGAAGGCTCTAGAGAAAGATAGAGGTGGGTTCTTTGAAGGATTCTCACTCATTTTTCAACACCAATCCAAGATAAAAGCTCCAAATCCTTCGAATTATCCTTATGGTCACTATTCATCATCTTCCTTGTGAGCTTTGCTTGGGGAAATACCGAAAGTTTCATCTTTTCTTATTCTTTTTCACTAATAAGTCGAGGTAGGGGTTTATATGCTCTTAAACTTAAAATTTTGGCATTGTTTTATGAATATCATCGTAGTTTCACTTCATTTGTCTTATTTATCTAAAGTATGGCCTATAATATGATGTTTTATGATTAATAAAGACCTAAAAGTGAGGTTTAAGGCCATAGATGCTATGTATGATAATATGATTTCATTTGACTAGAAATGGATGATTTATACATGTATGTTAAATATGATGATTTTGCCTATTGATATCAATGATATATGATTAATTAAAGTATGAATTCATGTATTTAAGCAAGATATGCCATCTAGGCTTTATGATTACACGTTATTGATTCATATGGATGTTCTTTGGGTATGTATGTGTTGATTTGACAAGAAAAGGGTTTTGTATACATTAAAGGACATGGACATGATTTTGATAGAGTTTATATGGCATATGTAATATCTACCTTATATTTGATGCATGAAGTGGAACAAGATATGCTACTTAAACTTGTTATCTATGTAATATAGACTTGTAAGCGATGTTCCTTGGATATACATGCTTGGTTATTTCCAAGTGGATTTATAAATGGGTTATGTATGCGCTAAGGAACATGGATACATTATGAATGAAGTTTAAGTGGCATGTGTTGTCTTTAGTTGTCAAAAAGAGCATGTATGCATGTTATGCATCACTATTGTGTTAACCGCAATCTTGAAGATTCTTTGGCAAGCTCGAATTCCCTTATGGCCTATTGAATGGGCATATATCTCTTATTATGATGTTGAGAGCTTTATTATATATATATATATATCTGTTTGGAGGCTACATGGAGGCTTATTTCTCATGGCAATTCATAAAAGTTTCATTTATATCTTGATATTGTCTTATCGGATATGATTGGTATATTGATCTTTTGGAAATAATTGTACTTGGTCATGGATGACCATGGTGATGTGAATTCTGTATAAATATCTATTTTCATGGTGTTTGCTGGGATGGAAGAATAGGTAGGGCCCGGTGCCCTTGAGTTGAAAAGCCCTAAACCCTTGGGGTATATTATTTGGCCTCCTATAAGCCACCGGCGAAAGAGCCGGGAACCTAAGCATCGGCAATGCACCATTGGTTGTATTCTTTTCTATGGAAGATGGACGGGTTGTTGTTCCACTTCCTAGGTATGATGACGGTATGCCATTTTGAGGCAATGGATTCCTTGATGAGATTTCAGTTCAGGTTTTCTTCGACAGGAACTATGATTATGTTGTATGCTCTTGGAGCGAATGGATTATATATGGCCATCTTGGCTTGGTTTCTCATCGATATGCATCATCAAGATTCGAAAATGGGTTGACACAAATAGAGCTAACTTGCATATGCATGAGCACGCATCATTATGAACTAATTATATTTTGTGATATGTTATAAATAATGTTTGGATTAGATGACGAAAAGGTTTATTTGGTTTACGGTAATATATTAAGGAATGTTTTCAAAACTTTCCTTTCTACTTTCCCCCTACTGAGCTATGAGCTCACCCCGTGTTTTATTTATAATCACAGGTATACAGGGGGCGAACGATGGTAACGGGACTACGGGTTCGGGAATGAAATAGATGGCTCTGATACAGATACATTTTTGTTATGTATATGTTATCTCGGGAAGCCATGGTTAGCCCGAAGTATTATCTACAGACTTGCAACTACTTATTTTGGTTTTTGTATATTGGTTACTTTTATGCATAATTATGTACAGTACTATCTTCTTCTATTTTCCTGATTGATATGTGTGATATTTACTGTTTGAATTCCTTTATATATTTGCATATATACCTATTTTAGTCAATCTAAGATGGGTTAGTAGCACTCCAGGTCTTAATTACGGGTGTTATCATGTAGATTAAGGCAGGGGTGTTACATTAAGAGTAAAGAAAACTACCCGAACGCTACCAAGCAGTTTAAATCAGGCATGCACAACAAAATATGTTGTTAGAACTAGTATTTTATTCGCAACAAGGAAGCGCTACTGGAGATCAATTATTAATCTGAACTTTGACTATTCCTTAATTAACTATGCTCACAATTAATGTCGATCGATGGATGGTATTCGATTAATTGTGCTTCATGAAGTTTGTATATTGAGCATTGCTTCTGCTCAAATTCTCAACCTTCGAATGAATTCGTTCTCCAATGTGTCAAGATTATGATGCTACTTTCTGCTACTCGTGTGATGCTAGAGAAATTGACATTGGCATTCTTTGTTGGGGAAAGACTGGTTTACTACCTTGTGGGCTTAATTTTTACATGTCAAAACACTACTAGTACTTGAATTGTCTTTGAGCGTTCACAAAGGTTCCTACGTCGGTTTGTCTACTAAATCTTAAAAGTGATCGATCTTGAAAGAATGGAATTTAAAGATGACGCGTCAATTGGTACACTCTTATCTAGCTGCCCGGTCCCTTAAAGATTAAATTATGAATTCCTGTGTGTTGGATTATTTAATTTATGAGTTGTTAACATTTCTGCTCTTGCATAAATAGAAAGAAAATAAGAAAGATAAGTTTTAGCTTTTGACTAGTGCTTCTTGCAGCATCAGTTGCTGCTTCAAAATTACTTTAAAAACAGTTTGTGTTTAACTAATGGATGGATGTTACCAAATGAATTTAGCATTTTCTCAGCTGCATGTAATCTATTTTAATAAGCCAAAGTCCTTTAGGGAAAATAATTGATGAATATATATTATTACTTAACTCTTACTCATCTTATATTTTAGTTTTGTTACCAAACAAATTCTTATAAACATTTTTATTGGTTTGAAGTAACCCTTGATCACCTGGGTGATTTTATTTTTTTAGTGAACGTATTTCTCAAATGTCATGGAACCATGGCCGTGAGTTTGAAATGATAATTCTTTTATGAAGACCGCGCTGATTTGTTCTATCTCTTACAATATTATATAAAGAAACATTAATTATCTGCAACAAATTCGGATCATATGACTTGCTAGCTTGAGCTAAGAAAATGAAGAAGCTCTATTAGCTTTCATACTATTTTCTTGAAAATTCTAATAGCGGTTACACTTAGTAAAAGTTTACGTCCATATAAATAAATAAATAAAACATGTTGAATAGCATGATATACATTGTTGGCCACTACCTAATAGCTTAAGTTTTTAGGAGATATGGTTCCTAACATTGTATCAGAGCAAGTTTTGCACAAAGTGCACCTTTGGCTTGGTTTGTCTCTCCACGTGCTAGTGGGGGTCGCAGTGATGGGGAGTGTTGAAGAGCATGATATATATTGTTAGCCTATTACCTAACAGCTTAAGCTTTTGGAAAAGATAGTTCATAACAAAATATTAATTAAGAATAATATTGTTAAAAATAAATCAATATAATTTTTTTGTAAGTTAATCCATTAAGTGGATAAACTTAATACTAACCTAATATTGATAAACTTAAAAAACCTTTAAATTGGGAATAGAGTAATTAATAGAACAATTGGATAGAATATATCGAACCAATCCTTATAGGCCATGTTCTTTCGCGTAATTTTGAAACAAGATTTAAGGCTTTGAAATTTTGAATTATAGAGTTTGAATTTGATCTAATTAAAACATGTAAATGGATAAAAATCTCATTCAAACTCAACTTATATTATTATGTTTTGATAATTTATAAAATACTTATGAGAATATTTAAAAATTTAAAAAGAACACCTAAATTAAAAATAGCTAATTAGGTTTTAACCCTAAATTTTTAACCCCCTGTATAACAAAACCCAAGACATTTTAACAAATTTGTGAACAACCCAATTATTTTGCTTTTAACCCAATTTTGAAGTTTTTTTTTTTATTTCTTTCAAATATTCTAGCTTTATGCCCTTTGTGCCCTCCATTCAAATTATATTTCTTTAGAGTTGTTTCTTTTAAATTTATTATTGGATAAACATGTATTATCTTTTTTAAGTGAGTTGTTAATTTGTTAGGATTCAAATTAATTTATCTCTCCTTTTAATATATTTATTAGATAAGCATGTATTATATTTTTTGTTTCATTTCACCCTTTACTATATTATTGGATAAGCATGTATTGAATACATTTAGGAATAATTATGATGATAACCTTTAAATAGAACAACGTTGTCACAATTATGTATTATCTTACATTTCCATACAAAATGGACTTAACCATTGACCCATTACCTCCACAGTCACATTGTGTAATAAGAAGTCCAAGGAGACACATTATCTCCGAAGTTAAAAAAAATTAGTTATATTATAATACAGAACAATATGACTACAACCAAAAATAACAAATGAAATTCGTGTGTTAAATGAAAAGCTGACTATAAAAGTTGTGGTGAAAATGACGGTTGATGTGGTTTTTTCTTTTTTTTTGGTCTACGGTTGATGTGTGTTATATTAGTTGGGTTTATGCCCGACCCAATTTAGGGTCTCGTTGATGTCCATAGTAAATATTCTTAAAAAGTACAAAAAAAAATCCAAACTAGTTATGTAATTTCCAGGCCCATTTACTAGCAAATATATGTCAATCAAGACCAAAAAAAGAAGGAAAAAAAAAGTCCATCTGAGGTGCATCACTTTTAGTCGGTCTACACAACCTAGAGACCATGGTTAATTTCCTACCTCTTTGGCATACTTCACAATAAAAAACCTTATCTATTAAAGACTTTCATTTTATCTTCATCAATGGTGCATTGCTATTCTATCTGTTAAGGAATTCCTCTTTTTTTGTACCTTTTCAATCCAATATATAGTGGGATGAGCTACAATCATTTATGGTAGATCACAACACTCTGGAATGCAGGTAAGTCATATAATACTAGATATGTTCATGGTATGTTTTTTTAAATATGTTTCGTGGACATACTAATTGAAATGCATCTCTAATAAGCACAACAATCAAAGAAAATTCAATATGTCATGCATCTCGTAAAAAAGGACAATTAACACGCTGTGATCATATATAATTATCACCTACTATAATGATCGAAACTCGTCTCATATATTATATTGTAGACTAACACGATTTAATTGCATCATATAGTAACTCGAATACTGGAAAGTGTTTTAAATGTATTATACTTTATTTGTTCTTTGTTGATAAGTTTTACAAATCAAACAAATCTAAATGAATACAACATCAATCAGATATATATGTGTCATCTAACAATAATGTTTTGTTGTTGCAGGAATAATGTGCAATCAAAAAAGTTTTTCAACCTTCGTTATGATGAATAATGACTTATGATTCTGTAAGATTAGAAGGAATTATTTTGCAGCTGGATATTGTTCAAGGTACACAATAATTAAATGCCATTTTTACTTAAGAAAAATTATATTTGTAATGACTGCCCCGAAAGTATCTTAATGTGCATTATATGACTACATGTGTAATTTGATTAAGCCCATAAATTGCATTTCTAAAGCCTTAAACAAGGCTCAATTAGCTTCTAATTACCATATAAAATAGGAAATTGCATATAAATTCAGTTTAAGCATGAAAAGAAGGCATTGTATTGTATTTCTGTGTTACTAAGCCATTATGCAAGATAGAAGGTTGAAAGCGAAAAAGTGCAAGAAGAAGGTCCGCAGAAGAAGTCAAAACCCATTCAGAAGCCTGAGACAAGGAAAACTCCACAAACTACCCCCAAAGCGCTAACCAGAAGAGAAAAGCAAGTCCCCAATCATGAATGATGTGAATGCAAGTGTCCAAGAGTGCTTTTAAGAGGAAAGAAGCTCAATCAAATCAATTCCAAAAGTTTTCGAGCAAAACCGAGAACAGCCGTAAAAAGTCCGAGGTTGTAGCTGATTAAAGTTTTTCTAAAATAGGAATTTGAAGAAATTTCCAGAAATAGAAGTTGTAGAGAATTAAATTACCTACACGTAGGAGAAAACGGTTCTTCAATTAGAGTTCGGAGAAAAAATTTATGAGCAAAAGAATAAACATCCAAAAGAAAAAGAAAAAAGAAAAAAAAATATGAGGATTGATCCTCACTTGTTTTTTTGGCCCGTTTTCGGTTTTTGGCTTTTTTCGACTCGTTTCTTCAAGGATTATTTAACCCACGACCCTAGACACTTGTGGGACATATAAAAGACCACACATATCATATTTTAGGGGAGTACAGCAGTCATACTACAATAGAACAGAGAGTTGAGAGTACCGTAGCTTTTTAGGAGCTTTTACACTCGTCTATCAATTGAACTTTGAGAGTTTTCTTTCTTCTTTCTTTAAAATAATTGTTAGTTGAGTTTGTTTATGGAATATTGAGGCTGGACCATTGGTGTAATCAATATTCAATTTATCATTATATCAAGTTTCAATTGCAATTGCTGTTCTTTATTCGGGTAAACCCTAGTTTTCTAATTTCTTGCGATTCAATTGTTTTTAATGGTTTGTTTGCTTAGATATTCATAGATTAGTTGTTAGGGTTCATATACATTTTGGAATTAACCCTAAATCCACGTTTTAGGGGCTGGTTCTAGGGTTTATAGACCCGTTTTATTGGTTTTTCATCAATTTATGCTTGTTTCTCGTTCTATATTCAAATAGTTTGTTGTTTTTTAATGCTATTCATATGTGGTTCATTGTTCATCATAATAAATCTAATTTTCCTTAATTTTTAAGGTTTAAGTCAAAATTCCTCAGTTTATGTCCGATTTGAGTTTGTTTACTATTTTAAGCATAAAATCTTCGTTTTAAATCGGAATTTTGTAATTCCAAAGCCAAAAGTTTTTAAATTTAATTTTATATCTTCTTAGGTATGTGTCTACTATTTTTCATAATTTCAAATCTTGTTTTCTTGTTTAATTTGATTATGTCTAGCTAAACCGTTAGTTAGAGGTCCGTAATGAAAGATGCGCATTTAATTCTTAAATGTAATATAATTTGGGTTTGAATATGATTTTTCCATTGGTTATAGATCACCTACTAAATGTATGAGTAGTTTCTTATTTTTGCATGCTTGAAAAATATATTTTCATAAGTTAACTCAGAAATTCCATTTGATTAAGAATCGTAAAACGTCAATTCATGGATTTTCACACCAAAATCCTAACGTGACTGATTTGAGGATGGTATTTATCCTCTAATTAGTTGGGTTAATTTCTTAAGTGAATTGGATGATTTGGCGCTATTTTGGTGTTTATTCACGTAAGTGCCAAAAAAATGCTAGTTTTGACTTTCAGTATTCTTTCTAAGACGAATTTGATTTGAATCACGTTCAAACATATTCAAACCTTAGGAGAATGTTAAGCTACTGATTTTTGGGAAGTTTAATCAACTTGGATTGTTTTTGTCATGCACTAATAATACTAGGTCTCAAATTATACATTTTCAAAGTCAAAAAGCTTCACTATGGAATTCTTTTGCTCAAAGCTAGTTTATATAGTCTTTGTCACGCATGGGTTATGATATACTTGTAGTAGAAATATAATTGGATGGTTGGAAGGTCTAAGAGCTGAATCTTAGTAAAAAATCCTATTTAAACTTAGATTTGAATTATCCGATTGGACTAGTTTCGTACTCCCTAGTTACGGATAACGTTTGTTTCTTGTTGGTTTAAATTTATTTAATATTCTATTTTGTTCAATTAGTACGTTGTTTTCTTTTATTTATTTATTTATTTTTAGTTCAATTGCATGATCCCCTAGTGCATTTAGGAAGCCTTTTAGGTAGAAAACTGGCGCTTGTGGATTCCCTTTAATTTTGCACCCTAGAACTAGATTTGCTTTTAGTTTTAGTTTAAGTTAGTTAGTAGTCTAATTTAATTTCATTTTTCCTTTCCTATTCCCCATTTAAATCATCTTTTCTTTTCCCTTCTTGCCCCTGAGAGAGATAATAGAAGAAATAGGTTCCTTACCTTCCCTGTGGTTCGACCTTGGACTTTCCAAGTATATTATAACTTGACCGCTTGCACTTAGGTATAATACTTCGCATTTTTTGAGCGTAGTCATAATTTATACCCTAAATAACGATTTTAATTTTAAAAACGATTTCTTAATTTGAATTTGAAAACTGTTGAATCTTAATAACTAACTCAATCTAGGATCTAATTATTTTTAGTTGTCATTTATTTTTGAAAAAAGGGCAATATTGGAAAAACAATAAATAAATTAGAAATACTAAAATAATTAATTAAAAAACAAAATCACACTTATCCAAATAGTGTGGGGCAATAACTAATTACCAAAAAGGGGTGGGATAAATGTAAAACAATTCAAAAATACTGGGCTAAGCACAAAAAGCCCCTATTAAAAATCAACATATATTAAAATTTTGTAAAAAAGCACAACCATAATGTTAAAATGAATGGGATCCATACCATAAAAGGCATTCTCCCAATTAGACCAATGAAAATTTAAAAATATACAAACTTTGGATTATATTTGATATGTAGGACATGACATATAAGATAAAGTTATCATATCTAGTGTTTGTGCGCTATTGGTTAGTATTAGATACGAGGGTGTAATACTTATCTTCCAAAGTCCTCTTATCCTATCAATAAAGTGATTAAACAATCCCACCGGGTGGGAGTGTATAATCCGAACCAAATGAAATTAAATAATCATATTCGACGTTCTTATATTCGATGAGTTAAATGCAAAAGAATTCCTCAATCCTTAAAACCATGAGTCCTTTTTCATTTGGAGAAAATAATGTGAATTACATGAAAAATGACTTTAATTTAGGACGTGAGGTAATATTTCATTAATTTGTTATTCTCCACCATGATAATTCTTTTGAAACATAATCCGTCATCGATGGGATAAAATAATACCACTTATAAGTTATATTCAGTTCTTGTGGGGTAAATGGAAATTAATCATGTATGCTATGTTGTCCATTGTTGTATCAAACATGTCATATTCTGCAATATTATGATTTACTTATCTTATCATTTCCGACAATAAGCACATTAATCCTATCTTTAACTTTGCACGACAAACACACCGCAAGAAAAGTTTAGTGCAAAAGAGATGATCTTTTTTTGCTACAAATGATAAATAAATAGATCTTGTATTTGACTATGCGAAATGGGAAAAAAGTTTGCGGTAATAAACATTAATAGGATAAAAATGTTAAACAAAAAATATTTCACAAAAAATTGATCCTCAAATTAAAATAAAATATTTACTATATTGTGTACATGTATACCATAGTAAGTTATACTCCTCTCATCCCAAATTGCTAGTCCCTCTTTCTTTTTTTGGATGTTCCAAAATAAATGTCCACTTTTCATAAAAGATAAATACATATTTATTTTGCCATTTTTATTTTCACTTTTCAAGTAAAAGTTTTGAATAAAAAAAAGGGTAAAAAGAAAAAGTCAATATAAATTAAGCAAAAAGTGCAATGATGATGTTGGGTCCTTACTAAGTTAGATTTCCTAAAAGAGACCATCAATTTGAGACGGAAGGAGTACCATACTATTATTTACCATAAATTAAAAAATATTTAATGCTTATCATATATATAATTAATATAATAATATTTAACAAATCATTAAATTTAAATATAACAAAAATATATAAATTTAAAGAAATGCCCACGGATGATAAAAAAGACATAACATAATAGCATAGCAATAGCATCCGAGAGAGGTCTGACTGAGGGGTGAGGCTGGCACCCTATGTTTATGATTGTCTGCCCCGGAACCATACCAACGCGCCGTTGACGTGACCCTCTCCCTTCCCTCCCTCCCTCTCTCCCCACATCGTCATAATACACGCACCATAACCGATAAGTTATAGAAACAGAGAGAGTTCGAATTACAAATAAAAAGTAATCATCATAAACCCCTTCTCTCTCTCTCTCTCTCTCGCGCGCGCACAAAATAACCTCCGCCATGGATGATGTTTGAGTAGTAGACCTAATACTACTAACATTTCACGTTTTAGGGGTATGTCTTGTGCTGCTAGCAAAGAAGATGGAGCACCTAATTTCTCCACTTTATCACAACACCCTCCAATCTCAATACCTACTCTCCATTCCTTTGTTAGTTCCTTCTCTTTTCTCTTACTTGTTGAATTGCTTCTTTCGTCGTTCGTTATCTGTTTCTATCTTCATATTCTTCTTCTGATTTCAGTTGTATTGCTTTTCGTGGTGACCAACGATAATGCTTATTAAAAATCAATTTTATTTCTTTTTGTTGGGTTTTGAATGCGTATGTTGCTGATTTGTTCGTGTTTCCATTTCCATTTTTGGTTTTAGTACAAGAGGGTATGAACCACAGTGAGTCCGAAAATGCACATTTAAATGAAATCATGTCAGCTTAGTAATCATCGCTTATTAATTTCACCTTCCATCAGTTGTTAATCAGGTTAGGGCTATTATCAGCATCTTTTACAATCAGTGAATTAACCCACTAACCCTTGTGTCAGTGATTTTTGTGCATCTCCATCAATTTTTTTACTTCATCTTTGTATTACTTTGCTCTGTTTATACTTACTTTAAAGTTGAAACTACTATTGTCAGCCTTCCGCTTATTATTTTGCAATTTCCATACGTTGTTACTTCCTATTAGTATTATTTTGGCTGTAATCTTATATCATCTTTGAATGAGGATTGGACAATTAGCATGTTTTAAGATGAGTTCATTTTTGTTTGCCCATTGATTCTTACTCATCTCCACTACTTGTTAGTTCATCTGTGTGAGTTCATGGAAATGTAGCTATTAGTTTGCTTTATTTATAAACAAATATGTCCTTGCTTGAAATTACTCCTGTCAGCTTCCCACGTATTAGTTTTCAATATCCTTATCCTTGTTACTTTTGCCCTTATTCTTTTAGTTCCTAACCAAGATTTGGTTTTTTTCCTTTTAAAGAGGAGATCGACACTAATGGCTGAACACAAACACCAAAAGCTCCACAACGTACAGAAGGCTGATTATACTGAAGACAAAATCAGCAACTTACCCGATTGTATTCTCCATCACATCCTATCTTTCCTTCCCACGAAAGATGCTGTTGGAACTTGCATATTGTCAACGAGATGGAAGTACTTGTGGACCTCTGTCCCCAACATTGACTTCGACGATGAATTGTTATATTCGAGCGGGTTGGATGGTTGGCCACTTGAGGCGGGTTGTTTTATGAATTTTGTTGAAAGGGTGCTTCTACTTCGGGATTCGTCAACCATGAAAAAATTTCGCCTTTCTTGCCGAGTTTGCTTCAGTGCAGCTCGTGTTCATGCTTGGGTCTCTGCTGCTATCATGCATAATGTTCAAGAACTTGATCTTTGCCTCTTTGTGGACAATTCTTTTATATTGCCGCGCTGTATGTTCGATACTAAATCTCTTACAGTATTGAAAATACAATTGACTTGTGTCCTTGAACTCCCAACTTGTATTTCTTTTCCATGCCTAAAAACCCTGCACCTTCGTTTAGTTACATTCCCGGACGATATCTCAACCCAAAAACTTTTCTCTGGCTGCCCCGTCCTTCAAGAATTGGCTATAATAGACTGTGACTGGATGTACTTGAAGAGTATTACAATTTCTATTCCTACATTGACAAGCTTGACGATAGATGATCTTCCGTACTTTGGGGCAAACGATGATCTACATGGTTGTGATATCAATGTTGATGCCGTAAATCTCTTACATCTGAAGTACTTAGGTCATCTATCCAACGAACTTTTTCTTCATAATATATCTTCTCTGGCCAAGGCATGTGTTCATATTCCAATTCGTTTGGAGAGACAAAAAGAAATCGCTTATCGTGCTGCTAAGCTACTTGGTGCACTGCGCAATATTAGTTCCATCAGAATAACGAATCGCACTATTGAGGTATTTGACAACTTCTTTTAGAATCTTAATAGAAAATTTTACAAGACCTTATTTGCCGCACTTTCTAGTGATTTTCTATGTCTGTCCATGTAGTCGCTCTCTTTTGGAGATAAAGTGCGGGTAAGTTTTCCCTTGTTCAAAAACTTGACACATCTAGAGTTGAGCATGGGAATTGAGAATCACACTGTTTGGCCATTGATGAAGCTGATCCAATGCTCGCCAAATCTAAAATCACTTGATTTTGTTGAGGTAAGTGATAAATCCCTCCGCACATTGAATCCGATTAATATAGTTGTAATTGAATATTGTTATAGCAAGTTTGATTTGTTCCATTTAGGGACTTGACCTTGGAATGAATCTTGGGGAGGATTATTGGACTTTTATATCAGTACCTGAATGCTTACTGTGCTCCCTCAAGGAAGTCAGTTTCCATCGTTTTTGCGGGTATGATGCAGAAATATGTTTCTTAAAATATTTTCTGAAGAATTCACTTGTTTTGGAGAGGATGAACATCTATAGTTCTAAGAACCTTTTAGGAGATCCAAATAAGCAAATAGAGGTCAGGAATCAGTTACAAGTGTTTGCCAGAGGCTCAGTGGGTTGTGAAATCGGATTCTTTTGAAACTTCAAGAAGCTTGTAAGTACTTTTACACGTTCGATATTTATTAGTATTTATTCTTTTGTGTATTAATTGTTATGGTACTTGGTAGACATGTTTCATGGTTTCAAGCTCTCATAGTGGGGCTTTGACACTTCTCCTACAAGTCAATGCAATATTTTTTAATAATCTTACTTATTACAGGGTGTTAAGAAGTCCATTTGTTATTTGCAAAGTCCTCTTGTCAAATCTATTGATATAATCGCAAATGTTATGCGAGAAGTCCAATTGTACTAAAGCAAATCGTGAATTAAATATCTGGTGACTGAATTAGTAAGATTTGTTGCATTATAGGAAGGATGGTAAATGGAGTCAATAAAAGTAAATGAAAAAACTGAGTAGCTAGTGAAGTTAAAATTCATTGGGATTCTCATTTCAGTGAAGGGAACACTTAAATTTATACATGATTGTAAGATTCATGGTCATTGCAAAGCCCAGTTGACAAAACATTCTACCTAAGATACCTAATACTTATCGCCATTCTCTGACTAGCACAGTCGATTCTCAATTGATGTACATCTCATCTGCATTAATTATGCCAGAATTGCCTATGAATAGAGAAATTCATGACGCATGCTTTAATGGTCTCGTTTTTAAGAGCCATAGAAAGCATCTCCTCTAGAAAGATGGAATCAGAAATTGAATGAAGATTTAGTTAGCTTGAACCTCGTAAAAATAGGAAAATTAAACTATTCATTTCTTTTATGGGAGATTGGCCAGTGATAAGATATTTTTTAAGTTTTTTGCAATCTGGTTATGAATTTGTTCTACAAGTCCTGATTCTTTTCGTCTTCTATTCCGTGCTTATGTTATACTTTTTGACCTGTTGAGGAGCTATATGGAATATGGTACTATATGGAAATCCCTGCCATATCATTATCAATAGAAATGTATTCCTCATATGAGTTGCACTTGAGAGTTTGTTAATACCTTCATGTAGCACCATTATAGGTCTCAGTCAACACCTGCCAGTAACATTCCATATGGATATGTTTAAATTGAACTCACCACACATCTGGGTATTTTGACTTGATGCGATTTATGTCTATATGAACTTATTGCTCCAATGTTTGGAGCTATAGTCATTATCCTATCTTGATTTTATACCCATTCAAATTGTATAGTTGTACGAAATTTTATTGGTATTTTAGTAAGAAATTTTCTGATTAACTCTCTTAATTTGTTGATCATTTTCACAGATAATCTTGGCCTGTTTACTATTTTTGTGATGCAGTTGATGGGTGAGCTTGTTTGTCATTGTGCCGATTAAAGTATTTTTGGTTCAAGCTTGAGTTTTTTTGGCAGTGCAGAGCTTTTTGCTGTTTAATATATAGGGTAGCTCTATTGCCGAAGCAGAAAAGACTTTTATCAAAGTAATAGTAATTTTGATAAAATATTTACTTTGGCAGAAGTCAAAACTGCTTTGGCAATCTTGTTCCCAATATTTATTATTTGATGATTTGGTCATGTATGATAGCCCTTTTGTTGGCTTTTTGGTAGGGCCTCTTTTTGATGGGTATAGTTTGTAAAGTCATATATTTGTAGGTAGGCTTACAAACCAATGTGTTTTGCACTGGTATACAAATAGGGTGTGTTTCCCTTACAAACTGTCTCTTGATAGTACTCAAGCTATTTATAGTATTTACATTTGGGTCTTCATGTTTGATCAAGCTCTTATTTTTGTATCTCCTTCTACTGATGAACATCTTCATAGATTTAGCTCACTAATGAGAGTTCTTTCTCCATCGTCTCAGATTCTACAGAACAGAAGGAATAATATTGGGGTTTTTGTGAGGAGTGTTGTGGTTTGTTTGGGAGCTAAATTTCAAGCTTTGGAAGTGGAATTGGAGCAAAAATTAGCCTATATAATTAATTGGAAGAATTATATAATTATATAGGCAGTTTATGCTCTAATTCCAATGCCATAGCTCATAAGTTGATTCCCCAACACACTCTTAGTACTAGTTTATTTCGAGATTTTTTCTTGGAATACTCTAATTCCAATGCCATAGCTCATAAATTGATTCCCCAACACACTCCTAGTACTAGTTTATTTTGAGATTTTTTCTTGGAATCCAAATTTCACATGAAAATTTTGAGCTTCATCATTTTCTAATTCATTCTCTTGAGATGAGTTATGATGGACTTCCGATATGAACCATTTTAAGATTCTAGGAACAAATTAAAATTCGAACAAAAAATGAGCAATTAATATTTTACTTATCTTTGCATTCCAAGATGAATTTCTTGATATTTACTAAAGAGACTGATGATCTGTTCGCTGTAATTCGAAATGGAAAAAAGAAGTGGAAAGCCGGTATTATAAATTTTTGTTTATTTAATTTAATTTGTAAATCTTAAAGTCCAGAGAAATGTTGTAATTGCAGTATGTTGGGAATTGGAAGCTTCATATTCTGATGGGCCGGGAAATGTTTGGCGTGGGTTTTGAGTTGGTGGAATAGTTTATTGGAGATATCCTTGGAATATACCTTCTTGAAAGTGAGCTCAGCGCCTCAGCTGGCGTTGCCTTTCCTTTCCTTTCCTTTCCTTTCCTTTCCTTTCGCGCTAAAAGAATATTTATTTATTTATATAAAAAAAGACGTGTAAATACTGGATGGAAGTATATTTCCCCGTATTACCAAGGGATTTGATTATCCTACGAGCGTGTGGGGGAGCCGATTAAATTGAGATAAAACGCAATTTATATTTTGCCACTACAAAACATTTTGTAAACTTGCTTACGGTAATCGTGGAAGCTGACTTGTTACCAATTCATTTATTTATTTATTTTTAAATTCCACTCATTGCCATTTTGTAAAAATTGTTTTTTTTTTCCTATCAACAAATTTTTGCAAATTATTCACATTGATAAGTTAATCTGTAGTGCTTTTTAAATTTAATTATAAGTTGGGATAAACTTTTTTTAAAAAAGAAAATTTTGTATAAACAATATTTTTCTAATAATTCAATTTTAGAATATCTACCAAACTAATTAATATATCTATCTTAATAGAAAATGACGACTTAATTATAATTGTATTAATTGAAAAGATAGAATAGCAAAGGTTAAAATACCCAAATTATCCTTTTCCTTCATCATCATAAATAAGTATTGTTTTCATAAATATGTATTTTATACATATTTCTCACGTTATCATCCGAATACAATAATTTGGAAAATTCAAATATTAAAAAATAAATACTCCAAAAATTCAATCTTTGTACCAGTAACAGTTATAAGAGTCGCCAATTCATACATATTCGTAAAAGCTACAATAAGAAATATAATATTTATGATTCGAACATTGTTTGTAGAAAAATATGCATCGCTACCGAAAAATCTTTAATAAATATCAATTTTTAAAAACAATATTTATCCACCTAAATATTTGATTTATGCATATGCTTATAAGATTTTTTTTTGTTGAGAGTTCAACAAAAAATTAAAATAAGAAGCAAAATAATATATCTATCAGTTAGAACAAACTTCTTTACCAACTTCATCGTCCACTTCATTCTTGGCTCCTCTTATTATATATATTTTTTTCAAAATGTTAATTACAAGTACAACAATGTAATGTCTATCTTATATAAGAGATTTAAAACAAGTACTACTACAAATTTACCAAACCAAAATTATATTGGCATGGCAAAAACGCCATGCATTGGAGCAAATAGCCTTAAATTTTAGGCGGCCACTGTGAGGTCAGTGGGCAGCATATATATATACATATACTAGATCGTCATTTTAGATTATAAATTGATCTTAGGATTGAGAAAATTTTAATTATGCAAATTTCAATAATGTGCCCTGAGTTTGTTGTGCGCCTTATTTATATTACAAGTACTTAAATTATACTTCTGAGTGTGAAAATTTGAAAAAAAATTCGAATGCAATAATTTAGCACTATGGTCATTGTGATGAGCAAAAATTATAAACACATACAATGATTGAATCTTTTCCCACTAATTTTCTATGAGGATTGATATGGAAATACACATCATATTAATTTATAGTTCATTATCAATTTTCAATATCGCTTTGATGCATTTTCTTTTGAATGCTTCGTGCTTTGCAAATTTGAATGGACTTAATGGCCGTATTGTGCAAAAAACGGTTCTAATTCTGGTCATGCCAAGTACGATTTTGCTCCCACGGTTTGTTCTCAAATTTTTATTTATAGCACATGTATTTATTATGTTCTGGTTTGAAAATAAATAAAAACGGAAAATTCATGAATTCAAATAATCATGTTTGCGTGTCGTAGAAAGATTTTTCCTAGCACATGTAGTTAATCTTTAACGTTGACAACTTGACATGTATCTCTCCCAAATGTTTTTATTGAAACTTTTCATTGGATTGTGACAATTGTTATTAAAAATATTTAGGTGATGTTTGGTTGATATTTTGAGTTTTTAAAATATGGTGTTCGGTAGAATTTGGAAGAATGTTGAAAAGTGAATTTAATTTTTGTTTGAGTTTTTTTCAACCAACTAAAAAATCTTATAAACAAATTTCAAAAAATAGTAACAATGGATCTTATTTTATAGATCTTGACGAATAAGTTTTAAATTTATATTTTTTTATCTAATTTTGATTTTTGGATTTAAAGTTATGATATTTAAAAGTTTTTTTAGAGAGAGAAAGTAAAGTAAAATAAGTTTTGAAAAATGTAAAAGTAAAATTGATTTTAAGTTGAGTTTTTAAAAAATTAGTCTAAAAATACTAACCAAACAGATCCTTAAATTCTTGTAATATAAATAAGCTTTTCCTTCGTATTGAATATTTTTTCATTGGGCAAAACAAAAATGTATTAGTTGACATAAAATATCTTTCATGCAAACTCTGTACTTTTCAATTTTTTCCATTTATCAAATAATTTTAAAAAAAAAATTTAAGGTAAAATTATTTCGCTTCGTAGCCAAAAACAAAGGAAGGTTGTCACAGATCTAGCTTGTTGAACAAGGTCAACAAAATTAACAGTTCAAAATTTTACTTTATTTTTAAAGTGATATTCACCATATTAAAGGAGTAGGAACTCCTTTCTCAGCACTGCTCTATTAGAATGTTTTTGCAACTATCGATGCTTGATCTAAAAAGATTTTAGTTGAATCCAAAGTTAAAAGTAACACATTTTTAAGTTTCGAATTATTGATTTAATATTTTAATTATGTTACAAGATGCTAAAAAAATTAATTGTTCAATTTAAGATTTTTTTTATAACTAAAGTTATTTTTTTTAATTTTTTAAGTAATATAAAGTATTCACGATAATGTGTGCATATATATTGTAATAAGTTACACCACGCTTTTGTTTGTCACAAATTCGCAAGAATTCTTAATATTTATCATATTAATCATCGTATATATAATTAATATAACAATATTTAACGAATCATTACCCTTATACAACAAAAATATGCAAATTAGCGAATTATTTATCATAACTTATGGTGAAAAGTATCTACCATTATACTATCTCAAAAGTTGTACCCAATATGCTACCACTATATTTTTATTTTGCATCAATATAACAACTAAGTAATTGTGCTGTGAACAAGTGAGCGAGTTTAGTTGAGAAGACGCCAACTCATTTAAGAGAGTAATAAATCTGAAATGAGATTTTATTTTTTTTATAGTTTAAAGCTGATATTTTAACCCTCCATAAAAAGTAATTGCATTGTACGAATTGCATATGAAAAAATAAGAGTAGAGATATTGACACTTTTAAAAATATTTGGTAACATTTTTATTTTTATTCGGTCATTCTCAACCAAATAAGGTGTTCATTACTCAGTTCTTAAAAGTCTAAGTATAAATTTATACACTCGATTCTTGATAATTAAATAAAATATTATAAAATTTATACTTAATTATTTACAATTAAATATTATTAAGAACTAAATAAAAACTAATAGTGTGACCGAGTATTTTTGGCTCGCTAATATGACCGCCCAAAAGCAAGTACATAATTAAATAGCGGAGAAAGAAATAGGAAATTGGCCTATCAAGACAAGAGAAGCCAATTCAATTTCCAATACCCCACCCCCCATTTCTTTTTTATACACAGAAACCTTGCCTCCTCGTAGCCATCATCTCACATGAATTACCACCGATGAACTTTTAGAAAACCATCCATCACTTTTTTAATATTACCCTTGATATATTCATCATATAAATATATATATATATATATATATATTATATATATATAATAGAGAGAGATCTGAATAAATAACTAGTCACCTACACCCTTTAATATTTATATTCTTCTTTGTTACATTCGTCGACCATACCAAAAGCTAATTTTGTTTTTTTGATTTTCACTTTTCATCAAAGATCATACTCTTTTATCAGAGTCGTGAACCAAAAATAAAAAAAAAATTCACGACTCTGATATCTTGGCAGCAGATCTCTCGCGTTTTTCAACTTTAAACTTAAACCCTTCCATCGATCAACTTTACAATATGATCTCGTCTCTGAAGCAATCGGCTGTCCAATTCAACAGCTCCGATATTCTCCGCCAGAAGTCTCCTGTCACTGCACGCCAGTTCTCCGTTCTAACGCCAATCCAGGTGGCGAGGACTCGCCGTAGCTCCGTTATTGTAACAGCAAAACCTCTCTATGTATCATCAATTGAGGCTTTTGGTCCCTTGAAGACACTTTCTAAAGATGATCACGCGCAAAACCGATCTCTGATCACGTGCAAGGCGTATGAGGAGGCGGAGCCGATCGACGGTGGCAGCATCAATCAGCCGCAGGTCGCGGCTGAGGCGGCGAGGAAGGTGAAGATCGGAATCTACTTCGCCACATGGTGGGCACTAAATGTTGTGTTCAATATTTACAACAAAAAAGTCCTCAATGCTTTCCCTTTTCCATGGTTGACCTCCACTCTCTCTCTAGCTGCTGGATCCCTCATCATGTTGGTCTCTTGGGGTTTAAAGATCGCAGAAGCACCGAAAACCGATCTCGAATTCTGGAAAACACTATTTCCTGTAAGCAAATGAGGGTTTTAGTATGTTGATGATCTAGGGTTTTTGTTTGTTTGTTTTGTTCAGTTCTGGAAAACACTAGTGCCTGAATTTGGGTTTCGTGGTTTGATTTTAGTTTTTTTGGTTTGTTATAGGTTGCTGTGGCGCATACAATAGGGCATGTAGCGGCGACGGTGAGTATGTCTAAGGTTGCGGTTTCGTTTACTCACATAATCAAGAGTGGTGAGCCTGCCTTCAGTGTTTTGGTCTCGAGGTTCATCTTGGGTGAGACTTTTCCGGTGCCGGTTTACTTGTCCCTTGTTCCGATCATCGGCGGTTGCGCCCTTGCCGCTGTTACTGAGCTCAACTTCAACATGATTGGTAATTAAACAAAAATCCACTTTATTTGTTCTATGTTTTGTTGTTGCCGCTTGTCTGATAAAATTTAGTGAAATCAGATCTAGCCGGAAAAAGAGAGAAAATAAATAAATTCTTTCAAATTGATCTTATGCGTTCAAGGCAGCCTTTGTTTTTCGTCATACAGGAACCAAAATATTTATAAAATATGAAAATGTTTTTTTTTCCCTTGTTTCTTTCTCAATTTATTTATTAGGTATGTATTCATCATCCCATTTATCACCGTAAGTGGAAAAGGGGTGGTTAAAAGTTCAATTCGTCTCAGTTAATCATGTTGAGCTTCTCTATTTCTGTTGTTAAAGAAGTTGGCAGCAGAGAGTGGAATTCTTGCTGATTATTTCTCTTGATTTCTAGCCTGGCTGGATTACTAGGGTTCTTCTGGCACTTTGTGATATGTTCTTGATAATAGAAGAAAGTGGTTGGGGGTTTGAATGTAATTTTAATCGCTATCTGGGTTTTGGGGTTGTTTTCTGATGACTTAAATGTGGGTTGTTGGCCGTCAATTTTCAGGTTTTATGGGGGCCATGATATCAAATTTGGCCTTTGTGTTTCGCAACATATTTTCCAAGAGGGGTATGAAGGGGAAGTCTGTGAGTGGGATGAACTATTACGCATGTTTATCTTTGTTGTCCCTCCTACTTCTCACTCCATTTGCAATTGCTGTTGAGGGACCACAGATGTGGGCAGTTGGATGGGAAAATGCCATCTCCCAAATTGGGCCCCATTTCGTTTGGTAAGCACATGATACCTACCTATTCTCATTTCTTTGCACTCTACTTTGTTACGGTGGCTGCTATTTGCACACCAATAAATACTTGGTTTTACTCCATATTTCATCTATCTAATAATAAGTGAATAAGTGTATGTTATTCACTCAATGACAAGCGAGTAAGTGTATGTTACTCGCTTGATGATAAGCGAGTAAGGCATTGAAATTTTTACTCGCTTGTTATCAAGCGAATAATATGCACTTATTCGCTTGTCATTGGACGAATAATATACACTTGTTTGTCTTCGGGTGAATAAAAAATGGAGTGTTACAAAATGTTTTGTAGAGTGCAAATAACACCCACCTTTGTTTATTCTTTGTGTCTTTTTCTTTTTCTTCTTCATCGTTATTTTTTCTAGAATTACTTTGAAGGTAAAGGCAAATAAATAATTATGGCTGTACAGTTATTTAAGACGAACCCAACTCAAATGGACTAATTGGTCTTGGTATGTGGTGGTTAATTACCGATATAACTGCAAAAGTACCCTACTATCTTGTATGTATTATGTTGTTTTAGTGCAAGCTCCGCCTATTTTGAATTTTTTAGAAATTGGCTTCTTGTGTTGGGTCATTTGAACTGTAGCTTCTTTTTTGCTTAGTCTTGCATCCCTTGGAAAAGATGGAACATTGTGAGAGCATTACAGATTTACAGGTCATGCTGCAATATATTGGTTGACCCAGCCAGATGATTGATTCCATTTCATACAATTATTGTTTCATACAAAATTTTGTACAGTTGATCCTACCAATCACTAATTGATGCTGTTTTTAATATGGTGCAGGAGGAAGTTATGAACATTGAACTTCCTCTTGTGAATATGCAATATCGTACTTTGTTTACTGTCATTGGGAATATATATGTATATATATATAATATATATTAAATTATAGCAGATATGGATATTCGGTAAATCGGATATTGGTAAATATGGATAATCCACTTTGGATACAGATTATCCAGGTCGAATATTATCATTATTTATATTCCAATCCATTTTCTCAGATATTTATAAACACTATCCAAATCGTCTTTTTTGAATATCCGTTCAAATAAATATCCACAAAATACATATTTGAATTCAGATTTTTGCACATCCATTTACACCCTGATGGTAGGTTTGTTTGTTTGGTTTGTTGTTGTTGTTTTTTTTTTTTAAAAAATAAATGATTGTTCTAATTATAAATTAAGTTTTTTTGTTAGTTCTCGTGTATTTTGCCTTTTCCTGTCTTAGATTTTGTTACATCGTAGGTTTTTTTTTTTAAATGAAATAAAAATAAAACAATTAACATCCATTGGCTTTTGTTTTTTACTTTGTTCAAGTGAGCTCAAAATGTAACGATCCACGTCTCAAGTTTTGTTTTATTGTCAGGACTTGAATATTTGTTTTCTGTTGCTTCCCTTATATTAACTAATGTTTTGTTTGGCTTATAATTTTGCATTAAAGGTGGGTGGCGGCCCAGAGTGTGTTCTATCACCTATACAATCAGGTTTCGTACATGTCTCTGGATGAGATATCTCCCTTGACGTTTAGCATTGGAAACACCATGAAACGTATATCAGTCATAGTTTCCTCCATCATCATCTTCCGCACACCTGTCCAGCCTGTCAATGCCCTTGGAGCTGCCATTGCTGTCCTCGGAACCTTCTTGTATTCCCAGGCAAGTCTCAACTTTTATATTTTATTTTATTGACTATGATTGTTGTTGACCTGCTGATAGGTCTGTCCGAAGCTGGCCTATAGTCCTAGCAAGACATTATTTTGTCCAACTGTCCAAGCTACTAAGCTAGCCTATATTCATGTTGGTAGTAACCATCTTACCCAAAAGCTTAAGCTGTTAAGTAGTGGGCCAACAATGTATATCATATTCTTCAACACTCTCCCTCATGTGCGAGCCACTCGCACGTGGATAGACAAACGAAACCAAAGGCCAAACCGGCCAAACCAAAGGTGCATACTGCACAAACACAAAGGAGGAAACAAATGCAAGCGGGAGGATTCGAACCAGAGACCTTGTAGAACCTGAGCTCTGATACCATGTTAGTAATCATCTCACCCAAAAGCTTAAGCTGTTAAGTAGTAGGCCAACAATGCATATCATATTCTTCAACACATGTCTTGAAATTTTGGATCCAGTAATTGAAGGTTTCCTCTGTGTCCTACTGGTAACACCCACAGGATGTAGTATTTTAATGCTAAATAGAGCTAGCATTAATTATATTCATGGATTAGTGCGTTTGGTGGTATTTCATATTTGTTCGTATCATTCACTCTTCCTAAGTTCAGTGAACCCCTCTTAGATACCATGATTGAGAACAAACATGGTGGGTTGCTAAATTTAGTTTTCCCAAATTCATCTATTGTTAGAAGTATTGTAGCAAATACAACATTTGACTTTAAGAAAGGAAAAATTAGATTAAAGGAGCTTCTGTGAGAGATAGAATTGATTGTACATCCTTATTCCATCACTGTACCGATAGTACTAAAGCAATGTTAACAAGAGTTATAAAATGTCCCATATTTCAAAAGAACGAAACAATTTAGCCTGGTGCCAATGAGTAGTAGCAAGTACCAGACTCCTATTTCCAGGCAATACTGCTCCATCCTATAAATAAATAATGTGCCTTGCCCATCCATGCTGTTTCCCTGAAAATTCTTCCAAAAGATTTGGAAAACAGAAGGGCAGTGAATGATGGGGAATAGGCTTAGGTTTCTCCCTCAGGGTATCAAATATACTTGTAAAAGCAAGATGCTTTAGTGTTAGTAATTATCCGTGTATATATCTGTAATCATCTTTGTTTTGTTTTTCTTTTCTTATGACAGGCAAAACAGTGAGGTGGGGACCTATACGCGTTTAAAATTCGTTGTGCAGAATAAATGAGAGGGAAAAGAGCGGTGTTTAGGTGTTTGTTGTGCTTTAGGTGTTTGGTGATAGTAGCTCTCTCTCTTTCTTGCGCGGGATCCATTGATGCAATATTGAGATTGTTGAGAAGGACCAGCTGCTTTTCTTCTTCTTGTAGATAGTAGTAATAGTAGTGGGCAAGGACTTGTTCCTTAAATCTGATAAAGGTGAGTAGACAGGAATTTTCTTTTACTTCCGTTCCTAAAGATTTGAGGGGAAAACTGAGAAATCTTTTTGTAGTAGTAATCAAACCCCCTTGTGTGTTTTAAAGGGGGGCAATCAATAAAAAAATGGACTGAATTAAGAGGGGCCTTTGATGTATTTTGATAAAATGAGTGGAAGTTAAACAGGAATGTTTTCAAGCTGTGGCACACATGTAGCGAGCTGGCTAATGCTAATGCTAATGCTAATGCTAATGCTAATGCTAATGCTATAGACGGACATGCAAAGGGACTTCACAGAAAGGAAGGAAAAAAAGGGGTGCCGAACAAATTAAGGCTAGTGTAGTGCCAAATTAGAGTTGCGCTCTCTTTCAGTTCTTTTACTTTATTTATTTATGTTAATTTTCTTGGATTTTATTAGCCAGGGAATGAAAGCAAGGTGCGATGCATCATTTGCCACTAGCTAACTTTTTTGGGGTACCGCCTACCTTCCTTTGGGGCAAGCTTTAATGCATAATACTCATTTGAAGTCAAAAAAGATATGAATCATTTCATTTGGTATCCTTTAAAACTATCTTTTTCTGCCTTTTTTTATTTCTACTTCTTTGAGTTGTGCAAACACATAACATAACATCCTACTTTTAAATTGAAAGTGTTTTTTTCCCCCGAATGGCAAATTTACCTAAAGTAAAAGGAAAAGAAAAACTTAATCCAACCCAGACAGAGAATATAATACATAGCAAAGCATAAATGCTAAATAGATGTGATAGAAAATTTGCCAAAAAAAATATAGTTTCAATGGAAAAAGTTTCTATCCTAAAGAGAAAAAATAACAAAGGGCCCACGCTAGAGTTTCTCAAACGCTTGTAGTTTAAATTTACGATTTCGTTGGCTAAGTAGTGGGTTTTGGCTTGTTTGAAAAATTGGGGTGTACCTGAGAAGATTTTGATTTAGCCCCGGGGTATGCCCCCTGTAGATTGTATTCATAGTTTGGTTTAATTTATTTGAATTTACTATAAAACAAACAAACTACTTTGTACATAAAAAAGATTTTTTTTGCTATAAATATATATTTATTTTGAATTGATTACATATGGATATTAAGTTGCAATTTGTGATGCTGACATGATCCAAGTTGCCACTTCATTTCATTGAGTGGGTTTAGATGCAAAAGAACACGTGCAAAATATCTCTCGATTGGAGAGGCATCTCTAATATAATGGATATGAGCATACAAGATGAATTTAAAAAGATGGCTTTCAGTTTAAAGAGTCTTGAGTCAAAATCAAATGGACCTATTTAACACACTTCATAAAAATGTCGATCATGCTACTTATTTAACATTTGAGTTAAACCTATTGTGTTCCATTTCTATTGTGATAGTTGTGTTATATTAAAGTTTCAAAACAAAACATTAAACTCGAGCTTTAAGGTTTATTAGTTTAACTTATTCTAATATAAAAATAAAATAACTTCTTCCCCAATGGCGTGCCAATTACTTAAAAATGCTCTAAAATAATTTGATTAATTTAAGAACTAGGTTCTCAACAAAGTTTTTTACTACTTCGTATACCAAGCTGGGTATATTAATTTAATAATTTAAACATCCCACCCCATCCAACTAATGACATTGTGCATGGAGAAATATCTGCCCTAAAAAAAAATCTTATTTTATTTAAACTGTCCAAAGGAGACACTATAACAAATTTGGGCCTGTAACCCAAAACAAAGGGCCTACTATTGAAGAGGTTTTTAGTTGGGGCCGATGGTGAGACACGGAGGCTCAGTAACCCCGAGTTAAACCGCGACGGATACGGAGGGAGAACACCGTCTTTCAGGCCTAACACTCTCTCTGTCTCTCTCTCTCTCTCTCTCTGTGTGTGTTTGCATTGCACTATCTTCTTCATTGCAGAGAAACCCTAGGAGGCCGGCCCCAATTTCGTAAGTCTACAACGTTTCTCATTCTTATTTATTTTCAACCGGCATACTACTCTACTAGCATTCCACTCTTCTATTTATTTACTTATTTCTAGGGTTCTTACTTTGTTTTCTTCGTACCAAGCCCTAATTCAACTCTCAAGATGTTTTTTTTAAAGCTCTGGTGGTACTCAGAATTTCAGTTTTAGTAGTTCAATCTGAAGTATTTGTTTTCTAATCTCGTCGTTTCACTTTAGGGATTTTCTCAAGTGTCGATTTCTTCTATATGATATAATGCTCCCTCCCTTGCACTGATGATAAATTATTATTGTTTAAACTAGCCAAAATTTGTATTCAGGGGGTTGAATGCTTAGTTTGTTTGTTGTTAATCCGCACAATGTGAAGTGGAATATTTATTTCTCTAGTTCCTTTTTTTGTTTTCTTCCCATTCCCGTGTTTTCTTAGCAAAAAATAAAAATAGAAATAAAAATTGGTTGTTCCAAAATTTAAGTGTTCAAACCCTAGAAATAGTTGATATCCTGTTACTGTCACCCTGGTTGTTTTATGTATCACTTCTAGCTAAATTTCTTAGATCATCCATTTATTTGCCATCAATTATCAATTAATGTTTCATGAATCAAGATGCGGGGTTCAAAAAATAAGAACGTTTAATTTGAGTTTTTTGCAAGTTTGGTCTGGAAACTGAGATGTATTGCAAATTAATGTATTTCTTTCAGCTTTCTCCACCGACAGAACAGAAGATGCTATTGTTTACTATTTTAATTGAAGTAAAACATCATTCTTGATCTCACAACATCCTGCTTTGTGCGCGTATCTCTCTGATTAAATACTCTGCATTACGTGTTTTCCTTTCAGATACGTCCACGGTGCATTGGAGGTAATTAATGGGGCGCAACTTATCTGATCATTCAGAATCTCCACCTAGGGGCCGTGGGTCTCCTCGAAGAAGGAGCCCATCTCGACGAAGGTCCCCTGGTCCCCAAAGGAGTTCACACACTTCAAGCTTGGCAGCGAGGGAAAAACCTTACAGTCGTACTGGTTCACCAAAACGTGCAAGATCAAGGTCTCCCGTATCTCGTTCACCAGTTAGAGTGAAACCTTCAACTCACACAAGATCCAATAGACAAAAAAAGTCGAGGTCTCCAGTAAAAGAAAAATCTTATCATCGCACAAAGTCCCCCAAAAGTATAAAGTCAATATCTCCTGTTAAACGCTCACCTTCACCACGGAGCAAAAGGTTAAGGAGAGCGCAAGCTGAAACTGAGGCTGAGAAAGTGAGTGAGAGGGAAAATGAGAGAAATCATGGTAGGGGAGATGATAGGGCTAGACACAGAGAAAGGCACTTAGACAAGGAACCGAGTGATAAAAGGTCGGGAAGGGATGGAGTTCATAATGGGTCTTCTAGATCGAGACATGAGCATTCGGATTCGCCGTCAGATCGTCACCACAGGAGTAGACATAGATCTCGCTCACCTCCTACTGCCACTGATACCAGAGCACGTGACGAGGTGTCTGGTGATATTCACTCCTTTACTTGGTTAAATATCTTGTATTATTGTTTCTTACTATCCTACACTAGCTTACCGCACAATGCACATGTCACTTGTATAGATTAATTTGAAGAAAATATTTAACAAAAATGATAAGTGGCGTAGTGGTTAAACATGTATGTTTAACTTTCCTGACGGCAAGGGTTCAAATCCTATTGCAAGCATATTCCTTTTTAATGAAAAAGAGGATTTGCAGGGGTAAATTGGCAATTCAAAAATGTGACACAACTTCAAAAGTGGTTGAATTTCGTGTTCACTTGATAATATTAAATTAGATAAGTAAAAACTTAGTGGGGTTTACTGATAAATGTATGGCCATACCCTGAGTTGATAGGAAGGATGAAGATGTTTAGAGATGCTAAAAATGTAATTATCTTTGAGCATTTTTTGTCCATCTCTGATCTTTTTTTGAATTGGGGTGCAGCTATCCAGTGATGTAGCTGTTTTTTGAGTTTGGTCTTGGTTGTAGATTGTTAATTTTTTGTTAAGTATATTTGTATCTTAAGGGTTTGGTGGACTGCTGGTTCACTGATGATGTACTTTTCTCTGTTTACGCTTTGTTTATTTGATTAATAAATGCGTTTTTGTTTCCGATAAAAAAATAATGTGCCACTATATATTTTCCTTCACATAATAAGGAGAGTTTATTGTTTGTGTTTGGTCTTTGGAATTATTGCTTTCTTTGAGTGAAAATTATTTATTTTCTTGCATTCTCTTGTGTTCTTTTTCACAATCTATTTGAAACATATGACTGAATCACCTTTTCTTTTTGTACCTGTTTACTAGTAAAGAGGAATTGGTTATCAAATTGGTGTGGATATATTTTTTTCCTCTTTCGTTTTTGGCTTAGAAAATCATTTTGTTTGGAAAATATATGTGATGTCCATTAGAGTTGCTTTGCTTTGCATTAATGACTGAATGATGTGTCTGACTCAATGTTAATTATTTCAGGTGGATAACTCTCGAGGAGGCGAGCGACGGTGAGCTGTTGCTTGAACTAAGGACTTTCTTTTTAGTTCTAAGAAGTCTTGGAATACACCGATATTTATTACCTTCTTTGCACCTTGATATTTGTAGTTACACTATCATGTAAGACAAACATATAAGCCATAAATTGACCAGTTTTAACTTGTTTGAATGTATTCCATGGCATAACCATCCCCACATATCTGAATTTTAAAAAAAAAAAAAAACTCAGTTTACTTTAAAAGACGTCTCCAATGAGTGTCAAAGTGTATCGGAGCATATCCCTATCCAATACGTATTGGATAGGGATCAGTGGTCTTTTTTTGAGAAGTATCCATGCTTGATAGGCATTAGCACTTGATTACAAAGAATTTATTGTGTGCACGACACTACCAAATTTGTATGCAAATTATCTTTTTGATATTTTTTTCTGTAATACCACCAAAAAAGCTATATTACTTCTTTCAAGAGTCTTGTGGTTTTCTAGAGAAATAGTATTTTGCTTTTCGTTCTATTGACTGACAAGTAGTGAGGAATTCTACTTTATCATAAACATATTGCAATTGGTGAATATAATGACTAAAAGACTTGCGGTTAAGATGCTTCCTTGAAATCTCTTGATGGAATGATTGGAAAGGGGATGCAACATTGAGTAAGCGTAAATGCATGAAATTGGTTGGAAGGTCCTTGTTAGCATATTTTCATTCTTCTGGAGGAATAAATTTCAAAGCACATGCGCTTTGATTTGTTTATAAGATCAATTTTTCTTTCAATTTTTGAAGAGGAAGCTTCATGAAAAGATTTGGTAATAGCATTCTCTATTGGTTATTGTGAATAGAGTTAGCATGCACATTCAGCGGCATAACTAAGGATTTATTTGTATTCTCATCTTCAACTTTTACAATCTATTCATATTCTCTATGTGGCTCCGTATCTACAATGTTCTTCTATTACTGGAAACAAGTACATGCATGTCAACTCATTTCCAATTAATGTCTGATTTCTATTTAGTTATGCAGTGCTTTCACGTTAGAACCACCATAAAAGTCTTATTACACTCATGCTAATTGTTTCTCTTGGCCACAGAATTCATACTTACCTTGTATCTTTTGTTTTATGATAGTGGTAATTTTGTAACTGCATATGCAAAATTTCAAGTCGTGTAATTTGTTTTATGATAGTTGTATTTCAATCGCTCGCGCTAATTGTTTCTCTTGGCCTCAGAATTCATACTCCCCTTGTATCTTTTGTTTTATGATATTTGTAATTTGTAAATGCATATGCAAAATTTCAAATCGTGTACGTCCCCCCCACCCCCACACAAAAAAAAAAAAAATCTCACACGCACAAATACACAGTCCTTCTTTGAGAAAAAGAACCGTTCATTTCTAGGGTTAAATGGGTGAATTCTTTGACAAAATTTGGTAGAAACGATATCTATGATGTGTAGATTACTAGGTATTGCCCGTGCCATCCGACACTATCAAAATAGTAATCTGCAAAAAAAAAGTGAACTGTTGGATTTCTCTAGACAATTGTGACCTTTAAATTGTTATAGATAGCGGTCAAATCAGTGAATAGTATTTCCTTGATTTGTATTATAGATTTACACAAATGTCAGTAAAAAGGTCAATCTAGAAGGGGGTGTAGTATAAAACTGATACATGCTCATCTTTGGCCATTGAAATTTTTCATGGTCATCTAACCCACTTCTAGATTGATTTTGTGGATGAAATTTTTTGGAGATAATTTACCCATCATGGAGATAATCTCTATCAAATTTCATAACAGAATTCATACATTTTTCTCTTGAAATGGACAGTCCTTTTTCTTAAATAGAGGACCATAACATCCTCTTTCGAGGGTCTGTATATATTCATACGTATTTATCTATATATGTGTATAAATATATAAATAAATAAACCTTTAGAAAACTTTATTCAACTTGTTTTTTGTAGACAGTGGAAGAGGTTCATGTTCATCATTTGCTTCCATTGTTTAATAGCTTTTATTTCCATTCACTAAATGTGTTGAGGATGCATTCTTTTGTATTTTGCATTACGGGATTTAGATGAGATTCTAGGTGTTTCTGAATTTTAGAATATGGTTATCACCATCAATGCACATGCCATATTGAAGACATTAAATTACATGCAAGATGCTGTTTAACGCATTGGTGTATTGTGCACTTTTTTTCTTTTGCTAGGTTTATTATATGCTTTCACTATAGTAGAATCTACCATTGGATGAATTGACATTGATTGCTTGCTTGAGCAGGAATTATGATGATGATGATGATGATGATGATGATGCAGTAGCTAAGATGGCGGCAACTGAAGAGGCTCTGGAAGCAAAGGAAAAGGTTATCTCAGCTTCTTTTTCCCTTCCCATTTCCCACTGTTGTGGCCCCTAAATTGGATACCTTCAGTTTTGTTATCTATTTATCTTAATAATTTTATTGTGACTTGCAGCAAAAGCCGTCATTTGAGCTGTCTGGAAAGCTTGCTGCGGAAACCAATCGAGTCAGAGGTGATATTTTCAGTTCTTCTACAATTATTGCAAATGCTTATTTCATTCTTGCTCAGTTGCAACGAGTCTCTTAACTGGAATTTTACCTGTACGTAGATTTTTGGGCAATAACGTATTTCAACTCAGTTTGATCGTTGTAAACCATGATCTCCTTTTCTCTAAATTGCCTGTTGAACGCATGAAAGATCTTTTTTTTTGTCTCCTTGCTGTTATTGCTTTGCTTGTATCACTATATTCTATGCCCTTTAGGATTTGTTTCATCACCAACTTTTTTCGTGAAAAATGGAATTTCCCACCAATATTTCATCCATTGTGATGTTTAATACTGAATATTTTTCACTGGATGGCCATACAATCCATCCCGTTCAAGTGGTAGAATTTTAGTTCTCACCTACCTGCAATGAAGTGAATTTTATGGAAAATGTTGCACGTATTATGAGTATAAGTTTGCTTCTACTTTGTTGTTTTTCTGAAGGGAAGGCCTATGTCTCTTCCTTCTACAAATTAACTTTTTGGGAACGGAAGTTGGACTGATTGTGGTAGGTTGTCCTGACAACTACAAGTCTTTTCTTGGATGTGGACTCTTTTTCAATCTGAATTATTGCCCATCGACCCCACTAAAAATTCCAATTGAACTGCCATTTACTTGCCCAATAAAATTTATGTCATTTTCAATAAGATAAAATCTTGTTAAATAGAGTTGATAAGAGCTTATGACAAAAACAAATTGCATGTGAATCACACTAAGTGTCCAATTTTAATTTTCTTGCCTTCTCAGTCTAGATGTTAATTCAAAGCAGGTATAACGCTGCTGTTCACCGAGCCGCCAGAAGCTCGGAAACCAGATACAAGATGGCGATTGTATGTTTTCAAAGGTGGTGAGGTTCTTAATGGTAGGTCTTATAGGGATATTTTTTTCTCTCTTCTCTTCTCTCATTGAGTTTTAGCTTTTAGTTTCATTTGAGCATCCTTTCTTCATGACATTGCTCTCATTTTGATCTCCTGCTACTCTAACTTATCTCCTTTTTGGCTAGATAGTTTTCTCTCTTGAAATAAGTACCTCAATGTATATTCCTTTTTATGTGACCATTAGAGCTAGATTCGAATGATCTAATGGGGAGCTGTAAGATTGGAGAGAGAGCTGTTGGGAATATTTTAAATCTGATGATCTAAAATGTCTCTGCCAAAGAATATTGACCCTTGGAGGATGTTTCTCTTTGACAAAAAAGTTACATTAGTGTAGGGCCTACACATTACTCTTTATTAAGTGGATTGTTTCTATAGTGTGGGCCCCCATTGGATAGGCGCAAACTGTATTAGTGCTCATGCAGCAATGACCAACTGCCCTTATTTTTTCTCCCTTCTCTACATTTCCATGAAGGTTGATAAGTAATCAATATAGGCAATCAATAGAAGGGCCAAATGACTTTGGATCCACTAGCTCGAGCCAAAGGTTTCTGATTATTGAGGTTTAATGTTTGTCCCTGATTTGGATTTGTGGTTCTAAAGGTTTTGTAATGAACAGATCCCCTATATGTACATCGTCAAACGTGCTACCTTTTTGGGAGAGAAAGAAGAGTAGCAGACATACCTACTGACCACCCATCTTGCAGCAAACAACATGCTGTCCTTCAATACCGGTATAGAACAATCTACGGAAAGGTTTTAATTAATCATTTGTCGTATTTCCGATGAATTTTTTTTTTTTATCATTTGTGTTACTTTGGACATTCATTCAAGTTTCTTTTTCCTTTGTTGTCAGGCAAGTAGATAAGGAGCAAGCTGATGGCATGTTATCGAAGCAAGTAAGGTAAGAGCAAGACAAAAGCTCTAAGCTATTTCCCTCGCTTTCATGCGTTAGATGAATACATTTAAATTGAAATATCGTATATTTACTTATTTTATTCATCATATAGGCCTTACATAATGGATCTTGGAAGTACAAATGGAACATTCCTTAATGTAAGTGGATTCCTTGCAATTTTTTGCGTGGCATATTCTACTCCCTGTCTCAAATGCAGAGTCCCACTTTGAGTGCTGTAGTTTTCTAAGAGAATCTTAATTTCAACCTAATCATTTGCCATGAATACAACTGTACTTTCTATCATGAGTTTTGCTACATTGATTATGCGCTGAAAAGGAAATGGTAGATGTCCAGAAAAGGAAAGTGGGACTGTTAATTTCAGACGGATGGTTACTTTCTTTAGATTAAATAAACTCCTATTATATTATCTTTGCTAGAATTAACATTTTGCTTTTCTGTTGCAGGATAATCGCATTGAGCCTCATCGTTATTATGAACTTATGGAGAAAGACACACTTAAGTTTGGTAACAGTAGGTAGGGTTTTTAGTCAATTTGGTAATATAATTGGCAAATAGTGTCCTTTCTCTCCTGAGGTTCCATTTTAGTATAGCTACAGAATTCAGTTTACTTTTTTCTTTCTATTTTAATAAAATTGGTTGTGCTTCTCATAAAAAAATAATTGTAATAGAAACTATTACAAAAATGATATACTAGAGTTGGATTTGTTTAGGGTTTGAGGTAGGTAGGATTATTTTATACCATGTTCGGTGGGATAAGAAACAAAGTCAGGGTAGTTATCCATGCTTCTGTCCAATCATTTATTGCCAACTTTCTTATGGGCCTTATCCTTTTGAAAAATATCAAAATTTTCTATATCGGGAAAATTTACCATGTCATTGTTGTCCCATCATCGTGATTTTGAGTTCATATTGAATTGTTACATTATTGATAAGAACTTGGGTGTTTCATTACCCCAAATTGTTGTCTTGTTTCAGTTTTTGTTTATTTGAATCTTTCAATATTTTTGTTTTTGCAGCCGAGAGTATGTGTTACTGCACGAGAATTCTGCTGGATAATGATAATCAACTGGCTCCTCCGATTTGAATCTCTGTATTGTCGGTCTGTGAAAGATATGAGGACAGCTTATCTGGAGGGGTCAAACAATGTATTTTCTTCAACGCATTGGCAGTATATTATGTATAAGACTTGTTGAAATGCCAATTTTGCAACATTCTGAAACCATTGATGTTTTGTGTAAGGTTCCAATTATACTTATTTTGGTCTATAACTACTTGTTGGATTTTAATATGGTAGGTGCAGGTATTCGGCCATATGTTACTCGGTACAGTATCTCTTCTTTTTTTTTTCCCCACTTTACTACCACATTTCGTATTTTTCATAAGCTGGAAAATCACCATATTCACCCCTATATGTACGCGCGTTATCTTTGCTGCCCCCACCCCCTTGCTATATACATATACATATATATGCATGGTATGCATAGGTCGGATGGATCGTGGAATTCTACTATGATGACCAAAAATGGAAAAATTACTTCTCATTTATCAATTTGTAAAAATTAATTACTTTTAGTCTTTTTATTTGTGTTTTGGGAAAATAAGATATTGGATAAACTTGTGTTTTTTTTTTTACGTAAAATGGTTGACACAAAATAATTAATTAAGGAGTTGGATCTTATGAGAGAACTTCACTCTACCAACTTTTACGAGAAATTTACTAGGGTAAAAAACACTAAACTCCCTCTAACTATCACTTTTTTGCGCTAAACACCCCCCCTCCATCTTTTAAAAGTGACACTAAACCCCCCCTAAATTATTAGATGTTATCACTTAACCCTCAAAATTACATAAATGTCCTTGTAAATAAATGTTCTTTTATAAATTAGGGGGTAAAGTGTTAAGTTGTGATAGTTCAGGGGGGTTTAATGCTACAAAGTGATAGTTTGAGGTGGTTTAGTGTTTTTTACCCAACTTCGTACAAGGGCATTTATGTAATTTTGGGGATTAAGTGATAACATCTAATAGTTTAGGGGGATTTAGTATCACTTTTAAAAGATGGGGGGATTTAGTGCAAAAAAATGATAGTTGAAAGGGATTTAGTGTTTTTTTACCCAATTTAATAACGAGGTGTTTGATTCTCTGAGGACCATAAAAATCTCAATGGACCACTCTTCCTTCAACTTGTCATAATTAGAACTTCAACTTGTCATAAGAACTACATGGTGAAAACATTATCTTAGTCATGTTAAGAGTGTGTCTATTCTCACTGATTCAATATTAACTATAGCATTTAAAATTCATCATACGCATTTAAATTCATTGTATTTATATTATTTAGAGTGCTAAAAGTCACATGGATAGAGATAGGACTTCACCTTTGCGGGTTGAAAATATTATTACTCATATTACCAAAAAAAATGAATATTTTTCAATGATATATTAGGCCAACTGTGAATTTTTTTTCTTCATACCACTATTTAAGATTTATTTTGTATCAAAAAATGTTAATTTCTATTATTTTATAACATAATTTTATTTTTTATTCAATTTCTAAACATTTCTCTATTGAATGTATCTTATGGTGATAAATATTGTTATTTTTCTTGTTTGCAAATAATATTAGGGACAATTAAAAAAAGGTCTTATTAGAGAAAGATTTTCACACTAAAGCCAATGAATAATTTTTTTGTAAATAAATGGCCTATTTTTTATTTTATTAATAATATGACATGTGTTTTTTTTTCATTATAAAATGACATCCCAACACTTAAAATAAACTAAAAAATACCAATATGCATTAAAATATGGATTGCAATATGAACTTTACAGTCCATATTTCACTGCAATATGAACTTTGCAGTCCATATTTTACTGCAATATGAACTTTGCAGTCCATATTTTACTGCAATATGAACTTTGCAGTCCATATTTTTGGTGCAAAGTTCATATTGCAGTCCATATTTTATTGTAATGTGAACTTTGCAGTCCATATTTCTAGTGCAAAGTTCATATTGCAGTCCATATTTCATTGCAATATTCATATTTTTTGTGCAAATTTCATAAAGAGGTGGTAATTTAGGTAATATATAACATGTTTTTATTAATTAAATGATATTTAAATTTATTCAAATACCTTCATTTAAAATATAAAATAAAATAGGCCTCTTACACTAATTACCAATTAAAAATAGGCCCTTCATTCAAAAAAATATTATTCATTGGAGTTTTGGTAAAAATTAATGTGTAGTAAGACCTTCTACCTAATTTCTAGATAATATTAATACTCTATATCGGTTCATAAGTAAGATAATTCTTATATTTCCCTTGGGGGGGGGGGGGGGGTTTCCAAGATCCATCCTTGAATAATCATACACTTTGTGCTACCAAATTAGTTTTTATTAGAGTGCTCTGCACACGATAGAGTGTGCAACTTGCATATATATATATATGTATATATACCCTTTTTTGTACGAAATAGTTTGTACGAAACGATCATTTTTACGACGGTTTTTTGTCATAAAAACATTGAGAATGTCTTTTTATGACGTAAAACCGTCATAAAAATGAGCCGTTAGTACAAAGTGGTGCGCCGAAAATTTCCTTGTATATATATATATATGTATATGAGTTAAGTTTTAAGGAGGGATTCTCTCTCTTTAAAAAAAGAAATACACATTTGGAGGGGTAAATAAATGATTTTTTTAATGAAAATTTGTAGAAATGATCTATATAAGATAAGTAGATTATCTTTATCAAATTTCATAAAAACAATTCAACATAGAAGTGAGTGAAATGATCATAAAAAATTTCAACGGTCGAAAATGCAAATTTTTATCACTTTCCCGGTTCACCCACTTATAGGTTGAAGCTTTTTATGAAATTCGATAGAAGTGATCTACTCACCATATTCATCATTTCTATAAATTTTTATAAAAACATTTATCTAGTTATCCCTTCAAATGAACATTCCTTCTTTTTATTAAAGATAGTGAATCCTTCTTTAGAGCTTAATCATATATATATGGAAAATTTCAAGTAATGTACCTTAACTTAAAAGAACCTTATTTATGGACAGTGACATTTGGCACGCTATCTGATGGAATTTTTTATATAATTTGAAAAAAAAAAATACACTTATTTATTTCTTCATATTTCGTGATAGATGGCTCAGTCTGTTTAATTCCCGCTATAATCTGATGAGCAATTTTTTATTTTTAATGAAAAAAAAAAAAAAAAGTAGCGGGGACAAAATTGAAAATATGGGTCGTGGCTTTTTTAGTATGGTGACGTGTTTTTCCTTTTTGGTGGACAAATAACTTCCTTTTGCAGTTAAACAGACGCCTTTTCAGGCAAGAGTTCAACCGTCAACCGTTTTTAAACTCACAAGGCAACGGTTGGTTCGTTCGTTTTTTCAACGTTTCAAAATATCACTACATGTATGTATATATACACACCAACTTCTTGAATCCTCGCACGCAGAACTTTCTGCAAAATCTCTCCTCTCCTCTCCCCTCCCCTGCCCTCCCATCAATCAATAACCAATTAACATATCATCACACAACCGCCATGGCCAAAAACAAAGTAGACATGTTCTCAAACTTATTAGATTCTGTCCTCGTCATCATCATCTCTTTTTTGCCCTTCAAAGAAGCCGCAAGAACCAGCAAACTATCCAAGAGATGGCGCCACCTTTGGCGCTCCACCAAAAACATCGAACTAGACGAGACTTTATTTGTCAAAAACCCCCAAGAATCACTCGAAATCAAAGAAAACCAGAGAAAACTTTTCCTAGACTTCGCCCATAATTGGATCCAAAACTACTCCGGTTCAACCGCTCATAAATTCCGCCTCAGTTTCTCCAAACCCAATGACTGCCATTTTTCGGACATCCAAAACTTCATCCAATTCGCTGTTACCCGTAAAGTCAAGATACTTGAACTCGACTTTTCTGATCCAATGTGGAACGAAGTAGGTGTTGATAACCGTGAGCCTGTTATTGAACTTCCAATGTGTGTTTACCAACACGCAGATCTCGAGGCGATTAAATTGGTTTCGTGCAAATTTAGTGTTCTGGAATTTGGAAAATTTCACGTCCTCAAAAATGTTTCTTTGGGATGGGTTCAACTGACCACTTCCTCTTTATCGGCTTTGTTATCCAACTGCATGTTGTTAGAGATTTTCAGTTTGAACGAGTGTTGGGATTTAGGGCAAATTACTATATATTCATCAAATCTTAGGACTTTGGTGATCGATAAATGCTCGAGTCTTGAACACGGGGTTATAATTGATGCTCAAAACTTGCGCGTTTTTAAGTACTCAGGGCCGTTGGTTGCTTTTGATTTGTTGGACTTGGATGCTCTGGTGGAGGCGGATCTTGATTTCGGGCTTCAGGCTGAATTTAGCGACCAATTTGGAGAAATTCTTTATGGGCTGCTTTCTCAAGTTTTATGCGTTAGGGTTCTAAGTGTATGCAGTTACATGCTTCAGGTACAATAATATAATTTAACTAAATTTCTCTTCGCTTTTTTGCCATGTAAAATATGCATTTTTTTTTGACATTTCTCTTCCCAAAGTTCACTTAGACTGTACTTTTTGGACCGGACTTTCAGCGTCATATGTTGTGGTCAACTATTAATTTGGATTGCATTTGATTAGCAAATGAAATTCTGTACATATATTTGTCTCTGTTACTAACTAATTTTTTAAATTTGCAATGATTGAAAGGAAATTCCAACTGCGGAGGAGCCACTGTCATTAAAACCACCACTGAATTTAGTACATCATCTAACGTTGAAGACAGCACTGGATGTAAAGGAATTCCACGGAATTTCATTCTTCCTCGGCAGTTGCCCACGCGTTGAAACTCTCTCTATCATCCTAGACGAACCAACAAGAATATTCGATGTAAGGCCCCTAAAGTTTTATTCTAATTAATTAAATCACTTAATTAATTGTGTTATCGAATTTCATAATGAATGAATGAATATGAATATAACTTGTGCACATATATGATATGCAGGATAATTCTTGGTTGCAAGATCAAGGGGAGCATCAATTTTTGGGAAGATCAGAGTACGTAATAGTGTATGCATGCATGAAGAGTAGTTTAAAGGTAGTGGAGGTGAAGGGATTCAAAGGGGAAGGGAATGAATTGTTGGTGTTGCAATATTTTATCACTTATGGAAGTGTGCTTGAGAGGTTGTACATTAGTATTTCAAATGACAAGGGCCCAAATGGGGAGGATATGGGGCTGATTTATCGTCAAAATTTTATGAAGTTGTACGGATTTGAGAAAGCTAACCCAAATCTGTTTATACTCATCCGCTGAAACAACAAAAATATTTTAGCTATAATTTGTTCAATTGTTGTGATTGTAATGAATGTTAATGATGTTGTTATTAGATAATAATTATGATTATTATTGTTATTGTTGATTTTGTTTGTTTTTTTTTTTTTTTTGAGATACGTGTGCTATTCAAGATGTTAGTGGAATCGGTAACTTGAACTAGCCCTCTTGTTATGATCATGTCTCTCTTCATTTGACGGTATGACCCTTAAAAACATATACTTACATGTATTGGGTGATACTGCCTATTTTTTATTGACATGCAAGTAATGTATCCGGTAAAATTAACCGTTAAGAAAAATATTTTCTAAAAAAAAAAAGAAGTTCGTATAAGTAATGGGTTAAGTGTTAATCAAATTTGGCTCCCTTCTATTACCCCATTTCTACCAATTTTTATAAATTGTTTTGAACTTTGTTTATATTCCGACCGACCGACCAAAGAATTAATTGTTTCCTCAATTTCGTGTGATCAAGATTATGATGATTACGAAATTATGGATTGGGTTCATGCTGCATTGATGCGTCTTGTGATTGTCTCAAATATGGAGGACCCCTCCTGGCTCTTTGAAATTAAGCCTCCGGGGTTGTATATCCCTAGCTAACTTATCTTGGAAGGTTCCATAATTCTTGCTACTGGTTCGTTTTCCTTGCCGAATCTTAAGCACCTAGTACTCAATCACGCTTTTTGTGTCATCTAGAATTTTCTTCAATCTTCATCCTCCATATTGGCTGTCCCGTGCTTGAAGATCAGACTATGCGCTATGCTATGTTTGGCGATTGGGTCTCTTTTACCATATCCGTCCCTTCCCTTGAGTATTTGAACAACGAAACTGCTCCAATACGCAAGTTTTTACACGCTTGTGATGGATACCCCCAAACTTGACTATACGGTGAAGAATCTCAGCACTCCTCAGAAAGCTCATATAGATTTTGGAAATTCTGAATATCTCTGGGACTCTCAATATGTACGATCAAAATGTGGCTGATCAAGCGTTGACTCTCCATATATCAAAATCTTCTTAACAGTAGGTTCCATTGACTAAAATGTTTTTGTTGGAGGATCTATTTTTCTTGATCATATATGCTAACTCAAAAACCATTTCATAAGATTTATTTGACTTAGGGTTCCTTTTTTCTTAAGAGGGCTTTTACGAAGAGAAGGGGTGTTTCTAAACTAAGAATTAATGCAAAAGTTATGAACAAGATGAAAGTCAATTGTGATGTGTCTTCGGATCGGAGGCATGGCACGTAGAAAGGAAAGAACGCAAGTAAAAGAAAGTAGTTTTCAGACGATATGATTACTTCCTTCCTTTTTTTGTACCCATTGTATATGCTATATATATGACTCTTTATCACTTTGTATAGTTTCAGAGAGCATTATGTTGGTAAAGGTTCAGTGACTGTTTTTACCTGCGAACATTATATGGGTTGTAAGTTGTAACTACCCAGTAATATTAACCGGTAAGAAAATACTTTTTAGGAAAAGAAACGTTTAAAGTTGGTATTGTTGACCTTAAAGTTAATTAATCTTATTTTGATAATTACAATAAGTTAATAAAGTGTTATTTAACTCGGTTGTTCCAATGATGATAGCCATTTTAACCGATATATCTTCCGACCAAGTGTAACTTCAAATTGAAGCAAATCTCACACAAGCTTTACAAACGTCTCTACTCACAAGAAATGAACTCAAGTGATATTCATGTGCTATACAAAGCCAAGAAAAGATCTAGATCATCAAGCAAGTGAAGATATGCACAAGAATGATCTCCACATATTCTACAAGTTATCAAAACCAAGAAAGGATCAAGAACATCAAATAAGTAAAGATACGCACAAGAAAATCAAGCATCACGAAGACTCGAATTATCATTAAATGGAGTGAGTGCTTACATTTTATGTAAAGATACTTTATTGATCAAATCCCCATAGCTCAAACATATTCTTACATCTTTTAAAGATTGATTCAAACTAGCTTGAAATTAAATTTATTTGAAAAACATCATTTTACAAAAATCAAGTTTCAAAATAAATTCATATTAATTTTAAATGATCATATTTTAAGCTCTAATAAAAATAGGTATCTTAGAAACATATCTTTGAGGTTCAAAAATCATTAGAATTTTATTTGAAACTAAATTGTTAAATTGCAAAAATATTTTTATTTTACATTTAAAATTCATTCAATTTTTGTCCAGTTTTGATCTAACAGTAAGATGGAGGCCTTCTAGAACTCCGATCATTTTGAAATTTTTATAGTAGTTAGACAACATCTCCTGGCAATTTTAACAAAAATTTGAGCATGATCCAACGGTCTAATTGGGAGAAATTAACAAAAAAAAATTTGAATTTTTTTGTCAAAACTAGTTGTTGGAAAGTTTGAAAATGTATACCTTGGAGGCAAAACCTCTCTTAATCATCCACAACGGCCATATGGTTTTGCAAGCTATAAATATGTGGTCCTAGACATATTTTAACACACCTTGAATCATTCTAATACTCTATTATTCATATATTCAAATATACAAAGATTTAAGAACACATTTTGATCAATCTTTCATTTTTGAGCTATATACATTAATCAATTTTGATATCTCTTAGTGTGAGCTTCATTTGTATTTTGTCACATACAAGAGAGATATTATACATTGGTGTTTGTCACCAAAACTCATTTTGAATCATAATTGTAAGAGGTGTATCTCATAGATTAGCAAGAGGGATTTCTTGTGAAAGTATTGAAGGTGTTTTCAATACTTGTGAGAGTGTGTGATAAGAATACACTTGTAGATGTTTGATCTTCACCCGGAAGGAGATCGGTTATAGTGGAAATTCTCGGGGAACTAACCGAGCGCGGAGTAGGGGAACAAGCCGAACCGTGTGGACAAAAAATCTTCGACTTCGATCGGTTCGATCTTTCTATCTCTTGCTCTATTATATTGTGTTATTTATTCATTGTGTTTGGAATTAACTTTGTTCTTGATTGCTTGATAAATATAAACATCAAATATTTTTAAATCATTTTTAAAAATCCGATTAAGTTTTAAAAACCCTATTCACCCCCCCTCTAGGGTATTTTCCGACCTACAGGTATAACTGTAGAAGCCACCCCACCTCCCGGCCAGTAAAATACCCTCAGTAGAAAAAACTCTAGAAGATAACAGCCAAGAACACGTTGGTGGTGGTGTTGATATATATTATTAGCAAATTGCCAGATGATCAATATTTTAATTAGTCGCATCATATCCTAGTCTCGATTTCAATGATACCTTACTCCTACTTCCTTTACAAGGTGCAAGTGACTTGAATTTACATTCCAAGGAACGCATTACTTGTTTTGTCAATTTCATGTACAGAGTTACGAATGCCATTTTGAAAAATGTCCCTACTGTATTTAAGTTCTGTACCGTCTAAAATTTAATAAAGATTAGAGGATTACCAGATTCTTAAGTGATTGGCTTCATTTATGCTGCACAAGTGCGTGTTGTCATGTGGCTTGACGACCTTGTCTTTGGTCTAAATGACCCACCCTTGCTCCTACACTGCCTGTCGGGTTGGACTGGGCTATGTGTCTGTGTGGACCAGGATTCTCTCCCCCCCCCCTCTTTTTCTGGGAAGGGGCGATATCTCCCAATATGATCATAATGCGGCTGACCTTGTCAAAGGATGTTCCAACGTTCAGAGACTGTCAATATCAAATTTTTCCTGAAGGGTGAGCTCCGTCGACTAATCTCATTTGTGGGATCGATCTGTTTTTCTTAATCCCATGCCAACCCATGTTTATGATAGTAGCCTTTTAAAGGATATGGTTTTTCTTTGTTTATACAGTTTTTTTACGATTCTGGTTGTCCACTGCCTGTGTTTCATAATTTGAAGCATTTGCAGCTTGGTGGGTTTGATACGAACAGATGGGAATTTTTGCCAAAGAAACTTGAAAGTGCGCCTATCCTTGAATATCTTGACATTACAGGGGTATATTTAGAATTCTTTTACTTTTATTAAAATTTATTTGTTGTGGATAATCTATAAACCCATTTCATAAGAGTTTCTTGATATGTAGGTTTCCTTTTTCTCAATAGGGCTTTTAAAAAGAGAAGGGGTGTTAGTGTCTCGTTTTCCTGTTTGTTTGACATCACATCGATCTTATATGCAAATTGAGATTTGGTCTTTCAAGGGGGAAGAAGATGAAGTGAATTAAGCTGGTAGAGTATTTTCTAAAGAGTGCAAAAGTTTTGAACAAGAACGACATCAGTTGTGATATGTCTTGGGAGAATTACTTCGACACCAATAAAAAGTTATTGAGTTTGCCTAGAATATCGGAAACGTCAAAAATTAAATAGTATTCGGAATTAAGCACCTAGAACTTCAAAATAAAAGAATCCAAGTACAAGAACAAGTTCCAACGTAACACACCCACATGTAAGTCCCACCCTTTATTTCCTCCTCCCCTTTTATCCTCTGTTAGTACCTATCTATCTGTTTTTGCTATGTAGAAAAATTACAATGTCTTGCTTTTGTTCTTGTCCCATATAATTCATCTTATGCGCATGTTCGTACATTTTATAGAAGGTTCAATTCCTTCTAGAGATAGATTCGTGGTTCAAGACTCTGGGGGAAGGGGTGAGCTTAGTGTTGGAACCTAAACCTCTGCCCTTTTGGTTATAAAACAAAACCACTTTTATCAGTTGGGCTATATAAATATATCTTGTCTGAAATCTTTCTATAGTTTGAAAGAGCATTATGTTGGTAAAGGTTCAATGACCCATAGTTTCTTTTTGTTAGTCTATGATTGCAATTGTTTTTTGTTTTGATGTTGTATGTAAAGGTTTGCCGCAGACATCGTATGCTTGTACACGAAGTTAGTTATAACTTGGGTTTAAATAAAAGCTTCCTATAATCCATGTGCATACATCTTTTTTACGGTCAGTTACGTTATATCCTTGTTAAACAATTTTCTTCCTTCATCACTAATTATGGTCGTTGGGTGCCAACCGCTGCCATCACTGTCCGCTGCTGCAGCCTGCAGGGCGCTGCTTGCCACTCACCATTGCCTAGCCAGCCGATGCCGAGTTCAGGTAAGATTACCACTTAACTAGCTTAACATGTTGAGAAGAAAGAAGAAGGAGGAAAAATTATGACTAAAAATGTAATACAATTATAAACTATGGCAGAGCATTTTCAGTAGTTTTGTACATAATTTGTGTTTTGTTTAGACAATGTGCAAACAAAAAGGCATCTCAAGAGTTGTGTAAAACTTAGTTTTGTGTAAAATAAAGATGTAAATTGCACACCCAATTTACAATTTACATTGACCCGGTAGTTCTTTCTTCCCTCAACTTTTTTTTATGCAACTTTAAAACTTAATAACTACTAATATAAAATGTGAATTGACTATAAAATTACGTATAAAAAATTTCTAAAAAAATACATGGCATCCAAGATGTGTATGTATCTCTTTGGTTTTGTCCCAAATTTCACGCAATAGTATACAAAAGATACAATTAGATCATATTTGTTTTCAGATATCAAATTTTGTGTAATTTTAAATTGACATATTGAATTTATGCATTAAATTTTACACAATTGTAAAAAGTACACTCTAAAACACACTGAAAATAAGAAGAATAATTTCTACTTAATTTAACAGGTAAAGAATTTTCTTAGGAATAAAGTGTTTCAACTCTACCCTGGAATTTAACACTCTTTATTGTCCTCTCTTTTGTCATTTTGAACAAATGGGTACTTCCTTCTTTGATTCCTTTCTCGTATATTTTTTTTACGGTATAATGTTGAATTTGTTGAAAATGATTAGCTCAAACCATTAACTCCACATGAAAAATTTGTAAAATTCAACATGAGTGTATAAGTGGGGAGTGTCACCCCATAGTAACGACATCTTTGAACATAAAAACCCGACCCAAATATATTTAAGTTGAGGATAATATCGTTATTATGTGCGCAGACCGGCGGCTTGGTTATTTTATCTCATATCACAACTTCAAATAAAATAAGATTTCCAAATAAATTATTAAAACTTAATGGCATATTTCACAAAATACCAAATTAAATAATAACACAAAATTAAAAGTGGAATTATTTAATAATTTTTTCAAATAAACCCACAAAAACATTCTTTTTTGCCTACAAAAATAACTTTCAACCCATTCCATTATATCTTTACGTTTCCTTTCATCTCATTCCTTTCATTGCCAAACACTTCTTTCATAGACAAGATGCATAACACGAACGTTCCCCCCCCCCCCCCCCCCCAACACACACACACACACAAAACACACATACGTACCAATCATGTGATTTTTTATTCTTGAGCTTTACGTTGACGCATAATAAAAATTATTGAAATTCCTACAAAGTATACTCGACAAGGAATTTGTCAATTATAAACTTTGTTTTATTGTGCACGATGTTATTTAGTTTAGGTGCTCAATGGATTTTTAATATATTTTCATTATACATATGAAAAGCAATATGTGATTTTTATTAGTCTACATAATTTAACCAAATAAAGCAATTTGATGGAACAAGAAAAGTTATTTTAAGCATGAGACTATTATTACTCTAACCTAATACTTATCATTTAAAAATTCATGACAAATTTATAAAAGATGATTGAAAAAGAAAAGGTATAGCTATAGGCACTCTAAATAAGAACTCTAATATTCTAAAAATGTATTCTCAAACACATTAAGAACATCTGCAATAGTTTTGTAAATATTAAGATGTAAATCTGATGTGTCAAACCCACTTTTACACAAAACTTAAAGTATAAAAAAGTTGTACTCCAATAGTAGTTTTGCAAACTCTTGTTTAATTTGAAATAACTAATAAGATACCAACACATGTTAAATGTCAATTTATGCAATTTTGATATTATTTTTCTTGATTTTTTCTATACATATTTTTATCATAATAATGGATCTTCTTTTGTGGGTTTTGAAGAGTAGATTTCAAATATGTATTTTTTATTAAAATATATATTTTATATTAAAAACTATTATATTTTAAAGTTTTATAAAAAAATATGAGGATAGAGAATGTTGATGTGGCAGTGCAAATTGAAGGTGTATTTTACACATTTGTTTTATACAAAACATAAACATAAAAAATTGCTGGAGATTAAATATTTTACAAATTTTAAATAAAATAAAATTATGCAAGTTTGTTGGAGATGTTCTAAATGTTAATTAATAATTAAAAAAAAAGTAGGCGACTAATAAAGTGCTAATAGATATTCCTACAATATAAGGATAAAACTATTTGTATTTGGTGGGTATGAAGAGGGAAAGTTTGTTGAGAGAGAGAGAGAGGCGGGGGGGGGGGTATTAAATTATGTCACTTTTGTTTCACATGAGCTTTGGCTAGCACATTCTCCATTTTTTCAATTTAATTTAAAAACAGGTAGAGTCAATTGAAAGATTTTGCCGGTTGAAACAAAAAAACACTCTTATTTAATCCCACATTTTTTTGGATTTGTTATTAATTTAACGCGCCAAATAGATTATTAGACAAATGGATAAATAGGGGTAACATTTTACAGTATTTCTAATGGTATAATCAAAATAATAATTATAATTAAATTTGACAATATTGACTAAAAATACTTCTTCAATGGTATAATCAAATTTTAGCAACCTTCTAACCAATAACCAAATTTACTCCATTTATAATCAAAGTTAATAAGCTTATTCAATAACAAAAATGAGGAACCCATCAATTATATTGAGTAAAAGAGAATTTTTTCAAATTTTAATTATCTTTCCCTCTTTCTCTTGAAGCAAAATTCAAATTGATTAATTTGTGTCCAATCAATATAATGAAGAAAAAATAGTCATTAGAGATGGCTAAATTGTTAACCTTAACAACTTATTAAATGAATAATCAAAAGTCATTTTGATTATTCCATTGGAGATGCTCTTACATACGCAAAGTATATTTGGCCTATATTTAACAGTGAAAATGAACTATTCCGAACTATAACACAGTGGCTAAATACTCTAAGTTCAGAAAATCAGGCTCGACGTAAATCAAGTCTAGCCATCCTAAGTTCAAAAAACTGGGCTCGATTTGAGGAGAAATTAGTAGAGGCGGTCACCTCCGGCAAAGAAGAATACCCTGCCTGCATTTCCATCGAAAACGTCGGCATATTATCACCACTCCTCCACAGTCCGTCCAGGTTCATGTCCTTCTTCCTTATTTCATATCTTTGCTAGTACTTGCAAAACAATCCATGGATTCCGCCTCAACAGATCAAGCACAATTCAGAAAGAAAAAACACACACACACAATTCAGAGAAAAAATGATGGTGGTATATTAAGAGCATCTTTTATGTGTAGCAGAATTTCTTTGCATTCGATGATCCAAAAGCAAAAAATTCACGAGAGTTATTTGACTTCGGTTTCGTTTCTCTCAATAGACCTTTTCCGAAGAGAAGGGATGTTTATGAAAGATTCGCATCTAGTCTCCCTGTGAACGTTCCTGTTTGTCTGTCATTGCATCTACAGCAAATTTAGATTTGGGCTTTCAAGGGGGCAGAAGATGAATTTAAGCTGGTAGAGTATTTTCTGAAAGGTGCAAAAGCTTTGCTCAAGATTGAAATCAGCTATTGTGATATGTCTTGGGAGACATACATCTGTACCAAGGAAAGATTTTTCAGTTTGAAATTAAAGTATCTCAATCTCAAAGACGTGCAATCTTTCTATTTGGAGAAACAAATATTATTAGGGAACTTTTACTCATGCAATAGAAGTAGATATAAGGGCAACCCTTTGTTTTCTTCCCCTTTTATCCTCTGCTACCATCTATCTATTTTTGTTTTACATATGACTGGAACGATCTTGGTTTTGTACTTGTTCTAATTGATCTTTCGTGATTATTCCTGTTTGGATAGTGTATGTTACATCTGTTTTGCTTCAGATGAATTCTTCCTTACATGTTTGTTTGTACACCGAATGCTAGATGAGGAATTCCAGATTCTTTAGCATATATGCCAAAGCATATTTCTGTGAAATCTTTGCGTAGTTTCAAAGAGCATATTTATGTTGGTATAGAATATTTAAAAGCAGGGAGATAATAGTGCTTCATTTTACTTCTTCTGCCTTTGTCTTTCATTAATGTGTATTTTTTCTGTTGTTACCCAAAATTTCTTTTGCTTATCATAACTGTTTGTGAAGTTTCCTTGTGGATATCTTAAGCTTGTTCTGAATGATCTAAATTTTTTTAGTGCTCTATTGGTTTCCTCCGAATGCTAAATTCTTTTGAAGGGGAATGACTAGTTGACACTTCATCATTAAAGTAAAAGAGCAAACCACAACTACATGTGGAAATGGAATCATTTGATTGAATCAAGCAAATTATTTATGTACAAAATGTGGAGGGGGCAGATAAAAAAGAGGAGGGGGGGGGGGGGGTGTTTAAAAGTCAATAGTGGGTTCACCAAGAGTCAAATTACGCTGGACAGACCAGGGCAAGTTAAAGAGCTTGGCCATTATAAATTTGAAGATCTTGTTCACATTTATGTTGTGGGTTGCACTCGAGAAAAAGAGTGCCCCTTTCATTGCCTTCGCATATGCTCTTGCCTGCATATATATATATATATATATATGTTTGTGTTATCATCAATTACCAATAATATATACATGATCAAGATAAAAAGGCAAATTTTTATCATCTAAAAGAAATTTCCAATGGCAGCAATTTATTGGGAAAAGATTTATCTTTGTATATTATGCTAGTTAAGTAAATGCGCATATATATCCCAATCACAAAAGGTATACTACGGTTTGAACACAATCTTCAGAGAGAAAGAGTCAATATTACTCAAGCTAAAGCTCTTGGGCAACTAATTGTAACATACAACATTAGTTTAAGTTCTATTATCCGCCTACAATCAAAGTTCAATTTTTGTAAAACTTTTAATTAAAGTTTTAAATTGACCCAATTGTATATCACGTAGAGAAACATGGGCATATTTACTTACATATGGAACATTTCCCATATATACCATACATACATATTGGGGTTTTTGAGGGAATAAATGGACGAATTTTTCTTTATAATTAGTAGATCATCTTTTTGTTATTTATTTTTTTAATTAATTATTTATATTATATATAGGTAAGGTCGGACATATGTCTAATTAAGAAGTTGACTAGTGAAACTCCAAAATCTTCCTTCAAAAGACATTCTTTTGCTTCATACGCCATTACGCATGATGTGGCACCCATTTCTATTTACAATTTTTGGCACTACCTACAATACTACGTGTTTCATTTTGTAATTTGTACGTCAAGATTCTTCTCTCTCTCTCTCTCTGTCTATATATATATATATATGTGTGTGTGTAATTAATTAATATGCTTAATTATTTAAATAATTGTGGGATTGAAAATCGGCCATGGTATTAGCAGGGCAGCATTTTAACTCTTTAAGTCTGTTGCCTCATATATATATATATATATATGTACACATGCGTACGTGGAGAAGAAACAAATGACTAATAAGGTGACAATTGACAACTCTCTATGCACAGCTTTCTTAACTCAATTCTGTCTTAATCACAGAAATATTAATCAATTATTGATGAAAAATTATATTTATCCCTGTTATAATTAAGTGGGACAAAATAAATAAATAAATAAATTGTTAAGAAATCCCTAATTAAATTATTTTTTTAGTTTTGAAACCTTTTCTAACGAGAAATCAATTTTAAAGGGTTAATTTTTTAGAAGAGAAAGAGATTCAATTCATTCGTTCAACAACTGAGCTAATTACATATACACATTTAAAAACTCAGGTTTATCTTCTAACAATCATAAACTAGCTACCTAATTACACTTACTCTCTATTAATTAGTTTAAGAGATTACACCGCAAATAAAATAAAATAAAATATATATATATATATATATAAGCCGGATGAGAAACTAAGTTTTAGGAAGACAATATATATATATATATATTCTTACTATGACCGCTCAACCTAGCTAGGTAATTAACGTGAAAATATTGAGTTATTATTAGTAATATATTGATGTATATATAGAGCTACGTACCATAATTTGTGACATAATATATCCTTTGTATATATGGAGTAAGTAACCCGGGCAATATATATTAATATATAGAATGCTAGCTATATATAGTAACAAATCATATATGGCATGCCTGCTTTAAAAAGTACTGTAAGAATTAGGTACCTGTGTAATAATAGTCCACTGCAAATCTGGTGGAAGCCGGACAAAATCATCAAATTTTGTCCCAATAAGTATTGGTATTGCAGTCTGCAGTTGCATATATGCATGCATGTGTAATAAAGTTAAATACTAAGTTTAATTATGAGATTAACTACGTACGTACTATATATATATACACAATTGAAATTAACCCTTTTTTATATATCCCTAATTATGGCCTATTGTTCTAAAAAAGTAAATGGATTAGGACTTCATTACTCAAAATTTCATTATGATCATTTAATTGGTAAAACCATAAAGTTGATTATCAACAATATATATATATATAAATTTGCTCAAAGAATATACTAATGTAACAAATAAAGTTGTTCCACCCACTGTACTTAGTGCCATATATCATAACTTTTTTTTCTTAATGTGCGAATAAAGTTATGCCGGCCTTTGGTTATTCCCATTGTAACCTTTAATTTCCACCTACTATATATATATATATATAATTAATCGTTGCTATTACAGACTTGTGTCAATATATATCTACTAAAAATGAGCGATGTGCATATAGACAAGAAAATTACACTATTCAATTGATAATATATATTATTTCCAAAATCTAAAAAATACTTTTGTAATCCTGAGTTTGTAAACGCAACCTTTTTTAATTGCAAACATATGAAAATTAAATTTTTATATGTAAACTTATCAAATAGATATATATATATATATATATATGCCGTGGTTAGTGCCGTGGTTAGTCATGCCATTTGCATTAAGAAGTAGTTGTGCGTGTACACATAAGCTTTTCTTAATTGAATAAATTAACAAGAAATAATGAAAGAATATAAAGAATTAAGCTTGATTTTGTGTGGTACCTGATTCCATTTTCTTGCTTGACTATACCAACCAATTACACTGCATTTACATAGCGCACAAGCTGTATATATATATATATATATATGTAATTAATTAATTAACATGATCGATAATTAACTTTTTTATAAAAGAAAGATAAGTAGAAGAGAGAGACAATGAGGAAACTAAAATTAGCGTATATACCTATTTAATGTACACCTACTAGTGAGATCGAACATAAACAAAATTGCAACCGCATCTTTGCAAGCAATTGGAACATGATCAAGCGACTTAGTATCACCTATATATCAATAAAATTTTAAAATGACAACATTATTCAATATCGGTATTGTGATACCAAAAAATATTTTCTTATTAAATATAATATATTAATCAGCCCAACATTCCACCTCGTACACCGTGTAATTGTGTGTGTGTGTGAGTGTGAGAGAGAGAGAGAGAGAGAGAGAGAGAGAGAGAGAGAGGGAGCTCAATTAATTAATTACCTCCCACATCCCAAATACTAAAAGCAATCCTTGCACCTCTAATAAAAAATGTTTTATCCATCAAGTTTAACCCTTTCATCTCCAAGCATCTATTTTCTTGTTCATCACCTACATACTTGATCTTCAAAACCATGAAGGAAAACGAAAAAATAATAATAAATAAGATTCACGATAAAATTGAAATAGAACAATATATATAAAACCAAAGTAATTAGGGAAAAAACTAACCAGATAAAACATTAATTAATTTATATATAAACTCACCACAAAGCTTGTTTTTCCAATTTGGCAATCACCCAATAGACTAATCTTCAAAGTAACTAAATCTGAATCAGGGTCATAACCCCCGCATGTTGTGGGCTCATCGAGACCGGCGCCGGACTCCATATCGACCATCGCCGGAGAAGAAGGCCTGCTAGACAAACGCCGGTACCGGATTGACTTTCCAACAGAACAAACAATTATCTTATCCCAAACAAACCTCAAAAATTCCCCGAAAACCGACACCCTTTGGAAAATACTCCACCTAATGTTGACCTGCACGATTTTCCGGCAGAGTTGCGTCATCTTTCCAGTGGCTTCACCAATTTTTGAGCCATGAAAATGTAAGGTAGCTTGAGACTCTCTCATGGTTTTGTAGTACTAAACTAATTTGTGTGTGTTGGTGTTGTTTTTGAGCTTTTAATCCAGGAAGGTGCATGTGTGTTATGTTGGGCGGTTGACCGGTAATTTTTAATTTTTTGGGGGGTACCAAAAGAGTCCAAATTGCCGCCTTCTTGGTTACAACGTAGCCAGGGCATTATGGTCATTTTGAAGATAAAAAATGAAAAAGTCTTACTTTGGCAGTGTGAAGTCTGCCCAACATATTTAAATGGATGAGATTTTGTCGACTTCTAGGCCTCGTTTGGTTCATGAAAAGGAAATCGATTCTCATATCTTTCCTATAGAGGTGGGAAAGTAAATTTCATGTTAAATTTTCTTTCTTGTGTTTGGTAAACCATGAAAAGTATTTAGGAAAGAGTATTATTGTCTGAAATTTGTGTAATAAATGCTTGGAAAATCACATGGGAAAATCAATCCCATGTGTTTTGGGAGGAATGATTTTACCCCCTACTTTCCCCTCTCTCGGGAAAGTGTTTCCGAAATTTGTGCTTACCAAACAAAAGAAAGGAACGACTTTCCTTTCCCGAGTACTAAAATCCGTGAACCAAACGAGGCCCTAATGTAAAGAAGTGGTCCTGGGAGAAAAATATAATATAGTGTAGGGGTATGTTAATGATTATTTGTTTAAATGTCCAATAGAAGAAATTGTATAAATGTCTAATAGAAGCTTTAAGTTTGAATCATGCACCCAGCAATTTTTTTCTACAGACATTTTTTAGATTAAGAATTTGTACATGCCAACTTATGTATGAAGTAAGTATATCTTTATCACTTCACTATATACTAGTACATATATATATATGTATATATATTTTAAAAAAATTATATGATATTATACTCGTGTTGAGTGTTTCAAAATTTTCGTGAAATAACATTTTCTATAAAGAAGCTTGTATCTCAAAATTAATTAAACACTTCCTGTAAATACAAACTTGTAGCTTATGCAATTTAAAATAAAAACTTGTGTAGCATGCAGTTACACGTGTATGCTAATCAAAGAACAGTGAAAGTTTATTTGATAAAAGTATTTCTTTATATGTAACTTGGCATGGATAAAAAGTAAGGTATTGGCATAAAAATAAATTATCAGGAAGCTAGCATCTGATTGGTTGATCTAAATCTTGCTTAATTAATCCATTTTGGAACAAACTCAACAAAGGGTGAAAAAAGGTTGCAACACCATCACTATTCACAATGACACATAACCCCCCACCCCACCCTTACCTTACCTTATCTTTTCCCAAAAGTTTGTGCTGAATTAAAAAATATATGTATCACTCTTTTTCCAACCAAATGGCCCACGGAATAAATAGTGCATACTCAGGGGCGCAGTCTCCAATTTATTATTTTTTATTAGAGCATCCGCACCGGATACGGTAAATAGATCAATTTACCCTATCCCTCTCTCTAGCGGAAGAATTTGGATGGACAAAATTTGGAAGGTAGGGTAGAGAACGACTAAAATTATCATTCTCTTAAATTTTACCCTATACGAATATGGATCGATCGTATAAGGCATACGAATGTGACAGATTCGTATCAAACTAAAAAAAAAAAAACCATACGAATTTAGCTCATTCGTATGGAAATTTCTTGATTATATGTATATTTTTTTTATTTTCTAAACCCATACGAATTTGACTCATTCATATGGGAATTGGATGATTATATTATCTATTTTTTTTAAGTTATATGTGTGAGATAACTAACAAAACTTAAAAAAAAAAAATTACAAATTAACCCATACGAATTTGGCACATTCGTATGGTTGAAAAAGTGCCAATTCATACAATTATTCTTCAATCGTATGGCATTATTTTATTTTTATTTTTTTTTAAACTCATACGAATGTGAGACATTCGTATGAGTAAAAAAATTACCATTTCCGTTGTGTGCATGTTTTAAAATTTAGAAAGCAATAGCTAAATTTAGCCTAAATTTTAAAATATCCGGTGCGGATGCTCTTAAAGGAAATTAGAAGAGAAACATAATTCTAAACTGAAAGAAAGAGAAAGATTCAATGTTATGAAAGCAATTATAATTGCTGTTTTTCTATCTTCTGTAAATTGAAATGGCATCTTATTTTGTATAATTTCATCTTATTTTGTATAATTTCACAACACAAATTTATAATTACTATAATAAAATAAATACAACAAAAAAATTCAACAACTATATTTATATAAATTGAATGACAAAAAGAAAAAAAACCATTGACTTTTAATTTAACCGTTAGTTTCCTTTTTTCTATTTTATTTTTGAGATAATGGGTTATAAGGTCTCGCTCCGTAATGTGTTGTAACTCTAAGGACGGATTCATGTTTAATAAAGAGAAGTAGTACTAATTTCATAATTTGGTTTTACAATAAGGACACTTTTCATAATATTAATTTATTTTAAGGAAAATGATAAATGTTGATGGACAAAACTACCCTACTATATCATTTATTCTAATTATACAAAAAACATATTATTCTCTCTTACATACACATAGTTTAGAGAGAGAAAACAAAAAATAAGAGAAAAGAGAAGTTGTCTCACCACCACCACCACCACCACCTTACTCTCCGATTGTATCTCCGAGAGGATCATCGTTCTCATCATCATCATCATCATCATCATCATCATCATCATCATCTTCATCTTCTTCTTCTTCTTCTTCTTCTTCTTCTTCTTCTTCTTTTTATTCTTTTTTTCTAGATCTACAATAGTAAAACATATATAACTTTTGATCAAACCGTTGGATTTGGCTAATTTTTGGATATGTTGTTCGGAAGACAAAGTTACTATTATTGCGCGAAAAATTAAGACGATCAGAAGTCGTTTTGCTATCGAAATCGATCAATTTTGACAGCCCAGCAGGATTTGAAAAAAAAATATGATTGTAACTCTTTTTTTTTTATTTTTTTACAAACCCTACGTCGATCCATATCTATATACATATAAATAAATTGAGTGGATGTTGATCTCATCAATTTTGTTGTTCTCTATTTTGTAATGGTTCTAAAATTATTTTAGCACCTTTTGATTTGTTGTTCAAGTGATGTTATCTTATGGTTGTTGTCCAGAAGGTGCTAAATGCATTTAGCACCTTCTGGTTGTTGTCTAGATGGTGCTAAATGCATGTAGCACCCTTTGGTTACTGTCCAGATGGTGCTAAATACATTTAGCACCTTCTGGTTGTGGTGCTTAATGTATTTAGCACCTTCTGGTTGCTGTCCAGAGGGTGCTAAATGCATTTAGCACCTTCTGGTTGCTCTCTAGAGGGTGCTAAATGCATTTAGTACCTTTTGGTTGTGGCGCTAAATGCATTTAGCACCTTATTGTTGCTGTCTAGCGGGTGCTAAATGCATTTAGCACCTTCTGGTTGTGGTGCTAAATGCATTTAGCACCCTCTGATTGCTGTCCAGGGGGTGCTAAACGCATTTAGCACCTTCTGGTTGCTGTCCAGAGGGTGCTAAATGTATTTAGCACCTTCTGGTACTTTTTGGTTGTAGTGCTAAATGTATTTAGCACCCTTTGGTTGCTGTGCAGGGGGTGCTAAATGCATTTAGCACCTTCTTGTTGCTGTTGGTGTTATAATGAGACGATATTATAAGGAAGGGGTATTAGTGTCTTTTTTGTATAGTGTCCTTAATTTACATAGCTAATTTTTAAATGTCCTTTATAATTATATTATTATTATAATGAACCCTTATACCTAATTGCCTCTTTATTTTTTAAAGATTAAGATTCTTTTACCTTGTAAAAATGTGAACCAATTAGTTAATTCGATCTTTTATTAAATTACACGTCATGGTATATGATTCTTAAATGTAAAAGAAAAGAACTTTGGTTAAAGGTAACGTAAATGTGAAGGATCCATGTCCCCACTCACTAGTTTAAGTATTAACAGAAGTTAGAACAAACATTCAATTCATTGGGTGTTAGAGAAGCTGTCTATGGACCGCAAGTAATATTTTCACGTACCAATATATAACATTTAGCATTAAATAAAATAAAATAAAATATTTTCGGTTTTAAAATTAAAGTTCTCTATTTTTATGATAAATTTTACTTCAACTTTACAAATTGGAGTGCGGTGTGATGTATTCAGGAATCTAATTCTGAACAGTACGTATAATTAATTAAAACTGGCCGGATCCAATTCATGTAAATTAATTTTAATTCCAATACCATTAAACTTTTTTTGAGGCAATATTTATTTTCTTAAACGGCGGACACTTTTGACTAAACTCACCTAACCGGCCACGCAATTCACGTATTATACTATTTCCGTCATTAATTTGGCCATGGCTTTTCTTGGAGTTTTGTTTTCCTTTAATAATCTAGTGAGTAAATTAAAAGGCGCAGTAGCAGCACCCAACTTTACAATATTATTATTAAATAAACATTTGGCTAATCGTGCCGGGTTAAGTAATTATGATATTGGCATATTATAATATAGAAGATGATTAAGAGGCTTCTCAAAGCCCGAATATTATCATTGGCTATCATATATATCATTTCTTCAATTCTAATTTGAATTTTCAATGGTTTCTCATTGACGTTGGCCCCTTTAAAATATATATATATATATATATGTATATGTATGCTATATTATAAATTGAAAGTGTGGGAAGCCCTATTATGACACTAATTTTAGGTAATTTTATTAAAGGTTGAAAATATAATTTTTAACTGTTGAGCCAATAATAATAATTTTATGTTAAATCATACATGTGAATTAGAGCCGGTCTTGACAATTTTTAAGCCGCGGGCGAAATTTTAAAATGATACTCCTCTTAAATAAATATATTAATTTTTTTATATTAAAAAATAAATTAGTTTTATTTTAATGAAAAGAGTTTATATTTCACTAAAAACACATTACAATTAAGAATTGAAAATGTTTACATGTTTCATGTCAAAATATACGAGTTTACATACCATCAAATATGATTCATCTTTAGTCTTCATGTACATTTCATCTTTCAAAAAACTTCTAGATGCTCCATTCAATCTATCTTGACGCATAGTGGTTTGCAAATAAGATTTTAATAATTTTAATTTGGAAAAACTCATTTATGCAAATGTCACAGTCATAAGCAAAGTCAATAATAGTTTATAAGCAAGCATCGCATAAGGAAACATATCTATATCTTTTGCAAACTCCATAATTTTAATAGATGTCCATGATTCATTTGTTTCATATGATTCTTCTCGGTAACATTAATTGCAATACTTATAATTCTGAACATAAGCACTTTCCATTAATATCATAAACATTATCAACTTTTAAAGCATTTTCAAGATTTATACAAGATTTTCTCAGTTTATCATCATCTAATAAAATAAATTTTGCTGCATCAAAATCAAATCCAAACATATATTGAAAATTTGCAATTGTTTTCATGAAAAAATACTTTATTAATTAAATCTTTTTAACATATATATATACACATAAAAAAATTGGTTCCCCTCCTCATTTTTAAGTCTTGAACGGTCGCCATACATGTCTTGCCGTACCCCAAGACTGACTCTGCGTGAATAAAAATAAAGCATATGTATACATTATCTAGTTTATTAATAAACTAAAAGTTGGTACATTTTCTACGGTGTGAATTAGTCTAAACTAAATTTGGGGTTCCTAGACAAAACTTGAAGGCTCGAGCATCTTATATACTAACAATAAAATTAGCTAGTATGATCGATAGGCTCGTCACTGAAAGAGTTATTTAATTTATGATTGTACTTCTTGTAATAGGACCGCCCAGTTAGAAAATGATTTTAATTTGCTGCCCGTGGCCTTCTTTTGTATTTGTATTCATGCAGATGTATTAATTTTATAAAACCTGTGTTATGTTAATTATTTATGTAATTCTTAATTTGTAAATGCATACACGCATATAACACAATTTCCTTCTTTTTTTTTTAATATTTAATTAATACGACGACGACACAACAATGACATGTTGTTGCATACACTGTTGCTTAAAATTAAGATGTGTATTTCTCTCTCCTAATTCACACAAGTTAATTTGTCCACATCACTAATCTAATGTGATTTTGTCTTATTTATTTATGATAATATGTTATCATTTTAATTAATGAGAAAAATGAAAACAATAAAAAATAGATGGTAAGAAAACGTTTCAAACAAACCCTCTTTAAACATACACCATCCATTTACTACAAGACTATCTATATCCATTGAAATAATTCTTTTCTTTTTCCTTTTTTGACACATCCTTAATTTTGTTGGGAATGATTGATTCAAATACCTTGTCCCACATTGAAAGTATAGAAGTTCATCATCAGATTGATGAGGGCTGGGTGGATCCATTAATTAATGCATATATCTTTTGAAATAAAAATCGCAAATATTGCTTAAAGGTCGTTAAGTTGATAACAATATTAATACAAGTGTGAATCCAAGGGGCCAACAAATGGTATTAAGATGAGAGGTTCAAACTATGGGTTATGAATAGCAAATATTCACATGTGCAATGAAACCCAAGGACAGTGGACGGTGGAGGTTGTGCGAATGTTGAGTGGTGGACTACACGGTGGAGGTTGTACGAATATTGAGCGGTGGACTACACATTGATTGATCCAAAAGAGTTGTACCTGCAATGATACCCAAGGACGGTGGACGGTGGAGGTTGTGCGAATGTTGAGTGGTGGACTACACATTGATTGATCCAAAAGATGACTTGGCCTAAGGTTTGTTGGAGGAGGTCGTGTAGATGTTGATCGAGAAGGGTTGGCTCAAACACTACATCCTGTGTTGCCCCATTAATTAATATTGAAACATTTTAAGATAAAACTTTGGACCTGCGACTCGAGGGTAGTTAACTAGCCCTTTAGCAATCCTCACACCAAATTAAGATATATTCGATCAGCTGCCCTTTTTTATTTATTTTTCACTGAAGCCATAGAGTCTACTTCTCAAGTCGAAAGAAAATTAAAGGGGAACTCAAATTTGGTGGAGGAGGTCGTGTAGATACTGAGAAGGATTGGCTCAAACAACATGTCCTACATCAAAAGTGTAGTTCAACATTAGGTTAATGATGGAGTAGATCCATTAATTAATATTAAGACATTTTAAAATAAAACACTGGACCTACAACTCGAAGGTAGTTAACTAGCCCTTTAGCAATCCTTATACCAAATGAACTAGAGTCTACTTCTCAAGTCCAAGGAAAATTAAAGGGTAACTCAAACCACCATCTTTTTACAAATTCTCAACATATATTAATTTCCCATTTCTTCTAGTTACGCAAGTTATGCTATCAAATTTATTTTCTTTTTATACTGCTAATCAATTTTAGTTATACACGTGTAAGCTCTAGAAGTTTGTAAGCTTATTAATTATTAATACTTTAATTTATACAATACGGTAAGACTTGCACACACATCACGTGTGCAACCTAATAATTTGAAAGGATAAGGCAAACTTCTGATCTACATTAGACTGATAAATACCAAGCTCCAATAGTAGGCCCTATTAGACTGATTACTAATGAGCTCCAATAGTAGGCATGGGCCTAATTCAAGTTTTTTATAGCCGATCTTTCTTTTGGACTATTGATTATATATCTCAAACATTACTTAATAACCAAATCAAAGTGGCGCAGCGGAAGCGTGGTGGGCCCATAACCCACAGGTAGGAGTATCGAAACCCGAAACCGATCGAAACCTCCCTCTGATAGATTATGTTTTCTCTAAGTCAAAGAAACCTCCCTCTGATAGATTATATTTTCTATATGTCAAATGAGGGAAAAGTTAAGAGGATGGAGCAAGTCATTTCATTCCAAACACAAAAGTTGAAAAAGGGAACAAGGCAAATCCAGAATATCACATCCTTCCCATGATCCCTTCAGAAAAGTAAAGCTAACAAAAAAGATACATTACAATGGAAGGAACCAACAAAAAGCATTAACTTTCCCCATGCCCTTCAACCTAATACAAGTAAAAGCAGCAAAAAGTAGTTGATCCCACCAAACTCACCATTTTTCATTCCCTTGTCATTCAAGACAATCGAAAGCAGAAAACATCTTACCGTCGATAGACAGAGAAGTGTTGGTCTGCATCTTTCAGATTTAAGTCTCATTACGACCATCACTCTCAATCCCATTGGTTCAACAGCAGAATAATAATAACAGAAAGTGCATTTGATCTATATATGTAACTCGTAAGATGAACGAAAAAATTAGTTAGAATTGGTTCAGGAATAAACCTGCTTGAATGTTCTCACCACACAATCCTCCAGCAAGGCAAATTTTTCCAACTCAGATAAAGAATATAAGGTAAAGAATTCAACAGCAAAAATTATGTAGAAACCCAACCTGAAAATGCCTCATACATAAACCAATTCCCCCAAGACCAGACCCAAAAAAAACCTACCTCTCTCAAACCACCAATGATGCATAATAAATCCAGTACCAGTACCTCTCTTGAGAAAATGATGGCAAAAACACCGGTAGAGATAGGCACCAAAGGCATTGTTGGATCCCTAGTTCTGCGTGAAATTGAGTACTTTAGCCAGCTTGAGTTAGGCTACGAGACGAATTCCAATAAGCCTCGGTGTCAACATAAAGACATGGCCACCACAAGTAGTAATTCAAGACCCAAGCTCAGGTCTTTGATCACAACCCCAAGAAGGAAGAAGAAAGGAAGCAACAAGCTAATACCAAGAATGTGTTCTATGGTGGAAGTTGCAGAGAGGACTAGTCAGCCAAATTTAACTTCTAGATTCGGTTACAAGAATCTGAAAGCTGAGGCAAATAGTTTGCAGGTTTAAGCAATGGTTTGTGAGAGCTTCGAGAAGCCAAGCTTCTTGAGTCGACTTGCTACAGGGCTAGCCCATGTCCTATCTGGGCTCCCGCATTTTATGTCCACAATTTCAACTATGTTGTAAAGTCCCTTTTTGTTGGGTTTTCTTCGACTAGGAGTTCCATCGAAAGAAATATTTTCGGAGTTTAGCATTGGGATTTGATGGGGTTTTCTGGTGTTGTGTTTACTTTTATTTGCAATTTCTGGGCACTTACGATTAATGCTGTTGCTGCTGCAACTGGTGCTTGATTCACCCACAGATGCAATTGGTTTTCGTATATTGGCAGTAGTCACACCACCAGGTTCCAAGACTTTAGCCGTAGAATTTTTTTTTCTTGATGAGATTGGTGTTTGAGGAATTTGTTTCAGTGAATTTAACTCCCTTGACATCAAAACACTTATTTTTCCTGTGGTTCCAACTTTGATGGATCCTCCACCACCTCTGATAGCTTCCAATGTCTGAACCATGTTATTCTCCATTTTTAGTCAAGGGGTACCAGCAAAATTCTTCTTTAACAACGATCCCACAGCTCCACTGAAATTGGTGTTGAGTGAAAACAATTCAATACCCTGTTAACAGTATCACTAACCATATTTAATTGTATGATTGAGTATATGGGACAAAATTCTAGCAGAGTCAAAAGTATCATTATTTTATTTAGCATATAGTTTCCTATCAAATGAATCCTAGTGCTGACAAGTGACAAGAAGAACAAGTTAAAATATGGTAAAGACAAAACAAACCCACTCAATTGTCAACAAGTACAAACTTTTTAAAGCAAATGCGCACTTACCTTACAAATATCGCATGTCTAATTGATGAAAATCTTATATAGTAACTGATTTTTTAATTGCGTATTCTGAAAAAATTCTTCCAATCAATGGGTATTAGAACCACAAGAACTGAGTAATGTGAAGAAACAAATCCCCTTACACCAATCTTAAACAGCAATACATAAAATATGCCAAGACCCTCAAGATTCAAAAGGCTTGTTGTGGTTTTAAATAAAACTACAACAAAAGCAATGAATTGAAGCAAGAGTAACAATCAACATCCAGCTAGAAGAGATTAATTAGCAGTGAGCTGGCTGAAGTTCCTTATTCAGGACCAAAAAGTTCATTGAATGATTTTGAGTTTTGGACCATATGCTCATTTTTCGGACCAACAAGCACAGTTAAACCAAGAGACCCAATATTACTCCTTTCTTAAATAATTCAACCATAAGGCAAAAGAAAATATACTACCAGAGGGAAATTAAAAACAAAAACATAAATGCTACCCTTACTCCAATTTTGTACAACATTTTTATACAAACTGGTGTTTGTAAATCGAAATAATTCCAAGCTTGTTTAAAGCATCTAATGAGCAAAGCTGGGTAAACAATCCACATCAATTTGTAATTAACGAGGAAAAGGAATGCTAAAAATGTGCATCTAACTCCTATTTTTGACCAAGATCCAAAAAACCCAGAAAATAGAAATGAACTACATCTATAGCTGTCAAGCAAAAGTTAAAGTTAAGACACCAACTAAATAGATATGATTTCAACATCAATATAATTTAATTTGGCACTTTGCAAGAAAATATCTAGCCATCAAACTGCCTGCCTATTAACAAAAGTGTAAAGTCCGTTTTACACAAAGAAAGAGTGGGGTGGGGTGAATCAAGATTGTATTAAAACATCACAAAAACACATAAGATAGCAACAATAAATATGTAGATAAAGAAGATTACAAACAGTACAAATAGTGAGAGATCAACGAAACCCTAACGAGGGTGAGAGTGAAAAGGCTCACCGATAATCGAGTGCCACAAAATAGTCGATCCTCGAACCAAAGGGAGATTTTTTTAGTGGAAATGAAAGAAAAACCCAACAAGTAGACGTTGAAGAAATCTCGTGGGGCTCTGCTACTGCTATTAATAAAATTGAATCCTCAGAAACATGGATGGACGAAGTTGGAGGAGGATGGGCACGATGGGGAACATTTCAAAATGGGGTGTAGCCTCGGAACAGAACAGTCAACGAAAACAGTAGTAGCCAAGAATCTCACATGAATCATGTACCTGGGCTGGCTTTTGTTCGGGTTTAAGTTAATGTTGAAAACCGACCAATCCAATTTACACTGACTCGAATTAATCCGTCAAAAATTGAACCTGAAGAAAACTTGAGACCAGGCTAAAATTGAATTTAATTTAGTTCGAGTTTGGGGTGTATAAGTGTAAAATTGAACTGAACTGATCTAAATCGAATTATTAATATATATGATTAAAAAATAATATTATTTTAATATTTTAATATTGTATATCTATAAAATTTGCAATATCTAATTATAACACAAAATAAATCTCTAAACTAAATATAATGATAATAAAACAAATGAATCTCTATAACAAAGTTTTATTACACATATTTTTAATTTTTACATCTACTAATATAATTTAATGACACAAAGAACCTTGAAAATAACACAGTGCTATATATCATAATTAATACTATACACAAATTAGTATTCCATTAATCCTAAAGTGCATACGTTCTTGAATACTATTACTTTATTTGTTCAGTAATGTGATGACTTAGTATTCCATCAATCCTATAGTGCATACTTTCTTGAATACTACTATTTTTGTGGGTAGCCAAAAATTTGGGCAAACCCACATGATGAAGTTCTTAACAAAATCAATGGAGTAATAGATGGAGATGATGAAGGAGATAAAAGATTTTTGGGTACGGTAGGTTCCTTCGGTAGCGCTTATGCTATTTCGGTAGTACATCATCTGTTTGTGTGTGGCGTGTTTGATTTATTAGCTCAAAAGCAATTAAAATGAGGATACAAGTTACCACTTTCTCTCTAAAAACAATTCATTTAGCTAGCTCATTCTTCTCTCATCTAGGATGGAGACCCTCTCTGATGGCTATCCCTTATTCTATTTATATTCATAGAATTATGATTACATATCTTACATTAGGATTAAGTGTAAAAGACTAAAAAGGGCTTACTCTACTCCTTTACAAATTCTCTCATAGAGTTTGGGCTAGCTCATGTCCAAGCCCATTATTATCTTCGTAATTTTTATGTTCCCACAATTGCCCCCAAGCACGTGAGCTCGGCGGCCAAGGTGAGTTCATGTGCTTGGATCATCAGCTTTCTTATCCTTGTAGTCTTCGAAATAATTCACCAAGTGTTGTAAGCAAGCTTTCCTGAAAAACTTCAAATCTTGTGGCGGGGAAGTGAGATGTGTCGATATATGAATGGTCGGCGTGCTAAATCATCTTATCTTGCCGACCTAACAAGTTGTTGTCGACTGGGCTATTAGGCCAACTATTGTAAATCAAGAAATACATGTTGCCGAGCATGTGACTATTGGTGTTGGGCGAGCTTATTTTTTTATTTAAGTTCTTCATCTTGTAGTCAATGGGCCTAGGACCCCTACCATATGTGATCAATTGTCTGGCTTTTACGGATGGAGCTTTGATCTTACTTGTATTTCATCTATTTTTGCTAGGCTAATTTACTCAGTGGTCGAGCATCATTTTTTGTTTGGCCTTTCAGACCTCGTCAACTTGTTCCTAGGGCAGAAACAATCATCTTGGCCGAGTTGGCTGATATTTTTGTGGCTTACTCAGCCTTCGTAACTTTTTTAAGTTAAAAGTTTAAACTTTGTGGAGTTTATCAAAGCAATAAAGACGATTCGGCTAAAGCAAGAGAATGGTCCTTATGGTGGCTTTCTGGACCATGCCTACCCGGTAATTTAATCGGTTTAATCGGCTTTTGTTGTGCCCGCCATGGGAGGTCTTTAATGCCCTTGAAGAAAGGTCTTACATTTATCCAACTAACTGCAACGAGCTTTAGAACGATCATGCTCCCGTGGGAAGTCTCGCCTTAAAGTTTAGAAAGGTCTTAAGAGATTTTGTTAGCTTCATGATCAAAAAACTGTCTTCATCATACATATCTTATATTAGGGTTAAGGGTAAAATACTAAAAAAGGCTTACTGTACCCCTTTATAAATTCTCTCATAGAGCTTGGGCTGGCTCATGTGCAGGCCCATTATTATCTTCATAATTTTTATGTTCCCACAATTGCCCCCAAGCATGTGAGCTCGGTGGCCAAGGTGAGTTCATGTACTTGGATCATCAGCTTTCTTATTTTTGTAGTCTTCAAAATAATTCACCAAGTGTTGTAAGCAAGCTTTCCTGAAAAACTTCAAATCTTGTGGCGGGGAAGTGAGATGCGTTGATATATGAATGGTTGGCGCGCTAAATCATCTTTTCTTGCCGACCTAATAAGTTGTTGTTGACCGGGCTGTTAAGCCAACTATTGTAAATCAAGAAATACCTGTTGCCGAGCATATAACTATTGGTGTTGGGCGAGCTTATTTTTTTATTTAAGTTCCTCATCTTGTAGTCAATGGGCCTAGGACCCCTACCATATGTGATCAATTGTCTGGCTTTTACGGATGGAGCTTTGATCGTACTTGTATTTCATCTATTTTTGCTAGGCTAATTTGCTCAGTGGTCGAGCATCATTTTTTGTTTGGCCTTTTAGACCTCATCAACTTGTTCCTATGGCAGAAACAATCATCTTAGCCAAATTAGCTGATATTTTTGTGGCTTACTTAACCTTCGTAACTTTTTGAAGTTAAAAGTTTAAACTTTGTGCAGTTTATCAAAGCAATAAAGATGATTCGGCTAAAGCAAAAGAATGGTCCTTATGGTGGCTTTTTGGGCCATGCCTACCCGGTAATTTAATCGGTTTAACCGGCCTTTGTTATGCCCCCCAGGGGAGGTCTTTAATGCCCTTGAAGAAAGGTCTTACATTTAGCCAGCTAACTGCAACGAGCTTTAGAACGATCATGCTCCCATGGGAAGTCTCGCCTTAAACTTTAGAAAGGTCTTAAGAGATTTTGTTAGTTTCATGATCGAAAAACTGTCTTCATCAATAAGAAGGCCTTATCTTGAACACATTACTTTTGATGAATAAAGGGTTTTTAAAAATTTGGTTTGCCGATCAAGGTCTTATGTAGAATTTGCCCTTCATGAAAAATATAGGACTTAGTGAAATTCACCTTTAATCGTCGAAATGTCTTAATATACTGCCTTGCCGAGCAAGGTCTTAAGCAAAATTTGCCTTTTGAAAATAAAGGTCTTATTTAAATTGCTTTAATTGATAAAAGCTTTATTTAATTTTTGTTGCCTTGTCCGAGTAAGGTCTTATACGTTTGTATTTTTGCCGCCTTAACTGATTAAGGTCTTACTCGTTTTCATTTTTGCCACCTTGACTGAGCAAGGTCTTACATGATTTCTTTTTGCCACTTTGACTGAGCAAGGTCTTACACGTTTTCTTTTCTGCCACCTTGACTGAGCAAGGTCTTACACAATTTTTTTTGCCGCCTTGACTGAGTAAGGTCTTACACATTTTCTTTTTTGCCGCCTTGACTGAACAAGGTCTTACACGATTTCTTTTTTCCGCCTTGACTAAGCAAGGTCTTACACATTTTCTTTTTGCAGAAATGGATACACCAAGGCGTTCCGAATCAAAATATGGCTGCCATGCTTTGACCCCTTGTAAATTGACAATCTTTGATTATAAAGAATTGGCTACATCAAGCCTCCTTAACTTTCACAAAGTTGATATTCAATATAAAGGTAATATGAGGGTTAGAACTGCGATTTATCATGTCAATCTTTCGGCATGAATAATGCATAGCTGTATGTGCAACTTTCTTACCAATGAGAGCATTTGGCTATAAGTAACGATGACCTTATCCATCTCTCCCCCACCATTTTTTTGTGAACATGAATATTTGTAAGAAGTGTTAATCATGCCGTACATAAAAATGGCTTCCAATTACTAATAATTTTGTATATCTTATTATCTATCGCAAGAACAAATACATAACAAGCTTTTTACATGAATTATTGCTATCGAAGTTTTTCTTTAGCAATGGCAATTACAAAATAAATTGCATAGTAGGGGTTTTCAAGCATGCAAAATGTTTGGTATACTCAGTCCGACTATGGTATAAAAGTTCTAATGTATCAAAATTTTAAGGTTCTGATATTCATTATATCATGTTCATACTCTTTAGCATCTAGCTCAAAATTTCAATTCTTGGGTGAAACTATTATGTTTCAAGTAAGTATTTGCATGCTTATACAATTTAAAGAATATATAGTAAGAAAGTCATAAAACTTATTTTTAAAAAAGTTGTCATGAACTTCTGTTACGAAAAATTGATTTGTCATTGTTGGGTGTTGAACCAACAACCTCAAGATTGTTGATCACGCTGTACACCAACTCAACTAAGTCTTAATACATGAGAGATTTCTCCTTTCCTGGTTATAGTATCAGCTCGGCTGGACTTTGGTGATTTAAACATCTTTTTAGACTCGGCAAAAATGATTGTTGTGGCTGAGAGTTGAACTCATAACCTCTTTGTTTGAAGTAGGAGTTCCAACCATCCGAGCTAGAATCCCAGTTGTTATAATACTCGCGTTTTTTGCTTTATCACTGTTTTCTGAATGCCAAGTTGCCTGGGAACTCAGGTTGTTGAAAATAAATTATGCACTGCTTGGCAAAAATATTAGTCATGGCTGGGTATTGAACCTCTAACCTCAATGTTTGGAACAAAGTGGTTAACCAGCTCGGCTAGATATTTTGTTAAAATTTTATCCGCGTTTCAACCTTTATAGATTAGTTGGGCCTGTGCGAGCTCGACAATTATTCTGCCGAATTAAAAATATTTTGTCGTGGCCGAGAGTTGAACCTGAACTTTGTACCTCGGGCTTGTGACTTCGGCGCTGGACCAGCTCGGCTAAGAACATCTCTAAAATTTTATTTGTACTTCTATTTGATAACTCGTCTAGGCTTGTGTGAGCTCGGCAAGTAGTATGCCGAGTAAAAATATTCTGTCATGGCCGGGATTTAAACCTTGTATCTCGGGCTTGTGCGTTCGGCGTTTGACCAGTTCGACTAAGAACATCTCTGAAATTTTATTCGTACTTCTATTTGATAACTCGTCTAGGCTTGTGTGAGCTCGGCAAGTAGTATGCCGAGTAAAAGTATTATGTCATGGCCGGGATTTGAACCTTGTACCTCGGGCTTGTGAGTTCGGCACTTGACCATTATTATCTTCATAATTTTTATGCTCCCACAACTTTATTCGTTCATTAATGTGATGACTTAATTTTATTCGTTTAAATTTGTTAAAGTGTTGCCTTATATATAATTTATTTTATTTGATTTTAAGAAAAGTATAAAACCGAACCGAAAAGTTTGGTCCTGGTTTAGGCTGGTAGTGTTTAAAAATCGAAACCAAATTTTCAAGTTTGGTTTGGGTTTATGTTCTTAAATTCTTACCCAAACACCCCTACTTGTTTCCCCCATTAAAATTATATTTTCTCTACACACCTATCTATTAAAGGGTCATTTTAGTTAGAGTTTTGATAATGGAATGGTATTTTTGATACCCTAAAAGTTATTATTATTTTTTTTCATATCTAAGCTTTGTTGTCAACATATACTAGAGATATGAATTCTTCTTTCTTGAAATATTAAATTATACATTTCTTATATTTGGTTCAAATATGAATAGGAATATAATAAATGTCGATTATCAAAATATTTTTTATTTTATAAATTTAGAAGACAAGTCTAGTCCTAATAATTTTACAAAGTTAAAATTTAATTAATTTTTTTTGTTAAAATTTGTGAAAAGTTGTATAAAAGAAATAGTAATAAAATGAGAAAATTTAATAATAAAGATGATTTTTTTTAAAAAAATAATTCTTCATAAGTAAAAACGATATTTTAGTCTTATCAGAAAATCTTAAAACTACAATATATAAAGCAATTCTCTATTTCCATCTATTTAAGTGGGATAAATTTGAAGGAATAATCCATTATAGGAATGATGCATTCTCACATATTCTCTAACATAGCTGATAGAAAGTGGAACCTAATGACTTATTCATTGATGTTTTCATTTGTCTTTTCTCTTTATCTATTCTACTTGTATCTGTAAAATCTATGTTTTAGTTGGCTTTGTTCCTTCGACAAAAACAGGTTTGCTTGTAAGATTGTTTGAGTCGTTCGAGATTGCATCTAAAAAATTACAAGCAAGCCAAGCTACTGAAGCGATGCACTGAAGAATTTTATCGAGAAAGAAACGGTGAATATTGGCATTTGAATTTAATTTCTTAGGTGGTAATTTTTTTAGAAAAACCTTTTGGGCATGTTTGGTAGATATTTTGAGTTGAGTTTTTAAGTTGAGTTTTTAAAATATGGTGTTTAGTAGAATTTAGAATTATGTTGAAAAGTGGATTTGGTTTTTTTTTTAGTTTTTTTCAACCAATTAAAATTTTCATAAAAAATTTGCAAAAAATAGTCAAAATGGATCTTATTTTATAGATCTCAATGAGTATGTTTTAAATATATATTTTTTATTTAATTTTGTTTTTTGAATTTAAAGTTATGGTATTTTAAAAAAGAAAATTAGAGAAAGTAAAGTTAAGGTTTTTTTGGGAAGTATAAAAGTAGAGATGATTTTGAGTTGAGTTTTTAAAATTTGGAGAAAAAAAAAATAAATAGGCACCAAACAGGGGCTTTGGGCCAAATTAAATCTTTTTATTGGTGTTTTTTCTGCGTCCGTAATACTTCGGCGAACCGAATTTATGAGAAAACTCGATCTTAAATTATATTTCTAATATGTTTCTAGAATTACTCTGAAAATTTGAGTCAAATTAGAGTTCAAACAAATTTAATACGCAAAAAAATAAAAATAAAAGAAAATATTAAGTAAAAAGAAAAAGATTTAATTAATTAATTAATTAATTAACTTTGGAAAAAGTCAAAAAGTGGTGTCAGATTTTTCTTTAAACTCACGTGAGCTTGGCTTTTAACTGTGTGGCTATTTTTCCTTTTTAACAAATCAATCAAGCCACATGTCAATGTTTGGTTGGTTGCTTTTTAAATATGTGGAGTATATTTGTTTGATTTGCATAGGGTGGACCGGTACAAGTTATCGCAACTTGGACCGGTCCGACGCTATTTCGGGACTAAGAATTATTTTCCAAATTTTAGACTAGTATATGCATGGTTCAAAATATCGGCCAAAACTAATTTGAGATGGCCGATACCGAGTTAGAATAGAGGGTGTCGAATTGCTATTATGACCTGATATAATTAAAACCGCGGTATTTCGAAATATCACTGATATTTTACCGAAACCACACCGAGTCGCCGATATTTCACCGATATTTCACTCCGTATTGAATAATTGAATAAAGTGGCTAAAGTGAAAAAAAAAAGGTTACTCCATGTTGGACTTTAGAGACTTGAATTGTAAATTGGTATTTATTGAAAAAAATGTTGATTTGTTCCAAAATAATTTGTTAATCTTTGTTTAATTAAATTAGTAACTATTAAAAAAAATATTGATTTGTTCAATTGTTCCAAAGTAATTTATTAATCTTTGCTTAATTAAATTGGTTTAACCTTAAAAAAGAGAAGATTATAAGAAGGAAGAAAAAAACCCGAAAAATAAACAAGAAAAAAAATAAAGTAAAAGAAGTGTAGGCATCTAGCAGATCTAACTAGGTTCCCTCGTTATGATAAGTATTCTAGTGACTATGATCCTCATTCATAAAGCTATTAGCGCATTGATTATCAATTGCAGAGCTTAAACTTAGGCCAACATTATTACGGTGGACATGAATACAGTTATGATTATGATAGTCACAGATATAGCATTTCCGGAGGCAGAATATATAGTTATAGTTTCGGCACTGGTTATGAAAGTTCTGCACAAAATTCTGCTAGTAGTGTGGGATCAAATAATAGTATTACTGCTCACGGTGGTTATTATGGAAGTGGTCATGGAACGTATCATGATGGATCTTCAAGTAACAACGATTATCGGGGATTTGGATACTATCATCACCATGGCCAACCAAATTTTTTTGGTTATGGTTCATTTAGTCATTCTTCTCAGCCTTACCCTACAAGTGCCAATTCCTAATATTCTTTATATACTATTACTTAAGTCCTTGAGTAATGATGATAATTATAATTTATATCATTATTCTAGGCCTAATTGAACTTATATTTAAGATATTTGTACTTTATAAGATTGTATTGTTATATATTTATTGAATTATGATATAATATTTTATTTTCAAGTGCGACAGGTGATTATATTTTGATGTAGGATATGTAATTTGTACTAGATAATATTATTATACTTATCTAATTGATCCATCTTATTAATCTCATACTTTAGATTTTTTTTCATATTTTTTTTGTAATTTTTTGGGCCTTTTAAATAATAAATCGGTCCATATCGCCGAAACCGATACCGATATCTGAGTTGAAAATTGAGTACCTGAATTGACCTCCGAAACCACGACTTTGAACCATGAGTATATGTTTTGAACTCGGACCGATTTGGCCTTTATTTATAGATAGTGTTTTTTTATTGCAAAAATTTTGTTTTTAATTATTTTTAACTCTTTTTTAAAGTAAGTTGGTTTTCATATTTTTATATAAATAAATTCATAGGGTAAGAGACTTTGACACACTTTTGAGTACACTTTTACACATGTTTTGAGAGAATTTTTTACACCTTAAAGAGACATTAAAAACATAAAAACGTAAAATCACCTTAGGACTTTTTATTCATACCAAAGCAAGCGTTCTTTTTATAAAAAATAATTCAGATCCCAAAGTGCGTGTGATTCGCAAACGGAGTTGAAGAACGGTGTGATACCATAGCGAGTGATTCATTATGAACCTATTCGTGCGATTCGGATAGGAGGACTGTACACGCAGAAGGTGGAGACTTTTGCAAGCAGCTTGTGCGATTCAAGTATTGTAAGTCTGTACGGTTTAAGATTAATCGAGTTTGTAAACCTTTTTACATATAGTGGATTGTTGAAAATTAGTCCTGCACTGCAGGAATATCTCGTTAAAATTCTAGTGTTTACCTATATGTTTAATTGCTTTATTAATTGCTGCGTACTAAAAAAGATTAAACAGATTTTTTAAAATTAAAATACATAAACTTTTAGGTTTTACTTTTTGATTCGAATAAAATTAATTTTTAAGAATTCAACCGCCGAATATCAAACCAATGGTTAATTAATTATTTAAATTCGCTTCCCCTAGGCGCCCCAGCTTTTTTTTTCCAGTATCTATCTATATTAGTGTGTTTGACGCGCCGAATTAAAGAGTCAGATATGATTATTTAATTCCATCCGGATAAGATAAAATAATCTCACATCTTAGCTGGGATTCGTTAATCCATCTCTCAGTGAGATAAGAAGCTTTAGTGAGATAAATAATCTGTCCGGATATCTAATCCCAATAAACATCAAACATGGAATATGATAACTTTATTCTATCTCACCCTCCTGTCCTGCGTGTTAAACGTAGCCTATATATATGTGAGAACTTGCATTTTCGATGCCGGTTTCTCGTGGGCGGCAATTCCGTATTGCTTTGAAAATCAATTTTAAAAAGAATTAGAGTTGCTAGTTTATTTTACTAAATAAACAAAAGGTTTGTGTAAAATAGATGTATTTATGGACTAAATATCCTCTTATACACAATGTTTACGAATCTAGTTAATTCGAAAGTTCAGGGATTAAGTTACGAATTAGGAAGGTGTTATGTACCCAATTCGCCCTATCGGTCTCTTGAGTGAGATATGCGCATGTTATAATTCAGTTCTTATTTGCCATTGCTATTACTTTACAGTTTTTCGTGCTTGATTTAGGAACCAAAATTTTGAGGATGGAATGAAAATAATGTATTTCCTAGTTTGCCTATGATTTTGAAAATAAGCATATGTGTATTATGAAAAGGAGAGTTTGATAATAATTGATGAAATGAAACAAGTAATTTTGTAAAGTTTTGGGTTTTTCGAAAACTGATTCGATGCGGAACCTTATATTCGATGCAATATGAGGCTAGTTAACCGATTGTCTACCATACTTTATTAATTAGACCGATATAGATAGCACTAGTACTCTCATAATCGAGTATTTATCACATATACGCCGCAATCTATGAGTTATATTGGATATATATAGTGATTTTTGATTCCTTCGTATAACAATATTGCTAATCCGGGATTTTAAAAAAGTAAGAAAGTAATAATACTATTTTGAAATTTGATTAGGATTTGTCATACGCCTTTGGTTTTGAAAAATAATTTAAAAAGGGATTTTGAAAAGCTATAAAGTGATAATAATTATGCAGACAAGCGTCTAAATTATAAGATTGACAAATAAATAAAAGAAAAGAGAGAAAATTATACCTAAGCCCTTTCAGAGGGAGAGAATATGGGTCTTTTGGTGTGTACCACGGGATCCCAGTGATTGTGGATGAAAAATATGAATGGATGAGGGGTCTATTTATAGTTGAATAGAGATTTGAGGCTGAGGGAATTTGCCTTTATCCTGGAGAATATGTTAGGTATATTCTTTAATGATTCATTTGCCTTGGGAAATATTCTTTTAACGATTCATTTGTCCCCAAACTATTTACTATTCACCCAGGATGATTTTTCTTGTATCGACCAAACAAAGCATTGGATTGGTCTAATTTTTTAATATGTTGTTCCTCATGATAAAATCTATCTATTGACCAAATTTGAGCTCATTTGGACTTAGGGAAGGCTTCTATTTGATTACCCGAATTAAACTCCCGGTTTTCTAAATTCCTAGAGATTCCGCCGTCGGATCGAGCTGATTTTTGAGTTACTCCTTATGGCACTATCTAACAACCCTTAAAGTTTAAGGATGATAAGAAATCATAAAGTCTCATTGTACAAGTTTTCACAAGATTGGTGGCTTCCGATTTTAGCAGCTTCCGGTAATTCTCGTAACATCTCGTCTGGGTATCATTTTGGCTTCCTTATTTGACCTGTATCACATGTATATAGTATGTGTGCATCTATGAATGTTCATGCATCCGTGCTCATTTTCTTACAGATCAGGATTCTTGCGAGAGTCGCAAAATGAGGTATTCACAATATAGTATCCTTACATTAGGTGTCTAGTGCCAATTTTGACTATATATATTTATTTTTATTTGTTTGCTTTTGTGGTATGATATTATAGTACTATCATCATGGTTGAACAACAAGACATCATAAAAAAGGAAATTATGAGCAGCAAATCAATAAAAAGATCAAATTATTGTTAGTACTTATGGTTGATGCCATCGCTCGGGGATGGGGTGATAATAATGGCATTTTAAAGAAGTAGTAAAATGTTCTTAATAAAAAACTTAGGATTCAGAATACCTATAAAAATTACCATAGCCTGTTAAAATGGTTCAAAAATTGACAGAGCTCTTATTCAATCCCTATGCGTTTTAGCTCTGGTTTTATGTATGACTCAACTATAAAGAAGTTCACTGTTTGTGATGAAGCATGGGAATAATATTTTTAAGTGGGCTTATAAAATACTATCAAAAAAATTTATAAACATAATGTGAATATGAAATGCAATAATAATTTTAAAACTTATTTTTGTTACTTTTCTAGACTCATCCAAATGATACCGAGTTAAAGTATGGAACATTTGAAAATTATAAGGACTTCGAGATCACTATTGGGAATGGTGTAAATGTTAGGAAAATTCAATCGAGTTGGGTAGTGTTACTGATGCAAGAACATTAGGTGCTGGTTAAAGTAAAGATGTTTTCATAGAAGACTTGGAGTATAATATAGATTCAGATGCATTTATAAAACCTAATTAAAATGATACATCATTTCACTCCACATCACCGCTCTAATCCCCTATTTTGGAGGTTCCCATACAAGGACCAAACCAACAAAATAAATATAACCAATTTTGAAGGAAGTTATAACTTAAGTAAAACCACCTTGCAAAGGGATGTAACAAAAAGCTGGATAAAATTTCCACTAGTTTTGAAAGAATCTATAGTCTGCTAGAGAAAATAAAAAATGAGAGACAATATACAATTTGGAGATGCTATAAGGAGATCCCATACTTGGAATAATATACTCGCTTCAAAGCAGTTGAGTTGCTTGATACCAAAAGGGAAAAAGATGTATTATTGAAAATGTTACTTGAAGAACGATCAAACTAGATATTCCACAAGATACAACAGCTATATAATTATTTGAGTTATATATTATATATGCTATGAATGTCTTATGGTCGACTATTTTGTTTAGACATGGTTTATTAAGTTGTTTTGAATACTTTTGGTTCAAAATAGTATTATTAAATGCATAATGTTTGTGATTTAGTTAATTATTATTGGATTTTGGTTATACTATTAATAATATTATATGGTATTTTTCCTTTTTGAGTTTGTTTGTGTGCTAGTGAACTGAACATGGAACATGGTTCTTTTGTTATCTTATGTTCTAGCTATTGTTTTGTATTTCATATTTAAATACAAAGGATAGAAAAATATAATCATAATGTGTTGTTATTTAATTATTTTTTTTTAATTTTATTTATGATATATTTTAAAATAATGCAACAAATTTTTGTCTGAGAAAAATAAAGTGGGATGAAATAGATGAAAAAAGAACTGAAGAAGAATTTTATGAAACAATTAAGATTGTATCGATGGTGATTCAAACAATAATCATGGTTGTCGGTCGAAAATTAACCTTAGAGGGGATGAATAGTGTTTATAATAAATGTGCAATTTAAAATTAATTTGATAAATATTTAAACAATAAATATTTAACTATATATCAAGGAAATATGGCAAGCAGTATAAACTTAATATCAAACAATAATAATATATAAAGAGCTTGAGTTTGGAAAGACATAGCCGTAATACTCCAAGATGTTTTGTTTTCGTGGTTCAATTGTTTAAACCATATGTCTGCGCTCGAGATAAGTATTCGAGAATTTTCAATAAATAATTTTCTTACAGGTGAAGATCAAAGCTTAACACAAGTGTAATTCTACTTACTACAAGTGAATGAATAAAGTTTGTTTGGTGATACACACCAATATACAATAACTCTCAATTGTATACAAAGATATAAAATAAAGCTCACTCTAGAGTTATTAAGTTTAATTAAAGTTTATAACTCAAAGATAAAAGAATTAATCAAAGTAAAGGCTTGAATCTTTTGAATATTTGCAATAGAAAAATAATGATTCAAGAAAATTTAAATGTGTATATGACATCCAATATATATTCCTTAAAAGTATATGACCCGTTGAAGTGGTTGGGTAGAGTTTTAGGCCAAAATTTGGCAATTATTAAAACTCCAACAGCTAGTTTTTGAACCATCAGTCGACTGAGCAACTTTACCAAACAACCAAAAAATGCAATTTTTCAAGTTCATCATTTTTGTTCAAAAAATCATTATAATGCTTCAAGAATGTTCTTAACACGTTTCTAAGATTCCGAAATTTTTTTTTTTTAGCAAAAATCATTCGTATAATTTAATTATGAATTATTTTCAAAAACTAGTTTACATTTCAAGTATTTTTGAAAGTAGTTTTTGTCGAAGTTTATTCGAATCAATCTTAGCATGATAAAATCATTTTGTTTGAGTTATATAAGATGATCAATGATAATGTTTACATTAATCTTAAGCATTCACTTAAATTTCGATTTAACAAGCCTTTGAAAGCTTCGATTCAATGCTTCTTCTTTGATCTTTCTTGAGGCCTTTGTCAATTGTCATTCAATTTGATTCAATTGCTATCTTGATCATTATGTAGTGGTAGTGAGAATGACGATCAAGCTTGCATTGATTCGGTTTTGAATAAGCGAAATCAGTTCTTAAAAATCCACGTATGATTCTTTGAAAAGTCAATGAGGATCACTATGATTTAATTACAATAAACATGTTAAATAACACATGATTAATTTATTGTTATTATTAAAATAAGATTAAGACTTTTTAGGTCAATAACTGTGTTAAGAGAGATTATAGTTATGGCACCTCGATGTCTACTTAATCGACAACTAATTACCAAGAAATGATATGATTACATACATAAAGTATTAAAGGAAGACCCACAAAGTTTTCGAGAGTTGTATAGAATGTATCATAATATTTTCTAAAATTGTGTACTATTATTTGGGACATAACACCTTTACAAGATTTAAGATATATATATGCATTGAAAAAATGCTAGCAATATTCATACTCGTTGTGCCCCACATTGATTGAGATTGTAATGTTCGTCAAAGGTTTAACCTCACATTTCACTGCTAGTCAAAACTTTAACAAAGTTTTGAAAACTTTGAACATTATAATACTGCAAATAATGGCAAAATTTAGATCCGCAATACCTTCCAAAATAAGAGAAAGCACAAGGATTTACCCTTACTTTAAGGTATGCTATTTCGTTCTTTCTTTTTTTACATAAATTACTTTAAAGTAAGATGAACTAAACCTACTTTTTTTTATTAATTTTTTTAATTGTATGTCCTATAAATTTTACGTTAACTTTTTTTTATTAATTTTTTAAGGACTTTGTTAGGGCTATTAATGGCACCTATATTCCAGCAGTAAAAGGTCACGAAATGAGTAGCCGTCGTAATCGTCATGTAATTCAATCTCAAAATGTTTTGGCAGTTTGTAACTTTGATTTAGAATTCATATACGTGCTTAGTGGGTGAGAAGATTCGACACATGATTCAAAAGTACTAAATGATGTGTTATCAAGGATAAATGGACTTGAAGTGCCTCAAAGTAATTAATAATTTTTATTTTATGAACTCTTAATATATAGAAAATGATTCGTTTAGGCTTGGTAAAATATTTATTTTTTGTATATGGTTGTGAGAATCCGGATCTTCGACCCGTCCTTCCCAGGGTTTCTTATATTTCTTGTTTCGAAGGAAAACGTGTTTTCAGAGTCGCCAGTTTGTTTTACAAGAAAACAAACAAAAAATTGTATAAAAGGTAATTCGAAAATGAACTATCTTTCATACGTTTGAAACTAAAGATTTATTGATAACTCGATTTATTAGGGTTCGGGAACTACGTTACGAATTGGGAAGGTATTAGGCACCCAATTTGCCCTTTCGGTCTCTTTAATGGATCATGTATATAATTCCTATTTTAGATATCTTGCAAGTAGTTTGAATCGTTTCCAAAGTAGTCTTTTCGGATGAGTTAGATTAAAAATAGTATTTTATGAAATCAGACTCGAGCTTTACGAGTGCCTACATATTCATTCGTAGAATGAAATCAGAGTCTCGTAATTCCACTTGTTTAGAAACTGTTTTTGTATTTTAGTTTTGTTTTGAAAACGTGTCAAAACATATTTTAGTTTTCTTGTAAAACTTAGAAAAGACTAGTTTTGAAAGCAATGAACTTCTTTGCAAGTTATCTAATTTTCTGTATTAAAACTCGTATTTTAAATGTAGTATTGAAATTCAAAAGTGTTGTAGAAAGACGTACTTGATGTGCTTGAAGAAGAACGAGGACCACTTGCTTACTCCTTTCTTTCTTTAGGACTTTCTCTCTCTAGAAATTTTCTAAAAATACTCTATAATAATCTTGACAGAGTTTCTCCTTTCTAAAAATTCTATTGAGTGTTGATGACCTCAAATGAGACCTTAAGGGTCCTATTTATAGAGAAATTTCAGCAAAAAATGCTCCAAAAGAGGCCAGACGCAAGGGGTAGCCACAGGGGGTGCGGCTGGGACTTGCGGTTGGGGCGCGCGGTTGGTACGTGCAGTTGGGTCGTGCAGCTGGGACCTGCAGTTAGGACCCATCCGTACGGCTGGCAAGTAGCCGTGCGGTTGGGGGCTGCGGCTGGGACCTGCGGTTGGGGCCCAGCTGTATAGTTGGCAGGGAGCCGTGTGGTTGGGGGCGTGCGGTTGGCTCTTGCAAATTGCCCTGAAACACCTAAAAAACTCAATTTGGTTGAATCAGACTCCCGACGAATTCAAAGTCAGAGTCTTTCTTAATAGTCTTCTATATGCATGATAACTCAAGACCTAATATGAAATGCTTGTTTTATAAGAAACCAATGTTCACACGAGAGTCGTGGATTGGGGTGTTTACAATGGTGTTTACTTCAAAATGTATTATATTTGTGGAAAAATTTGCACCTTATTAAATATGTATTTAAACTTTTCTTTTTCTTACAGTTCGTTTCGATTGAGGGAATGGGAAGGAAAGAAAAGGAAAAAAGAAGAAAATATTGCATTTTACTTATTTGAATGGATTTATAAAAAGGAGTGGAGAGGAAACAGAGGGATTGAGAGGGAATGCCAATCCCCTATATTCCTTTATTTTGTTTCCTTTCAGTATTAGGAGGATTGAGAGGGAAAGAAAAAGTTTTTAATATTTTTTCACGTTTTTCTAAATTTAACCCTAATTTACTAATAATATATTAAATCACATTCATTTTTTTTTTCTTTTTTTCTTTCTATTCAAACAATATTTATTTTCATTCCATTCTTTTTCATCCATAGCTATCGAAATAACAATAAAATTAAACTCATTCATTTTCACTCTATTACATTCCTTCCCTTCTAATTAACTGTTTCATTTCCATCCATCCCCAACAATCCAAACGGGCTATTAGTATAAATGAGTCGTTAATAACCCATGAAAACACAAGAAATGAATTATGTTCATTATGATTTCAAACACAAGATCTAATCATTCATATTTTTAAGATCCGTTTGATAATAACATTAAAAAAATAGGTAATTTTTATGAGAAGTTAAAAAATAAATTAGAATATACAAAAAGATGTTTTCTTACTTTATAACTTTTTTCATAATTTTTTTTTGCTTTAGTGATTGAAGAAGAAATTTTTTTCACATAAAATATTAAAAGATAGAAGACATCTATTTATAAAAATAAATAAAAAATATACTCAATTTATTTTTTAATTTCTTACTTAAATTATATTAGTAAATTATTAGGTCTTTTTCTTCGTCTTATCGAATGGAGCTAAAGATTCAAATTTCTAAAATCCCATGTGGTCGGCTCGCTCTCACCGAATTAAGAATTTCCCCAATGTTTGTCGTTGCCACGATCATCAGTGTTGATGAAGACTGAATGAACACTACGTACTATCTTTTCATTAAACCTTATATTACATTATTTATTCAAAAATTTGCCTCAACTGTCTGAGCTGTTGAAACTCATTTCCTTCCAGATCTCAAATTTCAGAGACTTGAATACAGATCTCATTTTCCTCTCAAAGCAGCTTTGATTTTGCTTTCACAGTAGGCCATGCCCATGGTGAACCTTTAACTCTCCTCTCTCTCTCTCTCTCTCTGCAATTACACATTTTCACATTCTTCAAAAATCAAAACCCTACTTTACTTGAATACACCCACTCTCCTCTAATCAATTTTACCCCACCCACAATGACTTCACAAGCACCCCCCAAATCTTCAAGACCCAACAAACCCCTAACCCCAACAAGAACACAATCTTCTTCTTCTTCTTCATCACTCTCTTCTCACCTCGCAATGATTGAACTCAAGCAAAGAATCCTCACTTCCCTCTCGAAACTCTCCGATAGAGATACCCACCAAGTAGCAGTAGAAGATCTTGAAAAGATTATACAAACCCTAACCCCAGATGGAGTCTCAATGCTCCTCAATTGCCTCTACGATTCAGATACTAAACCCGCGGTCAAGAAAGAATCTCTCCGCCTCCTTGCCGTGGTTTGTGCCACTCACGGCGATTCGGCCGCCACCCATTTGACCAAAATCATAGGCCACATTGTAAAAAGGCTCAAAGATTCTGATTCCGGGGTGAGGGATTCTTGCTGTGATTCCATTGGGGCGCTTTCGAAGCAGTATTTGAAGGGGGACGGGGATAATGGGGGACTTGGTTCCGTGGTTTCTTTGTTTATGAAGCCATTGTTTGAGGCAATGAATGATCAGAGTAAAGGGGTCCAAGGTGGGTCAGCAATGTGTATGGCTAAGGTTGTGGAGTGTGCATCAGACCCACCCATTGTGGCGTTTCAGAAGCTTTGTCCTAGGATCTGCAAGTATCTTCACAGTCCTAATTTCTTGGCCAAGGCTGCAATGTTGCCTGTTGTTGCACGCTTGTCTCAGGTTTGTTTGATATGATGTAGATTCACATTTAGTTATTTTTGGTTAGTTTGGTACTTAGTTGAAGGTTTGAAAGCTAATACTCTGGTTAATTGCCGACATAATTTGGTTAAAGATTCAGAAACTTTGTAATAGTATTGTGTATTGTGCAAATTGTTTGTGTGACTTACTTGAAATACTAGTATGCTAACTTGTGGGGAATATAATGAAATCTACTTGTTGGTGCATATAAATTTGTGTATGTTTGGATGATCTGCTTGGAGTTTTAAGCTTTGTTTGATTACCAAGAGACCTTTAGAAAAGAGAAGTGGAATCCCTTTAATTGCCCCATATACAATGATTCAAATGAAATTTATATGTATTCACTTGATGAGAAAGTGATACAAGGTAATGAAAAATGGGGATGTTTTCATGATTCCTGTCTGATTTGAAAATGCAATCGAGTCTGTGCTTCAGTTGTTTATTGAAATATTAGAGAAGGTAAAACATGGAAGTTGATGATTGATATGTCAGGCTTTTATACGTAATTTGAGCTGTTAATTCAGAATTCACAACGACAAGGTTCGACTATTTGATGAAGGGATTTGCTTCATCTGGATGTTTTGTACATGTGTGTGTTCATCTGTGATACTTGTGATTTTAAAGTCTTTATTTTTCTATATGCTTTTTTCTTTAATTATTGTTGTGTAAAATATGCTTGAACCAGCATTCTTGTAAACATTAATAATTATATGCTTTTTCCCTTTCCCCATTCTTAAAACTTTTATTGCCTTTTCTTTTGGATGTATCATTCTGTGAATGGGTAGATGAAACAACTTGGTGTGGAACGAGCTTGATTGAGACAGTAGTAAGCCCATGAGATGCTGAAAGTAGAGGCTATTATCTCATTTTCAGTATTTCTTCCGAAGGTGCTGGGAGAATTTTGACTAGATATGACCAAAACTTTGGCATTCCACAAGCTGGCATTCCATGAGCAGTTTACCACGGCACCATACAATGGTCTCTATGAAATAATGAAATTCATGGTGCAAATTTCAAACTTGTTGCAGGTAGGAGCTATTGCACCACAAACCTTGGAGCCATTGCTTCAAAGCATTCATGAGTGCCTTGGCAGTACAGATTGGGCAACGCGTAAGGCTGCAGCTGAGACACTAAGTGCCTTAGCATTGCATTCAAGTAATATGATCACAGAAGTGGCTGCTTCCACATTGACAATTCTCGAGGGTTGCCGCTTTGATAAGGTGACTTTCTGCAGTTATTTCCTTAAGAAAATAATATATATTCTTTTGGTGGGGGTGGGGGCCAGGCACAAAGTTATATTTTGTGTATATGCCCTAGAGTAGTTCCATTTTAACATTATCCAGGCCATGAACTCAAATACCTAGCAAATGCATCAAACACTAGTGTGCCCGTTGTTTGCCTTGTTATTGTGAATTTTAATGGCGTGCTACTCATCTTTTCCCTTCCTTGATTTTTGAACTCACATATGATCTACGGTTAGTACTTAGTAAGTTGAAAATTCACATACAAATTCATAGGAAAAAGTTAGCTTCTGTAGGATAGTGCCTGGGCAAAGATATGTTGCAGTCTCCGTTCAAACTTGGAACATATAATCCATTTTTTTTTAATTCATTTCTGTTCCAATTTAGGTAACACCTTAACAGAATGTGAATAATAACTTCCCATTCGAGTGGAACTGGAAGTCCATACACACAGGACTGAGAGAATCTGAGCTTAATTGTCCTAGCTTGCTGTTACAACTGAATTTGTTCCACTTTAATGTAATATAGGCCTTTATATATACTGTTGGAACCATGACCTGGAAACACAGGTTAAGACACCAATGCTAATGGCTCTCCCTAGCAGCACCCATTTTTGTAAGTTAGCTAAATGGAGATGCCATCTTGTTTTCACCAAAATTAGGCAGAAATCTAGGTTGGTTCCATAGAGATCAATTGTCTTAATGGTTAAACCAAATCATTCTATGTCTGATGCTACGTTAGAAAGGGGATAGGGTTTTAGATACTCACTCCACCTCTCTGTTTCAAAGGGTGTGCTTTCTTTAATTTGAAGTTTATTATTCATTTTAATGCTACATAGGAGCCCCCATAGTTGATCACGCTCTTCTGAATTTTTTACATATTATAGCTGCTGTTCCTAAATGCATTAGTTATGTACTTTAAGTTTAAACATGAACTGCTCAGGCGTATTTTCTTTTTGTATTACGTTTACTCATTGTCTCAGTATATACATAATTAACAAGAATAATTGACATTTCAGATAAAGCCAGTTAGAGATAGTATTACAGAGGCATTGCAGCTCTGGAAGAAGGTTGCAGGTAAAGGAGGAGATGGATCTTCTGATGGACAAAAAACTTCCTCTCACGGTAAATATACAACACCAACAGATTCTTCACTTGAAAGCTCTATTAATTTCCCGCCTCATGTTTCTTTCTCTAATTCTTCTTCATTTAGATGGTGAAAATTCTGAAGCGGCTGAGCTGTCAGAAAAAAAGGACCTGCCAAATTCTAGTGAGAGAAGAAACGAGACATCAACAAAGGCTTCATCAAGCGGATTATCCCCAGCTGATTCTGTTTCCAAAGCCAAAGCAGTTGGGATATTGAAGAAGAAGGCACCGGCACTAACTGACAAAGAACCAAACATGGAGTTCTTCCAAAAACTTGAAACAAGGGGTTCGGGTGATGTACCTGTTGAAGTGGTCGTCTCTCGTAGATTTCCCAAATCTTCAAACTCATGTAATGAGGAAGAATCGGAGCCAACTGATACGGATGCAAGGGGAAGGTCAAAGGGGAATAATGGGCAGCTAGATGAGGGAACTGTCAACTTTAAATATCGTAACATAGAGAGAGGGACTGGTGGTTCATTTTCAAGGCAACGAGATTTTGATGATAGGATTGATGTGAATCAGAGGGAGTCACCTGCTGTTCGTGGGGGTTTCCCCAAAACCGATGGTCAATCCGAGGGATTTATGAATAATAAAGGGAATTGGTTGGCCATTCAGAGGCAATTACTACAGCTGGAGAAGCAACAGGCTCATCTCATGAATATGTTGCAGGTATAGTTGTCATCAGTTTTGTATTGCAAATGATATATGTATGAGTTCTGTATTATAATATCCCAAAGAATGCAGATGATTGAAATACTATTGAGTATTGAACCAATTAAACTGGATTTTTTTTTTCATAATTCTTTTTTCAGAATGATTAGAATGTGAAAGTATGTGTGCAGTTGTTACTTTAATTGATAGGACCGTGAAATTCATTGCAATTATGTTTACCTCAGATATACATAATTCAAGAATATATGTTGCAATAATTGCAGAATTTCAAGATTCACTATAGAAATATTCTGTTTACATTCCCTACAACCTATGCTTGCAGGTCTTTCAATTTGATTGGCATATAAAGAAAATGGTTCCCAAATTTGCATTTTTTCCTAATATCTCCTCTTGTTGCAGGATTTCATGGGTGGGTCTCATGATGGCATGGTGACTCTGGAGAACAGAGTACGAGGCCTAGAGAGAGTTGTTGAAGACATGGCACGGGATTTGTCAATATCGACAGGTCGAAGAGGAAATAGTAATTACATGATGGGATTTGAGGAATCTTCTAATAGACCTTTAGGCAGCAAGTACAACGGCTTCCCTGATTATTCTAGTGGGAGGAGTGGTGATGGCCGGAATAATCACTTCAGGGAGAGATTTGGCCCATCCGATGTAGCAAGGGGAAGGGGCCCACCTTCTTGGAGATCCGACGTGCCCGATTCTTGGGATTATCGCACTTATGGAAAAAATGCTCATCTGGGAAATCGAAGAGCAATGGGTGGTGATCCTGTGGATGATAGATCACCTAAATCGGAACACGAGAGCGATCAGTTTAGCAGTAGGAGAGGTTGGGATCAACGGGCAGGTGGGCCCCTTAGGTTTGGTGAGGGGCCTTCTGCAAGAAGTGTGTGGCAAGCTTCAAAGGATGAAGCAACCCTAGAAGCGATTCGGGTTGCTGGTGAAGACAATGGAACTGCTCGAACTGCAAGAGTAGCGATACCGGAATTGACTGCAGAGGCGATGGGAGATGAGAATATCGGGCAAGAGCGGGACCCGGTTTGGAATTCTTGGAGTAATGCTATGGATGCACTTCACGTGGGTGATATGGATTCGGCTTTTGCTGAAGTTTTGTCCACTGGGGACGATCTCTTGCTTGTGAAGCTAATGGACAGATCAGGACCTGTAATTGATCAACTCTCCAGTGAAGTAGTGAGCGAGGTTTTGAATGCTGTGGCACAGTTTCTAACGGAGCAGAACTTGTTTGACATCTGTTTATCTTGGATTCAACAGGTATGCATGCTATTATGGTTTCAAGAGAAAAAAAAAAAATTGGTCGTTCAAAACTTTAAGCTGATTTATTTGGGCTGGTTTTATACGCATTTATGTTTTTAATTTTGTACTTTCCTAGTTAAATTCAGAAAGGCATATTTATAAATTATAATAACTTGCAAAAGTATAGGTAGGTAGCTGTCACATGTTAACATTGGTTGGTAGTTTCAGCAAATGTTGACAACAGTGAAGGTCTGATCCTTTTTTAAAATTGTTTCTTTTAGTTTTCAGAATGAAAATAAGAAAACCTTGGGAACATATACTATTTATGTTACTTATTCCCAAGGCCTTCTTATTGGGAGCCTTGCACTTAGGGATGGCAAAAAACCCCAACCCGGATGAGGCGGGTTCGGAGCGGGTTTTTTTAAGACCGGGGCAGGTTTGGTTTTTTTTTTAAAACCCGGACCGGGTTCGGGGCGGGTTATTTGCCTTCTAAAAACCCGACCCGACCCGCTTGCATATATATATAAATATAAAAATTATATATACATTGTATTTATTTGGAAAAAAAAAAAAACTAGACATTTTTTAACCAAATGTGGGCCATTAGATCTTTACACTAACACAATTATATATACATTAACACATCTTCTTTATTTTATATAATAATAATAATAATAATAATTTGGGGTGGGGCGGGGCTCCTAGGTAAGCTTGCGGAGTGGGTTTGTTTGTTTTTTTTTAAAACCCGTTTCAGGTTCGGGTACATGCGGGTTGGGTTTGGTATCAGCCAAACCTGCCCCATACCCGACCCGTTGCCATTCCTAGTTGCACTCAGGTGGTCTAGGCAATGCACATACACTAACCTCGCTGCGCTTTGGGCCTAGGCACGATCATAGGTGCGGTTTAGACAACTATGGCTGGAAACTAATGTGCACAAACATTTTCAAGGAAAATTCCATGGAAACCATGATTTTTTCTACCTTTTGCAATGAAATGCACCCTAAGGGACGATACTCCTACTAGCAGTCCTATGTGTTCCTTGCTGAATGCTCTGAATTCATGAAGACACACGAAGAAAAGACTACTATTTCCAAATCAGTAGTATTGAAGAAATCAGGCGTCTACTCCGTCTATTGCATTGAGAGGACATCACAACAAACACTGTTATTGAATCCTTATCTGATATAGAGGCACCTATTATTTTCAGTTGATGACCTTAGCTGAAGAACAATGAGAAATGCTTGTTAAATGTGAATTTTGATCAATAATACTTTGAAAAATGCTTAAGGCATTCTTTGAATAAAATTAGTTTTTACTATAATCTTCTGGATGTATTAACTTGAGCTTAATACTGAATAATTTCTCGTTTGGTTCTGGTGTACCAGTTTGTAGAGATAGCTGCAGACAATGGAGCGGATGTGTTGGGGACACCAATGGAATTGAAAAGGGAGCTTTTGGTGAATCTGCACGAAGCTAGTTCATCGATTGAGCCACCAGAGGACTGGGAAGGGGTGGCACCGGATCAGCTCTTGTTGCAGCTGGCCTCACTCTGGGATATCGATCTTCAACACCTTTTGGACAAGTAAAATTGCTAGAGCTCAACAACAGGTCTACAGTATTTACCGAGATTCTGTATTTTTAAAATGAAAAGTATATGCTGTCTCTTTGTATTCTACTGCACATACACAAGGTGGGTTTAACGACGGTCATTATATATGTATGTATGAGTTGATCATTGCACTCTGATATTTTTTTATTGTTTGAGCTTTGGAGTTGGATATAGTTTTTCTTTTCTTCTCTTTTTCTTTTTGTTGTTGGGTGGGGTGGGGTGGGGTGGGTTGGTGCGGGGGATGATGATGGTGGTTCTCCAGACTTGAATTTGAATGAATATTAAGAAATTTATGCAAATGTGTTTTTTGTACTGGTTTGTGACTATTCATTCTCGTCAGAATTAAGCTTTTATAATTAATTATTTTATTCTAGTATTGAGGTCGAGTTGTTCATCATCGGCATGTATACATCATTTTCTACTTCAATCAAATCCACTTGGTGCTGGGCATTATCGTGCAATACTGGATAATCATATCGGTGTATTAATATATTATACATACAACTTACCAATGTATCTGTTACAAATAATCGGTAAATTTCGAAGATTACCCACGGGTGTCCGAACTAGTTTTCACGCATCTCAACTAATTTTTGCTTGTGGTGCGTGAAGCGTTTGGGCATTTGTCATTTTTCGTGCACATCGACTAATTATTGTTCCGCAAAACAGTGGTCAGCCGAACTCAATACTAATTTCAGTACATTACCATTGAATCATTTGCTGGTGGTTAACAAGACATGGTGTATCAAAACATCCAATTGGTCTAACTCGTGGGTTCTACTGAGCAAGATTGTCGTATGATGGAAATGGAACCGACAATAACCCTTTTCCTATAAGGTCTTTTTAAGTTAATTCTCTCTATGCCCTTCAGCTAGCGTTCTTACAATTTTGGCTCTCCTGATTTGTTCTTCACCTCGACTTTCGGACATCAAAGTTTAGTTAATATGTTTCAGATAGGTCCTCCAACTTCTAATTAACATAAACCCCCCTCAAAATCAGTTATTTGTATTCTAATCGTTATGTTCAGCCAATATTAAAATGCTCATTTGGGTTTCTGCTATTTATGTATCTTCACTCACGCCCTCCATAATCAGTTATAATCTCGCATATACCATCCCACTCTATTTTGTTTCACTTCAGCCTTCTAACTTCATTCAGTCTGTCACCAGTCCTCGTTAATTTATTTGTTACGTTTTAGGCCTTAAACTTTTCTTTGTTCTTCTCAGCCCTCTTACCTGGTTTTTCCTCTGTTTCAGCCATTTAACTTACTTTATTCCATCTCTGTTTTGACCTCAACTTTGCCTTATTTTACAAGTTAAAACTTTGTTTTCTATCAACTGGGCCCTAATCTTTGTTTCACATCAGAAAGCAGAAAATGAAACCTTACTTTCCGAAATAGTTCCCACATGATGCAAAATTCCCATCTTCCACAACCAAAAAAAATAAAAATGGGGAGGGGAACGTAAAGGGGAAGGGGAGGAGCACTAAATAGGAAAAAGGTACTGTATACAATGAATAGCTCTTGCAGACTCTAATCTTTCCATAACGATTACAAAGTACTACCAAAGCTGGAAAGATCAAACCTTTACTAGTTTCTAAACCACAAAAACCATGACTGCAAGTTTGTCGCAAAATTAAAACTTTCATGGCAGAGAGATACATACTATCTCTTCCAGGAACAGATTTGTCAGAATTTGCAGAAACAAATTAGGAAAGAACTCACTACCCTCAAAAGAAGGGGCCTTGAATTGCATGCACACAGGACTCAATAATTTACTTGGCAGAGTACCAGTTTAGTGCACACTTGGCAGCAACAGATAGGTCGACTCCAAGAATATTCTTGCCGTCAAAGGGTTTGGACATGCAATCAACTACTATGTCCTTGGCAACTTCAGCCGACTCTGTTGGTCCTTCTAGTATAACTTCATCATGAACCTGTTTCACATTCATTTCCTTTCAGCTGAGAGCCTCCGCAAAACCGTCTTTGGTTAACACAAATCAATGCAGAACATTCTTAATATCAGGAAAAAAGCCAATTCACTACTTTGCAGTCAAGTTTCAAAAATCGAAAGTCGGCTTAGTTTATACAGTTCAGAGTTTGTTTGAAAGCCGTGTAGTAACAATCTAGCATATAGAGAAACTTCATCACAGGATACAAGATTAACTTTATCTAATACAGAAACAAGGAGCCAAGATTTTGGCAAACTGTGACCTCAAATTGTGTAATGTGAGCTGCACATGCTATTTTCTGTCCAAACAAAGGATGGACTTGGAAGAAAGGGCCAGAATGAGTTTTGCCTGTATAATTTAGCAGCCCAATTGGGAAAAAAAGACTTCTATTTAAGTTTACAGGTATTACTTAAGGTGAATATTGCAATCTAACTTACTATTATGACAAAGACAATAATTTTGGGAGGCAAGCCGGAAGTTCATCTACCTATACTATCCAATGGACCTTTAGTAACAGGCTTATTAAAGTTTGCTAAGGGTGAACATGAACATAACCTGTAAAAGCAGCTTCCACCCAAGCTCCTTCAAACAAGCATTCTTTGATATTTCTAACATGGCACACATGGCAACATCAGCAGCGCTACCCTGTCACAATCCTCTACATCAGAACTTGATGAGAGAGAGAGATTCAGCTCATTCAGTTAAGACGCTACCTGTACGGGGGTATTGATAGCAGCTCGTTCAATGTGACCTTTTTGAAATGGAGTAGCATTACCCATTGAAGGGAAGTGCCGGGCCCGTCCTAGCAAAGTGTGAACACATCCATTTATGCGAGCTTCTTCTTTACGATCATCCTGCCAACGCAGGACTTCTTTTCTTTCACTATACCAGCGATCAACTGTTTCCTTGGCTTCCTTCACAGAAACCTGAGAATAGCAATAATGGTAATTGCCATAACTTTAAGTGATCAATTGTTTCAATTGAAATGTTGCAAGTCATCCATCATATCAGGTTTAGTAATGATGGTGTACCTTCCAATCACGAGAAAGCCCTATTGGTGTTTTCCCATATGCAATAGAAAAGTTAAGCATCTTTGCTTTCCTTCTTTCAGACGCGAAGGCATCCTAAAGAAGGACAAAAATGGATTACAGTAGTTTTTTCAATAAAAAATCATAAGAAGAATCTGTACTCATTGTTGCATCTAAACACAGTTACAGTTGAAAACAAGGATGAGGAAAATGAGAAGGGTCACATTACATACTTTCTCAAACATATATCAAATTCTCATCTTGCAAAAAAAAGAAAATCTAGTTTGTTGGCTAAACCCCAAATACCCAAGCAACTATTTGGAATTGAAACCTACTTGACCAAATAGAAGCATATATAACTCCTCAAGCGAAACTGATACTGAGTCGAAAGACGAGGACCAAATATTTAGCTGGAACCATAAGCCACCAAACTAAGAGGTAGATTAGGTTGTTTTACCTTCAAAAGAGGAACGGGAGGCTTGTCTTCACCAGGTTGTGGATGCCACTCAAGAAGCACATGCTTTTGCTCAACAGCATCACGAATGTGGGGATACATGTTCATTGCAGTCCTTGAATGGAAATCTCCACCAGCTTTGAAGGCATCCAACATGCTCCGACAGTTTGCAAGATGTGCAAGGATCCTCAGTTCTAGCTAATTACGAAATAATATCTATTAAAGCAACCCACCAAATCACACAAAAAAATGAAGGGGAGGAGGTAGAGAGAGGCCAAACTCTTTTTTACGCAATTGAATCTTCCCAGTGCCTACTGCTAGGTTTCTTATAAAGTTAAATGGGGGATGGTAATGATCAAAAGTTGAATATATTACCTGCCCATAATCCGCAACAATAAGAGAGTTTCCTGGTTCAGCGATAAATGCCTGGCGGATCTTATACCGATCCTTCTCTAAAGCAGGCTGGTTCTGATTTACAGAAAACAGAGACCAACAATAAAAGACAGTTTTGCACTTTCACATGTTCTTTTTACGTGAATATATGTAAGGCATGGAATTTTCAAACCATCACCAGAAGGCAAAACAAAAGAAATGAGCATCATGGGAAACCAAGATGGAGAATATTGGCTGTTTATTATTAGATTGCCTAGTGGTGAAGGGATTGTGAACTTGCTTGTTATATCGCTTGGGTTGGGTTAAGAACAAGCATATCCTAGAATCTATCATTCAGGCCTGTTCGTTGGAGTTTGTGACATCATGCATAGTTAATGGACAACACTAATACCCTAGGACTGTGTCAGACAAGTAGGACAAGAGGATAGGATAGAATAAAGTTATCATATCCCATGTTAGGTGTTGGTTAGGATTGGATATTGGAGAGGATTATTTATCCTGTGAAGGTGTCTTATCCCACTCGGAGAGGGATTAAACAATCCCACCTAGAAGGTGGGATTATTATATGCTGTGCAGATGGGATTAAATAATCTTATGCAAGAATTATGCACCAGTACACATTTAATAGACAAGAATTAGCATTCTGAAAATTATTTTCCCATTTCTTCACTCAGGATTGTTTTTCACAAGAAATTGCAAATTGCTATGATGTGTATCATTTCCAACACTTGGAATATGCTTTGACAAGTGAATATGGGTATTTTCTTGTAAGGTGCCTTTTGGGAGGTTTAGATTAACAAGGAGGAGATAAATATTGCTTCTAATGGTTGCCAAACATTAGAAAAGTATGAAGCGTCTAAGCTCAAAGTCTCAAACATTGAGTCCATATTTTGTTAAACAGTGATAACAAAAAAAAAAGGAAATGTCAATTGTGCACCTGCAAATTTGGTCTCCTAGCTGATAAGCGCCCAGTTTCTGTGTTGATATTTAGTGAACAATGAATACGCCCATTCTTGCCTGATATATCACTGCCCTGTGGAGCAACACACCAATACACGTCAGATGTTGAAGTTGGAAAGCTAATACACAGTTGGCCGTGTCTTACAAATGCAAAAAGTTCAGTAACCCTTGTGTTCTGATAATGCAGGATCATGATTATCTAGTTTAACCATATGTAGAAGAGGGGGCTGGTTTTGGTCAGACAATGTTGTAAAGTCACTCCCATTAACTTCTATATCAATGGTTCAAAGTAAAACATCATACACAAGCTTCACCATAGAACCTCATTTGTGTACAATATTCAGGCTATAAGGGTAAGAACTACAAATTTTAGAAGCACTAAAATATAAAAGCATTATAAATAGATATATAACCTGCAAGGGGAGGATGAAGTTGGATATTAATGAGTCTATTGAGCAAACTTCACATAAAGCAGCAATGGAATGACAAGCCTCAATTCCCTCCAAGTCACCCCCAAATGCAGCATAGGCAGTGCCATAATCAGATATATCTGGCTCTGAATGTTCATAGTTCACTGTCTCAGGCATACTAGTGAGATTGTCATCTGACTGCAACTGGTGAGATTCATCTGTAAAATCAAATTCTGAAGAAACTTTGCCAGCAAGGTTCTTCAAAGCATCTCCACTTACAGAAGGCCAACCACTTGCAGTGTATATTTCAGATTTTATGTCAACACCAATGCTGCGAAGTGTAATTTTGCAAAACTTTGTAGCAGTTTTCTTGCCTTCTTCAATCACTTTATAAATGTTGGGAATTTTAAATTCTCTCTCCATTGGAAGACACTCAGTAGGGTCCTTCCTGTAAAAAATAATAATTTAAAACAAGTGATAAATTAAAAATTTATGAAGCGCGCATTTCCTCATTAATGTAGCTAGAACATATTGCTTGGAGCCTGGTTGTCTTAAGCTAGAATTTTGCTCGTTAAAAATAAAATAGTAAGAGACTCATACCTGTTCCCAATGCCACCAAAAAAGAGCTGACGCAACTGTGCATCACTTCCTACATTCATGTACATAGCATCTGGGCAGTACTTAGACGCCCAATTTCGAAATCTATTAGCAGCAATCTGCTGCTCTGCTTTAGCAACTTTCTCAATATCTGCAAGATATTCACGATCGACCAGCATCCCCTCAGTTTCCATCTTCACTAGAAGTTCACCAAACGGACGCCAATATGTCTCGTAAAAGTCAAACATTGAAGTTTTTTGTTTAACTCCGTCAAGATTCCAGACCATACGTGAAAGTTTCCTTTTCAAGCTCTCATAGAGCTTCAGTGTGCTTATTGAATCTAAGGAAGAATAACAAATCCACGGTTTCCTCTCTAATCTTTGAAGCTCTTCCACAGGAGGAATGATCACAATTTTGCCCTCTGATCCATCTTTCTTCAACTTTCTCCTGCCGAAGATGGTTTTCATTGATACTTTTCCAATATGTTCATCAGGACACAAATAGAGGTCTCCTGTAAGTGCTTCTAGAGAATAACCACCCTTGGTTTGTCTAGAAGAATCCAATAATCGAGCCATATGCATTGTGTCAGCATGGAAACCAGAAACTTTAAGCCCGTAGGACTCTATGACATGGTTATCAAAACTATAGTTGTGCCAAACCTACAGAAAAGCATAGGCACCTCTTTGTATTCATGTCAATCATAGAAGACGAAAACAATTCCTCTTAAAAAAGAGGATGGGGGAAATAGTGCTAGCTGAATGTAAAGACTTTTGGCTGTACAGAAAAATTACTGGATACACTAGAGGCAAATGGGAAATACGTACTGAGCAAATGCTTACCTTTTTTATGGATGGATCTTCAAAAAATGGCTTGAATGTGGCCAAAAGCCAACTGCCACCACCATCAAGAACATCCACCCAGATACAAGACTTGCCATTGCCAAAATCTGCCTTGGGTCCGCAATAAATACTGAAGCATATAATTTCTCCATGATCAACAGGTGTTTCCTGCTTAACATCAATCTTGGCCACCTGCAAATTATTAGCACAGACAGAATAAGAATAAGCCCACAAATACTTTAGGAGCATAGACAAGAATAGAGTAACATAATCCGAAGTAGAATACATGCCTCAGCATCTTAAGCATAGTTAGGGAAATAGGAGGTAATATAGAATGTAATAAGACATGCCTCCGTATCACACGCATGGACAAGATGCTTGTACTCATTAGTAAGTTTCTCGACAACCTCCTTGGCTATTGATATGTTATCCACTACAAGAACCTTATCATAAAGAAGATTAAGTCTCTCACGGAGATCGGTCTGCTCAACACTTTTAGCTTCAGCCCCATTTATCGGCACAATGTACGTTTCCCTTGCATCGGCAGCAGATTTTCCAACTGCTGTGTCTCCTTGAATTTTATTAATGGCTTTTATTTTACCTATTCTGGGATTTCGTCCATTACGTTGTAGCCGATCATCTTTATTCATAGGTAGACTTTCCTTTTCTTTATATTGTTGCTTTGTAGAAACAGGTTGTCTCCAACCATTTTCTAGAGCTCGTTCATGCCCAGATGTCTGGGGGTTCATTAGATCATTATCTGCACGCCCTTTGTCAACTGAGTTACTTGAAGCTCTATTTCTCCCAATGTGTTCAAGATTTCGTGTACGAATTTCATAGATTTCATATGCACTCCCATCTTTCAAAGCCTCAAGTTGATCCTTCGCACTTTCGATAGAAATTAATCTGCTAGGATCTAGTGCAACTTCTTCTTGTTTGTAATTTTTTGGCAAGTAATTAATATGAGTAGCACGATGAGGAAGCTTCTGACCAGATGCAGCAGGACCGCTTGCCAACGAACAAACTGCACGTTTCCACTGTGATGGATGATCATATCCTCGGACCTTATACCTGTTGTTTGCACCAACGGCCATGGTGTTATAGTTTGAAGCTTGGTTCAACAGAAAGGAACTACCGACTAAATATACACTAAGAGTATGTTCCTTGGGATTCTGTAATTTACAAACTTGCGGCCTGCAATTTACATTCAATGTGGCAGTGTGAGAAATACTTGTTAGTAAAATAAGCCTTTTTCTGGAAAACAAAAGGATGCAATCAAGCTGAAAGGACAATTAAGTAAAATGAAGTAGCAATATATGAACAGAAGGCGGAACAACTATTGATCATAGAAACTCACTTTAAAGAACCCTTTTTTTTTTTTAAAAAAAAAAAAGGGGGAAGGTCTAAGACTCTTGCCTTTACTACATAACAAAGAAAAGCCCACATAAAAAAGGGAAGGTCTAAGGGGTTGTTCATTTGGCACTTAAAATGCCACTTAAATATGAAAATTTAAAATTTTCAGATTTAAGTGGTTTAAAAAGTTGTTTGGTAACCCAAAAAATTAAGTGGCCACTTAATTTTTACCGATTAAAACTTAAAATTTTCATCCAAAATTTTAAGTGACAAAGTATTTGAAACTTAATTTTAAAAGGTGTAAAATGTCCATTTTATCCTCTCTCTTCTAACAAAATTACATAGCAGTCATATAAGTTAACAATTCCTCTCTCGGTAGTTCTTCCTACACTTAAGCATTTCTCTTCTCCTCATCCAACAATTCCTCTAATCTCTTTTCGCTCTTCTTCCTTCTTCTCTCTCTTCAAACCTTTTTCTGTTGCATTCAACACCAATCATCTCCGTCCCTTCCACTTCGATTTTCGTTTAAGGTTGTAATTCTTTCTTCTCTCTATCTTCCCTTTCTTAAATGTTCTAATTTTCATTGCTGTGAATGTTGACATTGATGATTTTATGTGTATAATTATGTTTAGAGATTTTGTATTTTCTCGAATATAGGGTTAACAACTTTGTCAAGTGTACAAATTTTATTTTATAAATTTTTGCATTTAGCGAAGTAATGGTGCTTTGTAATTTTCATAATGAAATAGGTTTTTTTTTTTGGGCCATGCCCCCGGGGTATTGGCACCTTCGGTCCGACTAATCCCTGGTCCTCGTACAGGCCACCGTTGTACAAGGTGACTAAACCCCATGGCGGATGCATCGGCATTAAATGTCGGCCGTTTTCCATGAGTAATGGTTGGTTGAAAAGTTTAAATTATACGATCTTTCTTATTTTCATTTAGAATCAAGTGATCAAAATAAAATAATGACAAAATTGTCATACCAAAAAAATTCTATTTTCAGATGTGTCATATTCAAACAAACAACATTTTTTCAGATACAATTTTTAGAACTAAACAAACAGCTTTTTCAGTTTTCAGTTTTTTCACTAAATATCACCTAAATCTCTCCCTAATAAAGAAACTATTTTGTTCATGTACTTAACTGTTGTCCACTAAATTAGAGCAAGCTTCACTTCAGTTGACACTAAATCTTTTCCTTAAACCACCATCTCCAGTAATTATAAGAACCGAGTCAGCACCCAAGCCGCATAGCCATTATCTACTCTACTAATAACAACATAGAAGAAACAGCACATTCTTCACTTTTGTTCACCAATTCAAGATATCGCATTGTGATAACAAAACTTGGCAACAGTTGGTCCGTGCATCACCATAATCTTCAAACCTTTGCAAAGTGATAAGACCCAATAGACTGATATCCAGATCGATCAATTACATCGCAAGAGAATATAATAAAAGACGAACGGAGATTTCCACCAGAAGAAACAAGCAAAATATAAAATACAGCACATATGTACATAATATAGATAGACAAGTAAAAAAGAAAGCAAACCTGTGGGGAGGATGTATGGAGGAAGAGAAAAAGGAACCAGAAGATGAAGAAGCCATAGAAGCACAACAACGAGGAAAAGAATGAAGGAGTAACCAGAGATAAGGAGGGCGATAACAATTGCTGGTTTGGCAGTGGAACCCTATTCCCATTAGCTATTTGTGCTGCTGGTCTGTGCGTGCGTGCGTGCGTGTTTTTACACACCACTACCACTTCTAGTGTTGCTACTAGTCATACAACGATAAGATCGAAGAAGCAGCGCCTTGTCTCTTGTTCGGAAGAGAAACAAACCTTCCGCCTAACGGCTGTGCTCCTCCCCTTCCTTAAATCATCGTCCCTTCACTTCTCTTGGTTAGTGCGATACGCGAGTGTTGTTAACGTTAGCACTCCAACCCTTCGACAAAAACCCCTACGCCGGTACGATAAAAGCCATAGGCGGGCGTAACTTCGCTATTTATTTATTTATGTTTATTAAAATGATGATATTGCTCCCACTGACACTCAGAGAGAGAGAGAGAGTGTTCAAATTCCTTTGTTTACATGATAAGAATTTTCAATTAAAAAATTCGCAATACATATATAATAGTGCCATCTTTTAAACTTACTTGAATTCTACTTTTTCAATGTGGAAGCCAATTTATTCTCAATAATCTCATCCATTGTATCCAAAACTCGTGCATAATGCTGTGCTCTCTGTAAAACAAAGAAACTTTTACTTTTACATTTTCTTTTTTTCGTCTAAGGTTGTTACCCTGTCACCACCCAACATTGTTTGTTTATGACACATTACTTTTTTTTTTCTTTTCAAAATTTCAACTTAACCAAAATAGGAGACACATCAATTTCCACCCGATTAGGGAGCTACTATCATTAATTCATAGAACATGTTCCAGAGAATTGAACAATAATCATAAGGACACGATATCAAAGTTTCACATCACTTTGATGGCTCTTTTGTGATTATCTAGCTCCCTATATACGGGGGAACTCTATCCCTAGCTTTACAAATCCGACGAACAACATTTGTTTTATGCCGTCATCTTTACAACCATGGAAGCGAATATTTACTCCACCATAACAGAACATTCAATTTCATCTAGACCAAAACTCAAGCAGCAACAAAAAAGTGCATCCCATTGTTCTCCTCTTTTAAGCAATTACTCTTTACAATTTTAACACTATATTCACAAGAATTACAAAAATTCTTGGCAAACCAATAAGAAAATTGAAAACTGAGTCAATAAAAAATGATGGGTCTATTCATTTTGCTGCCAATCTTATGCACATTTTCACTGATTTTTGGAAAAATTGGGGCATTTCTTCAATCGCCATCAGCTTCCTTTTTTTCAGTATCTTGAGGTGCACCAGAGTCTTCAACATCATCAGGAGGAAGCTTGCCTGTAGACAAAAACTCGAGGGCGGTTACCACATCGCTGATCAATGGGCGAGTACTAGCTTCCTCTTGTAGACACATAGCTGCTACTGCTAGAGCCTGGTACAGACCCTTTGTAGGGTAGTTCCCTTCAAGTAATGGATCTGCCATTAAGTGGAACTTCCTCTTATCCTTGAACAATGGTTGTGCCTGCAAGTTTATTTGAATAATTATGAAAGAGGGCCTTAGCTCTGATCATAACAGTGAAAAATCTTTCTTTTTTTGGCTTTGTAGATTTCATCTCTGAAGTTTGAATCTATATACCTTTCGACTTTAGAGGTACAAACTGCACGTGTACGTACTTATAAAACAACTAAGACATTACAAACTATTTGTGCCTTTGCATGTTCAAATGCTAACTAGCCTCTAAATGTATCCGACTCTTTTTAACTGTAAAGGTTATGTTCTTGATTTGATTGTAAAGAAGAGATATATAGATACTGAGAGAGAGAGAGAGAGAGAGAGAGAGAGAGAGAGAGAACAGTATTTTCATATTCAGATTTTAGACTAGAGATTCAGATAAAAAATCAAGCCTTCCCTTAGTTTAAAAAAAGAGAGAAGAAGAACGTAAAAGCGCACAAGAAATGTCTTAATTTCAAGTTTTTCCTATTCACATACATATAAGAAATTTCATATAGTAGCCTATCAAATCCAAAATATTCATATGGGAAAAGATGTAATATTGAAAACTTGAAAGACAAAGGGAGTGTTTAATAAAAAGTTGGGAAATGATTGAAATACTACAAACTTTTTACGAGAAGTTGGAATAGGAAATGAGTGGTTTGGTAAAAGGTTATATTACTTCTTGGATTTTCATGGAATAAAGTTCTTTTTGTGAGGTGGGTAAGAATTTTTTTCCGTGAAATAAGGAAAAGATGGAGAACATCTCATTAATTACTCGCATCTTTTTATATCTTCTTATAAAAATCAGTAGTATTTTGAATCATTTTCCAACTTTCTATCAGAAGGACGCAAAATAATATTTGGGCGTTCTGAGAACTTTAACGCGTACCCAAGTGACTAGGTTCTTCTCATTCTCTGGTCTTGAATTGTCGATGACTCTCCTTCCGGTGATCAACTCCAAAAACACAACACCAAAGCTATAAACATCTGACTTTGTTGTCAACTTCCCAGTCAGTGCATACTCGGGGGCGCAATACCCATAGGTTCCCATCACCCTGGTTGACACGTGCGACTTGTCACCGGTGGGACCTAGCTTGGCTAGCCCAAAATCAGAAAGTTTTGGGTTGAAGTTTTCATCTAATAGTATGTTTGAAGCTTTAAAATCTCGGTATATCACTGGAGGGTCAGCTGTTTCATGAAGGTATTCGAGTCCTCGAGCTGCCCCTTCTGCTATTTTCATCCTTGTATTCCAATCTAGTGGTTTTTTCTGTCCTATTTCTGCAAATTTGGAAATATTTCAAAATCATGCATATGAATTATACTAAGGAGAAATGATTGTATAATTTTGGAGTCAACAACAATAGCCGTATAGCATAGTAGTAGTGCTGGCTGGCATCATGGACTCAGAGTGGAGGGGTCAGTGGTTCAAATCCCACCATCGTAATTCAAAAGAAAAATTGGAGTAAACTAAATGAGATGAAATTCTTTTAGTAAACATAAAGTAGTACTAGCACTTTATGATGGATGTTTGAAGTACTTAGAACTTTTGCATACGCTTTTGAAACAGGCGATTTTGTTTGTGAAAGAGGGCATACCAAGAAGGTGGTCTTCAAGGGAACCTTTGGCCATAAACTCGTACACTAATATCCTCTGATCACCATCACAACAGTATCCGATCAAATTTACAAGATTATCGTGGTGGAGAAGACTCAACATCAGCACCTCCACAAGGAATTCTCTGTTCCCTTGGAACCCATTTCTGTCAAGTTGCTTAACAGCAACATCCTGAACAAGATTCGACAAAAAAAACATAAATTGCAACATTGATTCAGTAATTTCGACATGTTCTGTTTTTCTAAGACCCTGCTTGGTTGCGGAGAAACACTTTTAATGGGTGAAAGTTAAATGTTATTATTCAATTTGTGCGAGTGGAAAAGGAAAGAGAGATGATTTGGGAAAGCAGTACAATATTTTTGCTTTCGAGATGGCCTTTGTAGACCCTCCCAAAACCGCCTTCACCGATCAAAGAATCCGGATTGAAGTTCTGCGTTGCAGTGGACAACTCTTGGAATGTGAAAATCTGAGAAGTAATATTCCCTTTTCCGGCCTTTGCTGCTAACTCTTCGGTTATGTATCTTCTTTTGCCGCTATCTGCATATATTCATCATCAAATTTCATTTTCAAGAGAAGATAGATGGGGAAAAAATGAGGTAAAAGAGAAAGGCTAAAAAACCCATGATTCGATTAGATGAGATGAGTGTAATTGCATCATAAAACTGATCAAAATTGTTGAAACCTCTAAAAGGTAACTAACCAAAAACGAGAGAGCAACGAAACATATAACCATACCTGTTTTTAGCGAAAGTTTGGCAAATGAGGTTGAGGTTAAAGCTTTTGTATATTTGGGTTCCTTAATGCTCTTCTGGGACAATTTTTTCTCGACTTTTTCTTGTGACATACAACACGAAAAGCAGTTCATCTTTATCTTCCTTCTACAACTTCAGGCTAACTGTATTTCATTAAAATAATTATATCTATCCATTACCAAAGAAAAAAGGCAAATTAATTCAATCCCTCCTAAAAATTACATAGTTCTATGAGGATTATGTGTATATATTCAAAGGAGAAATAGATCAACCGAGAGATTGAAAACCTTAGCCCCAGAAAGAGCCAGTCTTTTCTGGTCTCTCAGGAGACTAAGAAAATTTTCCTCAACATTTGTTTGCCTTCATCTCCCTTTCAAATGCTGTGCGTTTGGGCAGGGAATTGACATAGTCAAATTTTGCTAATTTAAGTAATAAAATATCCATCTTTGCTTAATTAGCCTCTCTCTCTCTCTCGCTCTCTGTGAATAAAATGGATATTATTTTTCTTCCATTTTTAGACAATACCTCTGCTATTCTTAGAATTTTCTTTACTGGTTTGGATTTTGCAGCTCAAAAAACCCAAACAGTATATCACCCCTTAAGTTTGAATGTGTTCTTCTCTTGACAACAAAGCAATACAAACACCAATACAACCATCTTTTCTTGCTCTCCTCCCCCGAGAGTGTAATTATTTGGCCAGAGACAATGTGAATAAATGAAAGAATAATACCCCAAAATCAAGAAAAGGACAGAAAGATTTTTTTTTTTTTATGTTTTTTGGTCCCTCTTTTTCCAACTAATGATGCGTTAAGTGTGTAACATTTTTATGTACAAAAATGGCCTGAAATTACAAATTACAAATAATAACTCATCACTCTGGTTAGCATTCATGTTGCTTACTTATTGGAACACAGGATGAATCATTGACAGTTACTATTCAGCTTGAATAACAGAATCAACTAATCAAGTATAACAAGGACACTACTTAGGCAACTTTGAGGCAGTTGGTACAAGACTTCACAGAATCACAATGAAAGCGCAGATTGTTAGGTTTATATTTTTAGTTGGCTTGATTCCAATGTCAATAACACTTTTTCTGTTGTAACTGTTTGAGTCGAATTAAAGATTTGAAAACGCGACAATTAACGGAAGCTCGCCGAACTTATCAGATTAATCGCACATAATTCAGGACCTAAGGTAAGTTGGTTTTATAGTTTGATTCAAAATATAAGAGGTGTTTGAGCTTAAAATTCGTATTTAAAAAAATTTTGAGTCAAATTTATTTTTAAGTATCTTTTTCTGAGTTTTGTCATAATCTGAAAAAGTTTAGTCAATACAAATTATTGAAAAAATTTATTTTTTTCACATCTAACATGTTTCATAAAATTATGTCTAAAATTTGAATTGAATTAGTGCCTAAACGAATTTAATACAATGAAATAAATTAAAAAAAATAATTAGAATAAAAGAGTTTTTAAATAAATTATTTTATTAAATTAAAGGACAAAGAAAACTTTTGAAAGTCAAACTTTCAAAAAGATTCCTTCTTTGATAAAAGGCGCCGACAATTCTTTTTTAAGTGGGGCCTAGTTTATTATTACCTTACCTACGAAATACGATCCCCCAATCTTTTCTTCAACGGATAGAGGGCCATGCACTAATACACCAAGAATATAATCATGATGTTTCCTAAACAAAATAAGGATAAAAAGATTAATCGCACGCTATTATAAAACCGATTTTGCAATCAATGAGTATTTTGAATTTCAAGAAACCAGAACCCAGAGATATAAATAGTCCGGCAACGGTGGTCGTTACTAACAACCGGCCAATTGTAGTATGAAAATCCAGAGTAACCAGTACATAATTAAAATTAAAATATCAAAAGCCTAATCCTAATCCTAACAAAAACAAGATCAGCCAACATTCATCTAAATTATTCAAATGGAAGGATGAAAACATAGTAGATAGTATTAATCGGTTCCCTTCCCCCTTTCATATAACTTGAGTGTTGATAATTTTGTAATGCCTTTTCTTGAAACTATCTTTTTGCCAGAGAACAATACTGCTTTGAAAAGTTGTACTAAATATTTCTCTAAAAATAAGCACAATTGTTTTGACAATAGTACCACTCTTTCTAAAGCAGCAGAGAAAGAGCAAAAGCGGAAACTAACATCTATGAACAAAAAAGGATACAGTATATGTTGTAGTGAATCAACTCAAACTATAATAGCATCCATCATTTTTAGTATTTTATCCAACCTGCAATAAACATTCATTGTTGTATTATAAGATATAGTGGTACGATATCTGCATTTCAAATCTGACAATTATGATAAATCTATTTAGAGTAACTAAAACAGAAGTACAAAATCGACTATATGTCCTTTGTTGTTGATCATGAACATAGTTGTTACAAAAGTCTAATTCTATTGACAAGCACACAAAGCACCTATATGCTTAAATGATTGTAAATTGCAAGTACTGGTTTGGTTGGTAAACAACGGAAATGAACTACCTAGTTCTAATTATGGGTCTGATGAACTTTGGAAAGTTTTTACCAATAACTTTGGCCTTTGCTGCTTTCAATTTAGCAACCTTTCTCTCAAGCTTGCTAATCCTAGTTTCGAGATGCACTCCTATTCCTAGTTGCTCATCCGTAATAAGAATGCTGCTTTCTCCTTCGTTGCTATTGCCTCTCACGCTATTATGAGCAACACTTGTTCCTCCATTCTCCATTACATTGAATGCAGTTTTCTCCAGTTCTTCAACCATGGGTTCACTCTTGACTGTACATCTAAAAACAGATGACTTCACTTTTTGGACAGATTCATCATCAGCAACATATGAAACCAGACTCTGCAATGGAGCACCCATTGAAGCCTCACCATTTCCAGTCCGCCTTCTCCTCACAATTTCGGCCACTGCTAGTTTATCTTCATCAACAGAATTCGTCACTTCGACCTTACTGCATTTGGGATGAAAACCAGGAGGAACATCGGCATCATTATCTGCCTTCCTACATTTTGAACAATGTGCCTTACTTCTTCTTGTACTCATAGAACTAAGTTTCTCATTCTCAGCAGCATTATTACTTGCATCATTCATTTCTTTAAGCACCAAATGTTTCCACCACTCCAAGTATCGAGTGGTAACATCCGCTTCAAAGAGTCGAGATGGAAAATACAGCATTTTATCTCCAACCGGACGAGTGTAATTTCTCCAAGCAATTTCAGGAGTTCTGTTGGCTCGGTCTACATGACCCGGAAGATCTTGATCAAAGCCAAATTGCATAGCAACTCTATGAGGGAGGTAATGCTCAATACATTCCAAACCAACTAGCTCAGACACCCTCAAACATCGAGCAAACGCAACTAAGTCTTCGTTATTAGAATCAAATGAAACCCACTCGTCTTCTTCCTTATAAAACTTGCAAGAAAAACAATTATTTACAAAGATAGAATAAGGGCGCCAACGAAAATGATCGGAAGAAGAGTCTAAACCCGACCTAACATTTTCAATGCTCATCACTTGCTTCAAGTTATGCCATCGAGCCAGTCTAGGCACACCATTTTCCACTAAATTAGGCTTCGGCCCAATGGTGGGGAATCTCTCCCAAATCCAAACCTGTACTAATTGCAAAGTACCCCAAACAGTAACCGATAAAACCTCATCGCCGTCATCTTCATATTTAGTAGTACAATCAACAATAGCATTTTTGAGTAAACTCAAATCCCTATAAATGGTAGATAAAACAGCTGGAGCAAGAGCAATTTTAGTACCTCTAGCTAGAAGAATCGCAATGGGGAAAACATTTTTCCTTATAGTATCTCGCGAAGATGAAGGGAAGACAAACCTAGACAACCAGAGGACGAGAAATGCTTCGTGCTCGATTTCGCTTCCACTGCCCATGAATTTAACCATCCACGAATAATGAACAGCCTTATGAGCAGTTGTCCTTGACAATTCAAGTCTCGCTTGCTCCAATTTTTCTTCGATTTCAATAAGTTGGGTAGTTTCAAGAACAGAGTCTCCCAAAACAGAGTAACCACCTAAAACCATCATATCTTCAAGGGTGAGAGTTGATTCACCGAATGGGAAAAGAAATGTATTGGTGTGTGAGCACCATCTCTCTGCAAACCCGAGAAGCAGAGCCTCGTTTCGAGGGATGGTGAAGGTTGAGTTGATCACGGTGTCGTTAATTCCGGCTTTAATCCAGGTAGATTTGTGTAGAAAATGTAGGCGATCGGCCCAATTCTTCCAGTGTTTTTGTGGGTATCTCCAGCCATTGAAGAATACGTTGAATGGGTATTTGTTGGTGGTGAAAGAGGAGAGAGAAAGTGAAGAAGGAAGATTAATGGAGGTGGGGAGTGTGGGTTCAAGGAAATGGGAAATTCTGGGGGTTGGGTGGGCACCTGGGGATGTGGGTGGTGCCACCATTAACGCCTCTCTCTCTTCCATTATGATGATAGTGTTGGTGTATTCTTCTTCTACTTCTTCTAGTGAGGTCGTCATCGTTTCAGGAAGAGAGAGAGGCGGGAAGATTGTGGGAAGTTAAATCGATTCACTGATTGATTTTGTCGAGTGGAAGAAGGAGAAGAATGGCAATACAAATGTACTTTTATTCACACCAGTAGACTACAGACATTCCGCATGCGGTTTTTTTTTGGCGGATCCACTTGCGGGTATGTTAAAGACTAATCAAGTAAAAGTTTATAGAAGAAATCATTTATTACGAGTTTGAATTTGTATTACTGTTGTTCTTGAATTCTTCAAAACTTTAGTTAAGGGTTAGATCGAAAATTTTATTAAGAATCGTAATGTACTATATAAATGGGGTAGTCCTCTCCAATTAAAGATTTTTTGGAACTGCTCTTTGCGGAGTGGATTTGCCATATATGCATTGCCATCTTCTAAGAAGTTAATCAACTATCTCGTTAAATTGTTATTGACAGGATCAAACAATACTTACTCATGTGAAGAGTGAATAGTCATACCTTCTGAACAATATTCCTGTACAATTAGGGGTGCCAATTCGTAACAACAAGAAGTGGTTCAATAGCTTGTTTATGTCTGCATATTTATTGGATCATGCTTGACGCGCGAGAAATAGTGCAATCATATACACCTAAGTATAAGCGATCAAGTTGTAATATAGTATTTCAGAAGTCTGAGTGACGAACCATAAGGAGGGGACAAAAGCTTTAAAGGACACGAGTTTATATAATAAAGATTAATTAAAGTAGACTTTGATTTGTTTTGTATAAATGAGAAAACAAACTTTAAAGTTATGAGATTTTTTCTTGTATTTAAAGAAAGCAAAGGCTTTGAGGAATCATTTGTTGTTACTAGTAATAATGGTTTGTGAATTAAATTCGGCTTATTCATTCTCTTTAATGTATTATATGTTGTACTTTTCATTTAGAGGTCTCGATGTTGGCGGTAAAAAATTTCGAGAAAATTTAATCAATCTAACTCCACTAGTCTACCTTATGAGGGAAGACAAACATCACATTTAAGGGAACAAATAAATAATTAGAGAATCAATCATCAAATATAAGTACAAAGTGTGTTTAAATATTGTAGATGACAAGAAAAAGTAAAACCTTACTTTACACTTAACCACAAGATATAACCATATTTGAAACACATCCTCTCTAATTTTATATGAATAGCATAGCCATCCACTAATAATGGTAGTTGTTGAATAATATATGCTTACTTAAAGTATTTTGTTTGTATTTTAATGATCCAATTAGTACACATCTTGCAAGACATGAAGAGTCTAAGTATTATTAATATACTAAACTTGTCCATTAATTACCAAAGAACTATACAAGGCATAATGAGGCAAATGAGATCAAAATGGAATTTTCATATTCTTAATGGTGTTTTAAACCATCAAAGATTATGGAACAATATCAATATTTGACAAGCATAATTATTTTACAACACTAGGCATGAAGTTTAAGGAATTAGATACTTGACTATGCTTCCTTTTACAACAAATTTATCATCTAGCCTTAGCTCGATGATTCACCCTTTCATAGATATTGAGAACATGTTAAAGACTAAGTATAATCAAAAGAACACTTATATTAATAGATGAAAAATAAGTTTATTACAAGTCCAATATAATACAAGAAGAAGAATAAAGTTTCACTTTAATTTTCTCTCTTAATTCTCTCTCAATTACAAGTATGTAATCTCCCTCTAAAATTGTCTATCTCTAAGCTTGAATCTTACCTTCTATTTATAGATTTCCTAAGGAAGTGAGGGAAAGTTGCATATATGAGTTGTACTTGAGTGGGAAAGCTTAGCAAGTGGGCACAAGTGGGCAAAAATATATACAGGAGATCAAGATCGATCTTGCCTTGAGCAAGAGTGATCTTGCTTCATGGCTGCTGCTGGGAAGTGGGCAAGATCGATCTTGGGTGGCCAAGATCGATCTTGGAAACTCTCAGGACCTCTGTTGCAAAGGCTGGTAAAACCCAAGATCGATCTTGGCTTCTTCAAATACTTCAAAGCCTTCTTTCTTCATCCAAACTTTTCTCAATCTTTTCTACCTCTTTCAACATCTTTTTCTTGCCAATCTTTTCAATGAATTTCTCAATCATTTCCACATATTGAATAAGCATAACCTTTTCATATACATTCAAGCTTGCAAAAATCAAGTTAGCAACCTAATTTGATATTGAAATAACAAGTTGTAATTTGGAGTTTATTTAGTGTGTTTAGCCTTATAAATGCATTATAACGCATATATATAATCCTATACAAGTGCATTATAATGTGCTTATCAATGGTTTAAGAACATCTTGAATTAAATTAAAAAAATAGTTAGCAATTTATATTTTTTAATGGTATTTTTGTCTGATACATAAAAAAAATGAGGATACAAAAATATCATAATGCGAGGTGATGTAATTTTTTTAATTAATACAAACACAGTTATAAATCTTACATCCTAATAGATACATCTTGATATAAGTAAAAAACTATTAGCGGAATTACATACAAGCTAAGGTCAGCAAATGTCTACTTTAAATTTTTGTGATGTGATAATTTTTACTAGTATTTTTTGAGAAAAATAAATAAATTTAAGTCTTAGATTTTGCTTCCTTATTTTATGGAAAAAATTTATACTTTGTTATCTAAACTTTATACTTAAGGATAAGGTTAAATGAACTATATTTTAGTACTTTAACCCTTCAAAATGACATGAAGTTAGATTGCATACAAAAAATTTGGCATGTTTATAAGGTTGTATCACTTTTTGAATTACTAAGGCTCCATTTGATAACAAGATAAAAAATGATAAAAGAAGAAGAAGAAGTTGATTTATGTGAGAAGTTAGAAAATAAGTTGAGGGACTCACCATATCATTAACTTATTTTTCAACTTTTCACACAAATAAATTATTTTTCTTATTATTTTTTATTTTGTTATCAAACGAATATTAAAAATATCGACAACAAGCGAATATGATCAAATGCATAAATACTTAATTATATAGAAGAAATTAACAAAATTATTTACAAAATTTTAATTTACACTTGACCACGTTTTGTATTTAATGTATTTTACTACAACATACATACTATTGACGTCTTATGTTCGATCTACAGTAATTGTAAAAAGAGAATATAACTAAAAATGAGAGGAAAAAAAGAAGAGAAAAGGGGCACTAAGTATAAGTTATTTTTTTATTTAATTATCTTTTAATGAGGTAGCCATTGTTTCAAATAGAGGAGGAGGCTAGAGGGGGGAGGGGCCGGGGAGAAAATTATTAAAGTGACTGTTTGTGGGGTAATGAAACGAACAGAGAAGAATAATGGGATACTTGTGTTGATAGTAAACTATAAACATTCCCACATGGGGCTTTTTGGTGGATCCATTGGCGGGTAAATCGGGACATATTTGTGTGTATTTTTTTTTTCTTTCTAACTGCTAGATTCATGTAATATAATGAGTAGTGCTATTGTCAAATTGGTAAAGTATTCTATTCTATTAAATTATTATTTTTAGCAATTTAATGCACTAATTGTTTTGGTATAATCATTTTAATTTTGACAATAGTATTTCTCGATATGATATATGGGCCTATTTTGAGGCTCGTCCAATTTAAATCATGTTATTAGTGTTTGTTCTGCAATTGTCTTTATACCTCTATTTTTTTATTTTATTTTTACACTTTTTAACTTTTGAGGTTCTCCATTAGTTCCTTGTTATGAATTAAGGGTCCTTTGGTGCTGTGGAGTATTTTCTGGTGATCCTTTGGTGTTACCGATTATTTTTTCAGTAGTATTCATTTTTGGTTGTGTTGGCCCACTTGGTCTCGTGATCGAGATAATGGGAAATTTTGGCACCATCAGCTCCTCACTCACTCTCTCTCTCTCTCTCTCTCTCTCTTCCATTATTGTAACTTTTCCAAGGTCATCATATTATTTCAGATAAGAAGAAATCGACTAACTAAAAGGAATGAAATGAACATAGAAGAAGAATGGCAATTGTACTCGTGTAGACTTGGTGACTATACATACTCACATGCAGAAATCACTTAATTCGTGTAATTCTGTAATATAATCACTAGATTTGTGTAATATAATTTATATTCGTGTAATATAATATGTGTATGAGCTTGGTGATTGTGCGTGCATGTATCGTATTTTTTATTTTTCAATTTTACTCTTACGAGTTTTTATTTCACGTAAACTTTAATATTTATAACATAAACAATTATTCTTGTCATGAGTAATTGTTCTCTTTGAAATTATGTTATTTATTATTATAATTTTTTTATCTTTAAATTAATTAATGAAACTTGCACGAGTATTGCACGTGCATAACTTAGTTACATAGAAGAAGAAGGAGAATATTTGTATTGACGTGACTACACTATAAATATTCCTGCCATGGGTTTTCGGTAGCTTCATTATTGGGTATGTTGGGTTATTTTTTTATTGTATTTTTTCTTTTTCATTTTTTAAATCGTTAGATTCGTGTAATATAATAACAAGAATCCTGTAATATAATATCCAGATCCATGGGCTTGTGATTTTGCCATTTGGGCTAGTGATGGGAAAGAGTTAGGTTTGACCAAATTGGAGCACGCCTTACTTAAATATAAGCTCGATCCAAACATGTTCTATTGGATGCGGGTTATACATTGGAAAACACAGACTTACTTGCTTTATTACACTTAATCCTAACACACATCGGCATAATTATAAAGTATTATAAAGTATTAAATGAAAAAAAAAACACTATATTTGAACCGTTCAAGTCAAACAAGTTTATTTTGCTCATGACCTGTTTCAAAGAAAATACGCCCCACTCGGGTTGAGTGAGTCAAGGTTTGAGGAAAAGGGCAATTCTGAAAGTTGGGTGAGCACCCGAGGATGTGGGTGGTGCCACCATCAGCTCCTCCCTCTCTTCTATTACGGTGTTTTCTTCTACTGAGGTGGTCATAAATTCAGATATAGAGAGGGGGCAAGAAGATTAAGAAGGCGAAATCTACTGAGACTTATTTTGTGGGGCTTGAAATAAACAGGGAAGTAGAAAGAAATGAAATACTTGTGTTTGGTCATATTTTGTGTTTTCTTTGTTTTTATATACATAGTGTCATGTATATACCTGATTACTTGATTCATGTAATATATAATATTTGTGTAATAATATTCTTTATAAACGCTACGTATTATTTTACTTTTTTCTCTTCCACTTAAATAATCAAAATTGCACATTTGTTGCATGTGCATAAATATTTAGTTATATATGTAGAAGAAATTAACATAACTTTTCTTAAATAATTTTAATTTGCATCTGAACGCATTTTGCATTTAACATATTTCACTACAACACACATATAATGATGTGTTAAGTTCGATTTATACCAGTTGTAAAAACAAAAAGACAAAAGAATAAAAAAAAATGAGGCACTAAGTATGAGTTATTTATTTATTTGATTATCTTTTAGTGAGGTCGCCATTGTTTGAGATAGAGAGGGGGCAGAAGATTAAAGAAGTAAAATCAACTGACTGTTTGTGGGGTAATGGAATGAACAGAGAAGAAGATAGTAGACTATAAATATTCTAATAATTCTAGGTGGATGTAAAAATTTGATATATCAAATGTGCCCATTATGTATTGGTTAAAAGAACCGCATCAAATTCTATTCTACCCAATGAGCAAGTGTCGCATTAATATTTTAATTTTTTATGTCGGATTTTTATGTCTATGTAGAATTATTCTAAATATTCCCACATGCAGCGTGCTTTTTGGTGGTACCATTGGTGGGTAAGTCGAGACATATTTTTTTATGTGTGTGTGTTTTTTTATTTTATTTAATTGCTAGATTCATGTAATATAATGGGTAGTGTTACTGTAAATATGGGGCAAAAGATTTTGTGTGATAATATTTTTCAAAAAAATTTTGGGGAATAATATTTTTTTTTGAAATAAGGGACTGTTTTTTAGTATTGGCTTTGAAGGAGCACAAAATATGGTCCAAGTATACTGGGTCGACCCACCAATTTGAGGGCCCATACATCAGGTATAACTCGGTGACCTGTTGACCAAATGGTCAAAGGGGAATAGATTGGGCGCTGACATCAACGTCGCACCAAGGAAGATAAGAGCTCAACCGACTTCAATAAAGAGCATATCACGTGACCAGCACATGGAGGAGGATATAGGACACGTGAAAGGATATCACAGAACTAGGGATAGATTGTGTGGAAGTGGAATTAGGGGTGTTAAAGTCAATCCGAAAACCGACCGAACGAACCGAACCGATCCGGACCGATCCGCAAAACCCCGAACCGAAAAAAAACCGAAACCGAAAACAAGAAAACCGAACCGAAACCGAAAAGTTTGGTTCGGGTTTGGGGTAAGCTAGTCTAAAACCGAACTAAACCGAACCGAACCGAATTATGTATAAGAAAAAATAAATGTTAATATATACTTTAATGGCACACGTTAATTATACTATGATACAAAAAAGATGACATTTTTATAAGAATATATTTCTTATTAGTTGCATATTATGATAATCTTAAAAAATGGTCATTAGCGCACGCCTTTATTATTTAATTAACTACATAATGCTAAGATTTTTTTATCACATACATGATGGAAAAATAATTCATCATTTTATTTAATGTGTTTCATTCTTATAAATGTACAAATAAAATTGTAATTAAATAGAAAATATGGTATTTATATGTTGCTCCTTGTTTCTAAAAAATAATCACTTTAATTTGAATATAAATCATTATTACATTACTATTAGTATTATATTTTTATGTTAAATTGATTTTAAAAAAAATATATGTAAAAACCGAATAAAACCGAACCGAAACCGAACCGAAAAGTTTGGTTCGAGTTTGGGTTTCAAAGATTTAGAAACCGAAACCGAACCGAACCGAAACCGAACTTTTATATTTTGTTTGGGTTTGGGGTGCCTTGCTTTCTACCCCGACCGAAACCGAAAACACCCCTATGTGGAATTACCAACTCATACTAAATACCACGTACTCATGCAGAACGCCACCAAAACTTTGACACGTGTATGATGTATAGGTGGCCGGTTATCAGTGAAACTCATCATACATGTAAATATAGCAGGGAAGCCCCTGCTTTACCCCTAACAATCTTTTTTACCAGTTGCATTAACAGAGCATTGTAACCCTAATTCTATAGATATAAATAGAAAATGATAACTTAAAAAAATGATCAAATCCAATAATCTAAGATAAAGGTAGATAGAGAGAAAAGATGGTAACTTGTCTTCCTGTTCTTAACATCATTTACAAAGCAATAAAAGTACGCACACAAAAAGGATGATGTACACGTAAAAATCACCAGAGAAATCTACGTACCTAAAAGCAAAAATACTTTTGTTCTCTCTCCTTTACTACTAACGGTGCAACCATTCCTATGTAGAACTTCATTCTGTGGGCGCGACCGAATTTTTGGTCACCCGCAGGCTTATTTATCAATTGTGTTTTAAAATAAAAGGTTTGACTAAAATTGTGTTTTGGTCAAATTTAAATTTGCAATCCAAATAATTTAATTCAAATTTCTTTTGCATGAAGTATTTATATTTTTTAATATAATATATCTTTATGTGTCACTTAGGTATCTCTAAAGTAACCTCAGATAAACCCCAAATATATATTAATATATTATAAAATAAGGAGTGCAAATTTAATTTTGCATAACCCAAAAAAACTATCATGTGTGTTTTTATTAATGAATGAGTTTAAATTTATAACTCGTTGAAATTACTATAAAGCATTACCAGTTAAACAATTAGACACAGTAATCTACTAAAAAACATGTATCGCAAATTTAATTTTGCACGATACCATAAAATATTATAATTCAAAAATCTAGTGTAAAGTTAATGTTGCACTTTTTTAGAATTTGGTCAAAAATAAGCCCTTAATTTACAAAAATATTATTCATTGGTTCTTTTGTAAAAAACATTTTCAAAGAAACCTCATTTTCCAATATCCCAGTAGTGTTATTGCCAAATTGGCAGAATATTGTATTATATTAAACCATTATTTACAACAACTTAATGTACTAATTGTTTTGGTATAACCATTTTAGCTTTGGCAATATATAGTATTTCCCAATATGATATTCGGACCTATTTTGAGGCTTATGCAGTTGCCGTTTGTGCTTGGTGGTGGTGGAAGTCTCGTATTTTTCTTTTTTAATACATTAAATAAAACACAAGATATTACATAGATGTTTTCGTTTTCAAAATTTCTTTTGTGGTTTTTTTCTCAAAAAATGAATTTTTGTTATAATATAAACAATAAGAATCGAACATTTATTCCTACCCAAAGTAATAGTACTCTTTGGAACAACATTACTTATTACTATAATTTTTTCTCTTCAAATTAATTAATCAAAATCACACGGGTATCGCCTATATGCATAAATGTTTTATATATATAAGAAATTAAGGAAATTATTTTTATAAAATTTTGATTTTCACCTGAACACATTTTGCATTTAACGTATTTCACTACAACATACGCACTAACGTATAATTATGCTATGCAACTTTAACTTAAATTAAAAAATAATTATATTAAGATTCAATGATTAATATTTTAAAATATTTTCTTTAAAATTTAAATTTAAATTTTTTCTACTGTCTTTCTTGTAGTAGCTTCTCCGGCCGATCTTACCATATGTCGGTCGAGAGCCACTGCCCCCTTAATTTTTTGTTGTTATTATGGTTATTAGTATTTGTAGTGCAATTGTCTTTATGCCCCTATTTTTTGTTATCTTTTTAACTTGAGGTACTCCATTAGTTTCTTGTTATGAATTAAGGTTGCGTTTGATTGCAAGTATGAAATTTACATAAAATGAAAATAAGTTCTAGGAAATTGAATTGCTTAGAATTGAGTTGTAAGAAAAATGTCAATTAAATGTGTTTGATTGCCTTAATTTTCTACCCGAAAAGTATTGATTGTATTATGCCATTTTTTAATGTAGAAAAAATTATTGACATTTTTTTTACATAATTTATAGTCATGATGGATCTTATTTAATTAATCTTGATTAGTATATTTTAAATATTAAATTCTGAATTTTAAGTTATGGCATTTTTAATGTTAAAAATGGGTAAAAGTTTGTCTCAAAAAATATGCAAGTAGCATAGAAAATAAAAACAAGCCCCCCCACCAAATGAAAATGTTTTCAAATGTTAGATAAGATAAATAGTGAAAAAAGATGGAGTTTGATTGCCAGGAAAATTATGGCAATTAAACATCACAAAAATGACAATTTAGGTGTAAAAATCATATTTTTCATAGAAAATAAGGTCAATCAAACACACCTAGGCCTCGTTTGGTTCACGGAAGGGAAATCAATTTCCTTATATTTCCTATGGATGTGGGAAACTAGATTTCCTGTCAAATTTCTTTTCTTGTATTTGGTAAAACATGAAAAGTATTTAGATAAGAGTATTATTGTCTAAAAATTTTGGAAATCACATGGGAAAATCAATCTCATGTGTTTTGAGCAATGTTCTAAAAATCGTGAATCGAAAATCGATCGGCAAGGTGGGGAGTGGGGATTTTTCATTTTATCGGGGATTTATCGGGGATAAATCGGAAAAAATCGGATATGCACTATTCACAATATAAATAATATTTTAAATAATATATTATATAACAATAATACAATATGCTAAACAAAACATAATTGTAGGGGTAGAAAAATAGATATTAATAGATTAAGGTGTAAAGTGTTAAATGAAAATAATTAAGGGGGTGTTTTGCAATTTGTTAAAATAAAATAATAAAAGAAAAAATCTGTTGTGCTAGTCGGTGATTCTTGTTACCTTCTCTCTTTCTCTCTCTCTCTCTCTCTCTCTCTTTCTATTTCTATCTCTTCGTTCCTTCCTCTATTTCGACTCTTCGTTCTTCGTTCAATGATTTCTTTCTCTCTCTCTCTCTTTCTATCTCTTCGTTCCCCCCTCTCTCTTCTATTCTTCGCTTGTTGTGTCCTTGATTTCTTGTCGAAACAGAGGAGCAGAGAGACTGAGAGGAACGACTGGGAAAGAGGGGTGTAACAGAGCAGCAGAGAGACAGAGAGGAAGGGCAGTCAACAGTGGGAAAGAGAGACGAGGTCGAGTGGGAGAGAAAGGCGAGGTCGATTTGTTGGAGAGAAAACGATTAGTGTTCAGGTAAGAAAACAACGTCGTTTACTTTGGGAACGTTAAAAAAAATCAATTTATCGCCGCTTACAATTTATCGCGATAAATCGGAGATAAATTGCAGATAAATTTCCGATTTCTCCATTGCCAATATTTCCAGCCGATCATTGATAATCCTATCGGTGCTGTGCCGATTCCCGATAAATCGCCGATTTATCGCCGATAAAATCCGATTTTTAGAACACTGGTTTTGAGAGAAATGGTTTTACTCACTACTTTCCCCTTTATCAGGGAAGTATTTCCGGAATTTGTGCTTACCAAACAAAAGAAAGAAACGACTTTCCTTTTTCAAATACTAAAATTCGTGAACTTAACGAGACCTTATAGTCCTTTTGAGTGTTTTTTGACTGTCCTTTAATGTTGCCAATTATTTTTTCAGAAGCATTTTTTTTACTGTGTTGGCCCGCTTGGTCTTGTGATTGGGGAGATGGGAAATTCTGAGAGTAGATGTGATTGGTGTCATTATCAACTTTTCTCTCTCTTCCATTATCGTAGTTTTTCTAAAGTCGCCATTGTTTTAGATAAGAAGAAGGAAATGAACAGAGAAGCTAGAAGAATGGCAATAGCGTATTTGTGTAGACTGTGACTATAACTATTCCCACATGCAGAAATTGATGAATTTGTGTTTAGTATTGTGTAATATAACTTATATTCGTGTAATATAATACGTGTTTCAGCTCAGTGATTATGCAAGTGTGTTGTATTTTTCTTTTTTGATTTTACTCTGATGTTTTTATTTCACATAAAATTTAATATTTATAACTTAAACAATAAGAATATATCAAACGCGTACTCTATCAAGAGTAATGGTACTCACTGAAACTACGTTATTTATTATTATAACAAAGTAATATACGTTTAAAAGTCCGATTCGTAAAAAATAAAAAAAAAACTGAAATCAAAAATAAAAAAGATAAATCGAAACCAAATAATTTAGTTCGGGTTCGGGGCTAATTAGTCCAAAACCAAACCGAATTATGTATAAGAAAATGAAATGTGTTAATGCATACTATACAGGCACACATTAAGTATATTATGATACAAAAAGAGGAACTGTTATAAAAATATGTTCCTTATTATTCGCATGTTATGACTCTTTTAAAAAAATCATTAATGCGTGTCCTTAGTATTGAATTAACTACAGGATGCTCAGATTTTTTTTTATCACACATATGATGGGTAAGATAATTCATCATTTTATTTAATATGTTTTATTCTTGTAAATGTACAAATAAAATAGTAACTAAATAGAGAACATGGTTTACATATATTTGCTCCTTATTTTTAGAAAACCATGACTTTAATTTGAATATGAACTAATATTACATTACTATTAGTATTCCATTATTATGTTAAATTGATTTATAAAAAAATGTCAAAATCGAATAAAACCGAACCAAAAAGTTTTGTTTGAGTTTGGGTTTGGGTTTAGAAGATTTAGAAACCAAAACCGAACTGAACTGAAACGAAATTTTTACATTTGATTTGAGTTTAGGGTTTCTTAATTTCTACTTCGACCGAAATTGAAACACCCTAAGTTCACATATATTATTTTATGGTTTAAACATAATCTTGTTACTTTGTTAAAATTTTCAATCATGTCAGACATATTTGTTATTGTTTCATTCATTGTGTTACATTGGGGAAATTTTGTTTAGTTTGACAATTAATTTGTTTAGTTTGTCAAGAATCATTTATATTGGGTGTTGTTAAATGTATACACTTATTTACTCAGTGTCATTTATTTTGGGATTTGCCTTCTTTTTTTTTTCAAAAATTAAGGGAGATCTAAGTCTCTCTCCTTAATCCTACAAATAAAGAAAAAAAAAACCTCCAACTCCATAAGTCGAACCCTTGACCTTAAGTTAAGGGTGGATGTTGCTTTATTAAGCTTTAAAGTCTCGCAATGGGCATATCTTAACCTGTCTTTAATGGGCCAACTTAAGACGCAACCTACTACCTAATTCTGTAGTCTTGTCCTCATCCAAACTAATTATATTTCAAACTTATTTAGATTTAAAATTTGTTATCTACAAACGAGATATTTAGCCAAAATATTCTTATGTTCCACGAGTCTCCATACTAAATGCAACAACTTGCTATTGTAAATGTATTGATATCAACACTCGACAGATGGTATAGTGTTTTCTGAAGCCTATGGATTAAATGTCCAATGCTATTGTCTGTACATTTCGAGTGGTTTTGATTGCTTTGATATTCTTGGTACATATGAGCTTCATAGATGAAGGAAGCGTAATTCATATGTTTAACATATCATTTTTTAATTGAACATCAGGGCTGGTGTATAATCCATTAATGGTGCTAATTCAATTTCTCTTCTCAAGCTTGTTTGGAATCCTTGTGCAGATTACAATATATATATATATATATCTTTCTTCATACACATATTGTTGATGGTATATATTGTCTAGTATTTTGCATAGTGATAAGATAACAATCTCGATCTTTTATCATGTAACTACTGACATACATATTCTTTTGCATTAAGTTATGTTTTCTTATCTCCTCATTTCTTGTCATTCTTGTACATATTTATATATTATTTTCTAGCTTGATATTTTTTATTGAATATGTTCTAAATTACAATAAGTTGTAACTAATATGCTTGCTTGCAATTATTTAACAATTATCAATATTTTTTCCTTATTCCGATATGTTGGATGGCCAAGCTCCATGATTGCCATTTGTATACCAGTTAATCATGTAAGTGATAATTGCTAAATTTCTCTTCTTTTGACTTTTTAAAATGAGGCAATTAGGTATAAGGGCTCATTATAATAATAATATAATTATAAAGGACATTTAAAAATTAGCTGTGCAAATTAAGGACACTATACAAAAAAGACACTAATACCCCTTCCTTATAATATCGTCTCATTATAACACTAACAGCAACTAGAAGGTGCTAAATGCATTTAGCACCCTCTGCACAGCAACTAAAGGGTGCTAAATGCATTTAGCACTACAACCAAAAGGTACCAGAAGGTGCTAAATGCATTTAGCAACCTCTGGACAGCAACCAGAAGGTGCTAAATGCGTTTAGCACCCCCTGGACAGCAACCAGAGGGTGCTAAATGCGTTTAGCACCACAACCAAAAGGTGCTAAATACATTTAGCACCCGCTGGACAGCAACCAGAAGGTGCTAAATGCATTTAGCACCCCCTAGACAGCAACCAGATGGTGCTAAATGCATTTAGCACCACAACCAGAAGGTGCTAAATGCATTTAGCACCTTCTGGACAGCAACGATAAGGTGCTAAATGCATTTAGCACCACAACCAAAATGTACTAAATGCATTTAGCACCCCCTAGAGAGCAACCAGAAGGTGCTAAATGCATTTAGCACCCTCTGGACAGCAACCAGAAGGTGCTAAATACATTAAGCACCACAACCAGAAGGTGCTAAATGCATTTAGCACCCTCTGGACAGTAACCAAAGGGTGCTACATGCATTTAGCACCATCTAGACAACAATCAGAAGGTGTTAAATGCATTTAGCACCTTCTGAACAACAACCATAAGACAACACCACTTGAACAACAAATCAGAAGGTGCTAAAATAATTTTAGCACCATTACAAAATAGAGAACAACAAAATTGATGAGATCAACATCCACTCAATTTATTTATATGTATATAGATATGGATCGACGTAGGGTTCGTAAAAAAATAAAAAAAAAAGAGTTACAATCATATTTTTTTTTCAAATCCCGCTGGGCTGTCAAAATTGATCGATTTCGATAGCAAAACGACTTCTGATCGTCTTAATTTTTCGCGAAATAATAGTAACTTTATCTTCCGAACAACATATCCAAAAATCAGCCAAATCCAACGGTTCGATCAAAAGTTATATATGTTTTACGATTGCAGATCTAGAAAAAAAAGAAGAAGAAATGGAAAAAGAAGAATAAGATGATGATGATGATGATGATGATGAGAATGATGATGATGAGAACGATAATCCTCTCGGAGATACGATCGGAGAGTAAGGTGGTGGTGGTGGTGGTAGTGGTGGTGGTGGTGAGACAACTTCTCTTTTTTTTTATTTTTTGTTTTCTCTCTCTAAACTATGTGTATGTAAGAGAGAATAATAAGTCTTTTGTATAATTAGAATAAATGATATAGTAGGGTAGTTTTGTCCATCAACATTTATCATTTTCCTTAAAATAAATTAATATTATGAAAAGTGTCCTTATTGTAAAACCAAATTATGAAATTAGTACTACTTCCCTTTATTAAACATGAATCCGTCCTTAGAGTTATAACACATTACGGAGCGAGACTTTATAACCCATTATCTCTTTTAAAATTTTAAATGCTGTGATTATGATTACTTAATTAATAGATGGTACAGTGTGTACTTATTGGTTACTTGGTTTATTTGAAATTTGAAAAAAAAAATCTTCATTTGACCGGTTTGATCTGTTTAATTTTATTTCCATTTAATTTATTTAGTTATTGTTTATCTTTAATAAGGGTACTTTTGGAAATCTCTCCAAATTTTATAATTGATAAATAAAATTACATTTTGTCCTTCTAACTAACGTTGTCCTTCAAGCTAATCCCAAAAAAAGTGTGTCCTTCGTTAGAAAGAGAGTAAGAGATTTGTCCTTTAAAAAAAATGCCCTATAAACTATTATATAGTGCAAAGAGGATTTTAAGAGAACCTTCCCTCACAGATAGGGGACCTGTGTCCAAATAGATTTATGCAAGTCATAATCTAAAGGAAAAAAAATAAGCATTCCTCGTATCAAGCCGTCGTCTCTCTATCCCGTAGACCATCGCTCTCTTCTTTACCACCACCGGACATTTCTCTTGTGACGCTCCTCTCCTATTGACCCTTCCCACTGGAAAATAATCAGCACTGGAAATTATCCCTAGGGTGTTATGGGGAACCCAAAAATCGAACTACCAAATTGTGTCAAGTTGACTGATCTATGAAAAATTGAACTGAAAACAAAATGAATATGTTTTGTTTAGATTTGGGGCATGACATTGCAAAACCAAATCATTACATATGTGACTCGAAAATAATATTACTTCACTATTTAGAATTTTACATTCTTAAAATTTACATGGTCTAGCGAGAAATCACTCTTTGAGTTATCACAATATTAAAGTTATATTATAAATGTAAGAGTTAATATTTAGTCTATATAAAATAAATATAGAGTTATTATTTTTTTTGACCAAAATAAATATTGCCTTACAATTTATTTATTTTAAAAAAAACATGTATAAAAAAAAAAACTGAAACTACACCAACAAGTTTGTTTAAATTTGGATTAAAAAAACTTAAAAATCGAAATCAAACCGAAGTGTCTACCACGCGAAAAACACCCCTAATTCTCCCCTCGTCTACTCTACGCACCCTTTTTTATTAGAAGAGATACAAATAAAGCAATGTGACCCATTTTTTATAATCCCCGTATGGCCTTCTTAACTTTGTGTAGAAAGTGGAAAATGGCAATAAACCTAAAAGCAAAGTAACACCCGGTATTATTAGGTTAATGGTATGGGCATATCTAGTTTTTAATAAGGGCACATCCCATTAAAGTAAAATTTGTTTTTTACCATGCTAATTTAATATTAGTATGGGCACACTTTATGCTATTAGTAAGCATAATTTTTTAGAGCATTACACTAAAAACCAAAATTTTTTCTAAACAATTTTTTTTGTGTGATCCTCGTACAGATAATAAAAGCAACATTATAAGCCTTCTTTCTATTAGTTAAACCAAATTACCAAATTAATATACTCAATTGATGGATTAAAGCAAAACATAAAACATTTTTTAATATATAAAATACATGTATTTTCTCCTGTTGTTTGAATTGAGAAAAGGGAGAAGAAGAAAGGGGATTATTTAAACAATAAACATGTCCCATAATACATATAGTCTTAACACATTATTATAATACATAGCAGCGGATCTAGAATTTAATGTTAAGCGCAAAAAAAGAGTGCTAATATTTAAAACTTAAAGAGGCCAAAATAATTATTGGCTGGTGTTTTGCCACAATGAGCTAAGAATGATTTTAGTATCACTTATAAAAGGGTGCTAGTAAAAGCACCCTTAAAAATTAATTTAGACACCCATTTTTTAAGACCCATGTTTAATTTTTAAATGTTTTAAAGCACCCTTGTTGATTAAAGCACCCAAATAAAAACATGTTTACAATGATTATGTAATATTTAACTTATCTTCTTAACCATAACAAGATGAAAAAATCTTATCAGTAGACTACTCAAACATCTTTTGTGTCAATCTACAGCCTTCTCTCTTTCTAAATTTGGCTTCCCCCATTAATCAACAAACCTCAACATCGAAGCCGTTTAAATGCTCTCTTCCCTCCATTATTTTTTGCAATTTCGTTTTTGTTGCTTATTATATAAATCTAGGTTTTAATACTTGATCGAACTCAACATAGAATTTATGTACTAAATAAAGTTGTTGAAATTTGGGTTCACTAATATTTTCATTTTTTTTCTAATAGATGTATTTGACATTATTTTCGCACAAGTAATAAACATATTCACCGAAGTCCTAACTTGGCTGTAACAATGGAATTTGGGTTACAAAAAATATTAGAGATTATTTTCGTACAAATTCGAAAGTAAAAGATTAATGGTGGAAGCCAAATTCAGAGAGAGAGAGAAGGTGTAGAGTTGAGAGAGAGATTGAGAGACCAGCGTAAAGAGAGAAAGAAAGGAACTGTATCAATGGGGAAGAGAGTACTTACACTGAGCTCTGTTGATTGATAAGTGCTTAAAATTGTTATTTAAACCCGCAAATAATATTTTGTTATAATATAATTAATGCTTAAATTATGGAGGATTAATATTTATTTTATCTTTTTGTAAGGAAGAAGAAAATTATAATAAAAAGTCTAAAAAGGTGGAAGAAGGCTATTGAAGATCAAAAAGGAAGATAAAGAAGAAAGAATATTCCAATTCAATATTTTCTCTTAATTCGAATAAAATTCATTTTTCTCTCTCTTAATTAGAATCTTAATTGAACTTAAAGTTGTTATTTGTTCTACAATTCTAGTTTCCTAAACCTTGTAAACTTCTATCTCTTATTCCTATATATAGACCCATTCTCTACACCTAAAGATATAGGAGAGAAATATAGAAAAATATATAAAAAATAGATAGGGAAAATAGATAGAATATATATATTATTAGAGAGTTCTAGAGAGAGAAAATCCTCCATATACTAGTTGCCGTGCGGCCGAAGTATTGAAGGAGAAGAAGTGGACAGCGTAAAGCCGTGCGGTACACGCTAGTTGGAGCATCACAAACAGGGACGCTTTCTAGCTTTTTAATTTTTTATAGTTTGTATTTAAGTACTTTAGTTTTAATTTTAATGGTGAATTATTATTTTATTTTAATGTGTTCTTTATTTAATATGCATGGCTAAACTCTCTCCCAAAGGATAGGGATGAAACCACCATGGATATAATGTGCTTAATCTAATTCTAATTGATTTTTAATTATTTGTCCCGAATTAAAATACATTTTGAAATTACCATTATTATAACGTGTGTTTTCTTTCTAGTACTTTAATTGTTTTTAAAATAAAGGAAGGATCTCTTGTGATCAGCAGTTTGGGGATACATGCGATGCTTATTTTTATTTACATTAGTTTTAAAGAAAGAATGATGGTAATTTTGAATTTGTTTATATAGTAGGGATGAATGTTAAAAATATAATTAGATACTTTTTTGTTTATATCCATGGTGGTGAATTCTCTTTCCTTGGGATTTCTTAATATTGATTACTTGCTTGTTGATATAATTTAATTAGTTTATTTTAATTATTTTAATTTCTTAGTTTAGATAATTTCAAAATCAAAATTTAAAAATTGTTTTAATTTGGTTCCTAAAATATTGGATTTTGACAAACTCTCCTACTTTTAAGGTATAACTTGGATTTGGATTGACTCCTACTTATTCGCTATACTAGTTTAATTATTTTATACAAAAGTAGGGTTTTATTGTATTTAAGTGCAGAATTAAGCAACGATAAATTATTTATAAAAATTCCCCTTAAAGCATTGATTAATGGGGGAAGCCAAATTTAGAAAGAGAAATTGAAAGAAACTCATATTTTAAATAAGGGTGCCTCTAAGAATTTAAAGATAATAACAAATAACATTTTTTCTTTTAAAATGGGTGTTGAAACTAATTTTTAAGCGTGCTTTTACTTGCACCCCTTATAAAATTAACATAATTATTTATGTGAAGGGGCTTAATTATTAGCATTTACAAATTAATAGTAATAACGATGATAATATTTGTAAAATCAATGAGTTTTCTCATGCATATAAAATAAAAATGAGGTTTTTAAATATGTAGGAACACATAAGATATTGCATGACCATTTTTCTCTTTTTCTAAATAGAAGACATAGTTTAGTCAATTGATTGAATAATCTCATATGAAAAAAATATAACAAAACAAGAATAAACAAATTGAAAACCTACTAGAAAAATAAATTATCCTAATTAAAGCATAATGATCCCTGCTGTCAATGCACATGTTAAAATCTCCTAACTAATTAAGCAACCCATCTCACCAGTTTCACTACATTAATCTTGTCTCATGCACCAATGTACAAAATGACAAGGGTTCAAATTATACTAGGGAAAATTTAAAGCCTTTTAAAAGAACGGGTGATAACAAAAGTCAAAATAATCAAATTCAATTCAATCAAAATAAACAACTCGGTAACTTCCAAAATGGAAAAAAAGATAAAAAGAAAGAGCAAATTTCTGTCAAAAATAAAATTAATGGTATTTGGTTTTGGGGTCCAAAATAAATTTTGTTTTGGTTTGTTTTGTTTTATTATCTAAGGGGCAAAATAGGTACATCAGGCTAATAAATTCATTGACTAACATTTTTTTGTGCTTTGACTTACAATTCTGTCAAAAATGAACCCCAAAGCCCAAAAATTAAAAACTGTGGACCTCTAACTCAAAATTACCAAAAGTATGAACCCCAAAACCCAAATGATCCTTTTTATTTTTATTTTTAAATAGAACTTACATAAATTTGTTTAGACACAGGTTCCTTATCAGTCCTTCGAATAAGGTGAGGAAGGTCTTCCTAAGATCCCTTTAGTTATACAATATCTGAAGGTAGAAGTAATCGAGGGAGTAAAATGTGGTGTATAATTAATTTCATATTTGATTTAATGTTTCACTCATTTACACCGAAATTTGGGAAAGTTTCTTAATGGTTAATGGATATAATTGATAACTTAAAAATATGACACAATCTTAACTTTATATAATAGTATTGAATTGTAACCAGTGCAACGACGTTTTATCAATTATCTAAAAATTATTTTAAATCTCAGCCATTAATTATTTATCTACTATATATTTTAAAGATTCAAAAATTATTGCACCTTGTTATATTAATTAGTCTATATGTATTTGCCATGCACATTATTTTTGAAGTAATTTTTTCTATAAATGATATATACAATAATATAATAAAACTATAAAAGTATCTAAGATGGCATAAAGTATTATAATGAAAAATATTTGCTGAATAAACTTATTAAATATGGACAATATATAATACATACACAAATTTCTAAAACAAATGAAATATTTTAAAAAGATCGACCATGCACAATACATATAGTTAAAAACAAAGCCCCAAAACATTTTAAAAAGATGGACCATACATAGTCATACGTAAATCTTAATTTTATATTTGATATTAGAATTATTGATTTTTAAATTAATTATATGGAATCAAGGAACTATTTAATAATGATGTTGCAATAAGTTTCTAAAATCATTCAAATTAATCGTGACTCGCTTTGAAAAAGAACAATTATATAGCTTGCACGATGCGTGAATATTTTGTAAGGTTTTTTTTTAGATAATCATATCTTAAAAAATCATAAAATAATTTTAATTTAGCAGTTGCATAATTATTTAGCACAACTTTTCAAGTTTAAATTAAAAATATGATAACGAATTAAAGGAAAAATATTAAAAGGGGAGAGAAGTTTGAAAAAATAGGAAGACATATGCTTGTAGTTGAATATTTTGTCTAAAAAATGATAATTGTAAAATAGTCATTAATCTTATTATTAAATAATGGTTATATATTACAATAATATATTTTAGGATGTACATGGTCAAACTAAAAATGAAATGTTAACACTGTTTAACAAAATCCAATGCACAATATTAACAATTGTTTATAACTAAAACTTAATAATAATTAAAAATTGCAATCGATACCTAAAACCATGAAATGAAAGTTTTACATATTTATAGACATGCAATAAAAAAATTATATTATATATTTTTGAAAGTGCCATTTCAGAGATAAAAATCACACAATTTCTATTTGCATTTCAAATGGCCTGAACAAAGGTTTTAACATACTCTAAAAATATACTAAATAAGCATAAAAGGATAATAGGACTAAATGTATCGTAAAAATAAAATAAAATAATAAGACTAAATGAATTTTAATGATACATTTAAAAGGGACACTCGGCATATTGTGATAAAATGAGAGAATTTTACTATCTATTATATTATATATGATATGATTTAATTTATTGAAATTTCCAACTCATAATTAGGTTGTCAATTATGAATGATTTTTTTTATCAGTAGATTAGATAATTCTAAAACTAATTTATAGGATATATATCTTTCAAACTTTGATTTTTAATAATTCAATGCGTTGACCAACAAGTTTACATGTTGTATATCTCAAGAAACTTGTAACTTGATTTGTGTTTTATGATATAGCTTATGTGTGTATTTAAATAATTTTGAGAATTGAATTTTTAGTTGAAATAAATTATGATGTACTGTAAGATCGGGATGTAATATATATAATTGGGAAAGAGGAGAAACTAAAATTCCAAATAGATTAAGATTTTGAGTACATTAAATTAAATTAAATTAAATATTAATATTAAAATAAAACTGAGTAGGAAATTGAGTAGAATAAATATTATAACTTTGACTAGAGTTTAAACTAACTTAACTATAATGTTTTATTTTGAGTACATTAAATTAAATTAAATAATATTACCAAAGTCAAATGGTGTATGAATTTTTTGAACTGAGAGGGTAGGAATTTAAGTAGAATAAATATTATAAATTTGAGTAGAGTTAAAACCAAGTTAATTACCGTGTTTTATTTTGAATACATTAAATTAAATATTATTACTAAAATCAAATCTATATAATAGAAGTAAAATGTTCTTTTTTTATGAGAGTTTGCCATGTGTCAATAATAAATGAATTATATATATATATAAATATTTCTTATTTCTTCTCTTAAAAAACAGTGTCTTTTCAAATTTTTCATGTAATCATTCATCTAAAATATCGTATTCACATGTTTTATAACTTTTCGTGTTCTTTCGCATAATTACATTTCTTATTTATTCTACCACATTTTTATTAGATGCCTTCACCTTTTGCATTTACTAAGGATTTATTTTTTTAATCTCTTGCTAAAATATTTCTAATTATAAAAGGATTCTATATACAAATATATATATATATATATATATATATATATATACATAGTCCATTAATGGTACGGACTAAGCATTTTTACGACTTTTTTTCGTCATAAAAACATTTGGGGTGTTTTTTACGAGACAAAATCATCGTAAAAAGGACCGGTCCGTACGGACCGATCTGCACCTGAAATTTTCCATATAGATACATACATAAATAAATTTACTTTATCTGAATCAAATTGCTAGAAATATGATTAAAAATTTGTCCAAAATATGAGTAATGTTATAAAAACAAGTAGTTATTAGTTTCTCATGCGTTAACTTTATTGTTTTCTTCCATCTCTGAATTATGCATAAAAACTTTTGTTAATGATTCCAATATTTCAAGAATAATTATGAATATTCTTATAACATAATTATTTCAATTATTTATACACAATTAAAATAGGTTCTTTTGACGTGAGGCTCGCACATGTTATTCGTAATTTATATTTTTTAAGAATTGTAATATAAAATCTCACTTTTCTCTTTAGACATTTTTATAGGTTTTGGATTCTTTCATTTATTTATTTATTATTCAAATCTCTTTTCCCATGTATCATATGTATTTTTCTTTTACTATAAAGATAGGAAATTAGGTATATCTACACTTTTATGAACTAAATTAGAACATAATGATAATAGTTGATCAATTTGTCATCATAAACTATAAAAGAATTGAGTTAGGTCATGTATTTAAAGTGTTAATAAAATTAATCTATTTGTAATTTAAAAATATATAAATTATCTGCACATCGCGCATACTGTATACTTGTAAGATAAGAACTTGAGTACAATAAGTATTATAAATCGAAGCATAAATTAATACTAACTTAATTACTTAGTTTTTAAACCGTTGTAAGAGATTATATTGTAAGAAGAGTTTGAAGAATATTTTGATTAAAAGCAAATAGCATATTTGTTTATATAAAAAATAGAAAAAATATTTTTGTTATTCATAATATAGATATACGTATTAAAACACTTATCTTTTATTATACTTTTTTTAACTTAATAAATTATATAGATAGATTTAATCAATATATCTATATATAAATATTGCATATGTATTTTTTACTTATAAATTTTATCGTATATTTTAATTAAATAGGTTGTAGTTTTATTATATTTTATGAAAATAACTTATTTAATGCATCTTATAAAAATACGTAAAATTTATAGCAAGCGTCTTGCTCATGATTTATGTCTAAAAGAGCTGGATCAAAACGAACCAAGTCACGCTATTATGCTTTTTCTTCCTTCAACCGTATGTCTCATCATTCTTTTCATGGTTCAAAGTCGTGGTTTCGGAGGTCAACTCGGGCATTCAATTTTTAACTTAGATATCGGTATCAATTTCGGTTTCGGCGATATGGACCGATTTATTATTTAAAAAGCCCAAAAAATTATTAAAAAAATATGAAAAAAATTCTAAAGTATGAGATTAATAAGATGTATCAATTAGATAATTATAATAACATTATATAATACAAATTACATATCCTACATCAAAATACCATTATATGTCACACTTGATAATATAATATTACATCATAATTTAATAAATATATAACAATACAATTTTATAAAGTATAAATATCTTAAATATAAGTTCAATTAGGCCGAGAATAATAATATAGATTATAATTATCATCATTACTCAAGAACTCCAGTGATGAGGAATGATGATAAATGAGGATATAAAGGAGATTGGGAATTGGCACTTGTAGGGTAAGGATGAGATGAATGGCTAGATCACCCATAATCAAGAAAATTTGGTTGGCCATGGTGATGATAGTACCAAAATCCCCGATAATTGCTGCTACTTGAAGATCCATCATGATACGTTCCATGACCACTTCCATAATAACCACCATGAGCAGCAATACTATTATTTGATCTCCCACTAGTAGCATAATCTTGTGCAGAACCTCCATAATCAGTGCCAAAACCATAACTAGATATTTCGCCTCTGGATATGCTATGTTTACAACTATCATAATCATAGTCGTATCCATATCCACCGTAATAGTGTTGGCCTAAGTTCAAGCTCTGTAGTTGATCATCAATGCACCGATAGCTTTGTGAATGAGAATCATAGCCACTAGAATACGCATCATAATTAGGGAACCTAGTTAAATCTGCTAAATGCCTAAGTTGCTCACTTATTCTAAGTCGATATCTATGGTCTGTGTCTTGTGTAGCATAATAATTATCATCTCCGCGCCATAACATACCATCATCATGTTGGTTATCAGTATCAGGATTGTAAGCACCACCTCTACCACCACTATTAGTACCTCGTATAATACCACTACCTAGCCCACCTCCACCATCATTATTATCATCATCATCATCCCCTCCGTCGTCATCGTCGTCGTCACTTGAGAAACGGTAAGTTTTTGAGGTTACTTATGATGGAGACCACCTTCCATCTCTTCTTCGCTCTTTTGAATACCCTCATCCAACCATGCTAAATCATCAGATTCTAAGACCCCTACCTCATTCTCCCTTACCCACTCATCCAATATATCACCATCATCAAATATATTTTTTAGGTTAACTAGGTTATAATAATCGTCTGCATCACTCATATACATCAAATTTCTAACTTTAAATCGCGTATTGTAGTGCACACACACTAGTTTATGCAACTTTGTCATTGCTAACCGATTGCGAAGTTTTGCATGGATTATTGACCATGTGCTCCAATTTCTTTCACAACCGGAAGATGAACATGTTTGATTTAAGATTCTTATAGTAATGCGCTTGAGGTTAAGAGTTGATTCACCATAGTTATACCACCACTCAGCTAATTTAGATAATTTAGATAGTAATACCGGGAAGAGAACTTTTCACTGCTTTTTTTATAAGAACTGATCCAAACTCTCCATTATGATTAACAAATTGTCTGATCTCATTCATTGCTTGCAATTATTTTTTCAAGTCAGGTTCCAATCTTTTGATAGCCTCTTTCATTCATGTTCTTACTTCTTTGTCACTTGAAATATTGCCTTCATATTGAAACATTGGATTCAAAAAATATGCTGCGATAAGATAAAATAAGTATATGTTAATAATTATAAATTTTATTGAACATATAAAAGTATTTAAACTTAAAAATGGAAGTACCTACTGCATGTAATTGTGCATGTAATTGACGATCCCATATATCTTCAATCACATTCCAGTATTTTTTCCAATTGCTAACGTTATATTTTATGCTAAGTTTAACCATAGCCATTCTTTGGTATATAACAGAAAGTGTAGGCTCTTTATCTTGATTAACCACCTTCAAAAGCAGCACCAAGGGTTCCATAACCAACATAATTTCAGCCTCTCATTGCTAAGATCGATCGGTTAAAATTAAATCAACAACCTTCGATGCTACTCCCCTTCGATTCTTTTCTCGATTGAATTCAACCCATTCAGTTGTTGTGCACATTCGCTTTAATTCAATTTAATGCCGTATAAGACTTTCAAGGGCAATATATTTAGTTGCGAATCTTGTAATGCCTGGTCTTAACAACTCTCTATCGTTGGTATACTGCTTCATTAGATTCACAACTTTTTGATTATTATAAATGAAAGACGTTATCGACTTGGCTTCATTCAATGTAGATTTAATGGACTTTATGTTGCTTATGTCTTTAAGCATTAAATCTAAACAATGAGCAGCACAAAGGGACCAAAATAAGTGCTTTCTCTTGTTCATTAACAATTTGCCAGCTGCTTGGAAATTGGGCTCATTGTCAGTTACAACTTGTACGACATTACTCTCCCCAACTTCTTCCATCACTTTATCCATAAGTGAAAAGATATAATTAGCATTCTTGATTTTATTTGTTGTGTCTACTGAGGTGTTGTATATCATGTTCCGGTCTGAATAAATCATAAAGTTAATAATTGACTTATTTGTTCTTGAACTCCACCCATCACACATAATAGTGCAACCATATTCTGGCCATTTTGCCTTAAGAGTGTTGATATAAGCCTCAGTCTCCTGTACTTCCTCATCTAAGTACACACCACTAATTTGATAACAGGAAGGACCTTTAATCCCCAGGCCAACCTGAGCAATTGTATCAATCATTGTTTGATAATAAGGTCCACTATCAGTTGCATTGAATATAATTGCATTGAAGTGAAAAAATTTGCTTATGGCCTTTCCTACTTTCTTTACGCCATCAGCAAAGAACATTCCCTTCATCGTTGTCTAATAAGCTTTTTTAGGCCTGAACATCTTTGAATAAATTCCAGTTTATGGCATATTGACTCCTTCCTTAACTGACCAAGCTCTCGACATTTGTCGCCTCTTAGTCCTAGAAATAGATGGTCGTGATCCTGAAACATAATGTCTCCGTTCCTCTTTTGCTAAGTGCGCCATCTGCCTACTTTCTTTTATTACTTTTTTTAGATGTGATATTTCAAGATAATTCATTCCTTTTATATCTTCCTCATCACCATCATCTCCACTGGCATTTATATTATAAAAATCTTCACAATGCAAATCAGCTCTTAGTTTTTCTTTTGTCCTTTTTTCTAAAGCTCTTTGGTTTAAACCTTCGGTTAGAAGCTCTCTCATCATACTTGTTACTTCTTCAAGTGCACAAGGACATGCTTCAACATTCCCTGGTATATATGCTATATGTTCCTTGAATCTGGTGATACCACCAAAAATAATTTTCTGACATTAATTATACACAACTTTTCTTTTATCCCCTTTAACAAGTTCTTTCCCATGTTTTCAACCTAAATCAATTTTTGGAGCCATTCTACAAAAAAACAAGCAATTTATTATTACTTTTTTTTTTAATTTCATTCCTATGATTCTAAATCCAACCTAATTCTTAATTTGACGTATGATTTTTTAAATATTTTAATATCTATATATAAATAAATATCTATATATTAATCATAAAGTGATTTATCATATTAATATAAAGAGCACTTACATTGAACATAAAAATTAGCAAGAACATTCCTTGGTATACATGCTTTATGTTCCTTGAATATGGTAATACCACTAGAAATAATTTTTTGATATTAATTGTACACCACTTTTCATTTATCCCCTTTAACTAGTTATTTCCCATGTTTACAACCTAAATCAGTTTTTGGAGCCATTCTACAAACGAACAAGCAATTTATTATTACTATTTTTATTTATTTCATTCATATAATTCTAAATCCAACTTAATTCTTAATAATGACGTATGATTTTTTAAATATTTTAATATCTATATAAATATATATATATATATATTAATCATAAAGTGTTTTATCATATTAATATAAAGAGCACTTACAGTGAAAAAAAATTTAACAAGAACATAAAAATTAGCAAGAACATTCATTGGTATACATGCTATATATTCATTGAATATGGTGATACCACTAGAAATAATTTTTTGATATTAATTGCAACACCACTTTTCATTTATCCCCTTTAACAAATTACTTCCCATGTTTACAAGCTAAATCAGTTTTTGGAGCCATTCTACAAAAGAACAAGCAATTTATTATTACTAATTTTTTTTAATTTCATTCCTATGATTCTAAATCCAACATAATTCTTAATATGGTGTATGATCTTTTAAATATTTTAATATCTATATATTAATCATAAAGTATTTTATCATATTAATATAAAGAGCACTTACATTGGAAAAAAAATTAGCAAGAACATAAAGTATTTTTTCATATTAATCATCGTATATATATTTAATATAACAATATTTGATGAAACATTATCCCTAAACACAACAAAAATGTGTAAAATTAGAGAGATATCTATCATCATCTATATATATATTGTATTTTAATTTGTATATATTGTATAGAACAAAAAAAGAGAAAGAAAGAGAGACATACCTGGAGGCGGAGCATATGAAAAAAGTGAGAGAAGTGTGTTTATAATTTCAAGTATGAAGAAATGAACTGATGTCTCATGTTTGTCTTTAAGAATATGAATTTGTGAATGACTGTAGAAACAATCTCGTGACCTTATTACTTTTTTTTTTCAACCTCTACTCCACTAGTCTTTCTTTTCATCTTTTGTCTACTACTAATATTAGTACCTTTTCCAACAAGCCATGGCATGCTTTTGGTGTCTTTTCTTCATTCTTTTGCTTTTTTTCTTTTCTTTCTTCTTTTGCTTTATTTTGTTTCTTTTCCGTTTCTTTTTCTTCTTTCTTTTCTTCCTTCTTATGATCTTCTCTTTTTTAAGATTAAGCCTATTTAATTAAGTAAAAATTAATAAATTACTTTGGAATAATTGAACAAATCAACATTTTTTTAATAGTTTTCAATTTAATTAAATAAAGATTAACAAATTATTTTGGAATAATATCAACATTTTTTTTTCAATAAATACTAATTTACACTTCAAGTCTCTAAAGTCCAATATGAAGCAATTTTTTTTTTACTTTAATCACTTTATTCAATATCAGTGAAATATCGGAGACTCAGTGTGATTTCGATAAAATATCAATGATATTTTGAAATATCGCGATTTTAATCATATCGAGTCATTATAGCGGTTCGGTAACCCCTATTTTAACTCGGTGTCAGCCATATCAGATCGGTATCGGCCGATACTTTGAACCATGGGCAACCCCAATTCCATTCATGGTTCAAAGTATCGGCCGAAACTGATCCGAAATGGCCGATACCGAGTTAGAATAGGGGGTTCTGAACCGCTATTATGACCTGATATAATTAAAATCGCGGTATTTTAAAATATCATCAATATTTGACCGAAATTACACCGAGTCGCCGATATTTCACTGATATTTTGCCTTCACTTCGTATTGAATAATTAAATAAAGTGACTAAAATAAAAAAAAAAACTTACACCACGTGGGACTTTAGAGACATGAATTGTAAATTGGTATTTATTGAAAAAAAATGTTGATTTGTTCCAAAATAATTTGTTAATCTTTGTTTAATTAAATTAGCAACTATTAAAAAAAATATTGGTTTGTTCAATTGTTCCAAAGTAATTTATTAATCTTTGCTTAATTAAATTGATTTAATCCTAAAAAAGAGAAAAAGGAAGAAAAGAAAGAAGAAAAAGAAATGGAAAATAAGCAAGAGAAAAAATAAAGTAAAAGAAGTGTAGGCATCTAGCAGATCTAACTATGTTCTATAGTTATGACGAGTATTCTAGTGGTTATGATCCTCATTCACAAAGCTATCGGCGCATTGATGATCAATTGCAGAGCTCAAACTTAGATCAACACTATTACGGTAGACATGAATACAACTATGATTACGATAGTCGTAAACATAGCATTTTCGGAGGCGGAATATCTAGTTATGGTTTTGGCACTGGTTATAGAGGTTCTGCACAAAATTATGCTAGTAGTAGGGGGATCAAATAATAGTATTGCTGCTCGTGGTGGTTATTATGAAAATGGTCATATCATGATGAATCTTCAAGTAACAGCGATTATCGAAGATTTAGGTACTATCATCACCATAACCAACCAAATTTTTTTGAATATCTAATCATTCCTCTCATCCTTACCCCACAAGTGCCAATTCCTAACCTCCTTTATATCCTTACTACTCATCACTGGAGTCCTTGAGTAATGATGATAATTATAATTTATATCATTATTGTAGGCCTAATTGAATTTATATTTAAGATATTTGTACTTTATAATATTGTATTGTTATATATTTATTAAATTATGATGTAATATTTTATTATCAAATGCGACAGATGATTATATTTTGATGTAAAATATGTAATTTGTACTAAATAATGTTATTATGCTTATTGATCCATCTTATTAATCTCATACTTTGGAATTTTTTCATATTTTTTTTATAATTTTTTAAGCCTTTTAAATAATAAATCGGTCTATATTACCGAAATCGAAACCGATACTAATATCCGAATTAAAAATTAAGTGCCCAAATTGACCTCCGAAATCGCGAGTTTGAACCATATCCGAGTTCAATTACCCCACAGATTCAGTCCGTTTCACTTTCCAAATTGTCTCTCTCTCTCTCTCTCTCAAATTTATGTTTACAACATTACTCGATCATCTCTCACGTCAAAACGATGGAAACCTCACTAGAAGTAGAAGAACAAAAACAAGAACAAGACACCATCATCATAATGGAAGAGAGAGAGGAGGAAATGGTACCGCCACCCACATCCCCAGGTGCCCACGCAGCCCCCAGAATTGCCCACTTCCTCAAACCCTCAAACCCTCACTCCCCACCTCCATTAATCTTCCTTCTTCACTTTCTCTCCTCACTTTGACCATAAATAAATACCCATTAACGGTAGCCTTCAGTGGCTGGAGATACCCACACAAGGACTGGAAAACTTGGGTCCATCGCATGCATTTCCTACACAAATCTACCTGGATTAAAGCCGGAATTAACGACGCTCTTATTAACTCAACCATCACCATCCCTAGAAACAAGGCTCTTATTCTCGGCTTTGTAGAGAGGTGGTGCTCACACACCAATACATTTCTTTTCCCATTCCGTGAATCAACTCTCACCCTTGAAGATATAATGGTTTTAGGTGGTTACTCTGTTCTGGGTGACTCTGTTCTTACAACAACCCAACTTATTGAAATTGAAGATAAATTGGAGCAAGCGCAAATGGAATTGCAAAGGACAAGAGCTCAAAAGGCTCATCATTGTAGCTGGATGGCTAAATTCATGGGTAGTGGAAGCGAAATTGAGCACGAAGCATTTCTCGTCCTGTGGTTGTCCAGGTTTGTGTTCCCTTCTTCTTCATACGACAGTATTAGGAAGAATGTTTTCTCAATTGCGGTTCTTCTAGCTAGAGGTAATAAAATTGCTCTTGCTCCTGCTGTTTAATTTTAGCTGCCATTTATAGGGATTTGAGTTTTCTGAATAATACTGTCGTTACTAAGTTTGAAGATGAAGGTGGTAGTGTTTCATCAGTTACCGTCTGGGCTACTTTGCAATTACTACAGGTTTGGATCTGGGAGAGATTTCCCGCCATTAGGCCAAATCCTAATTCGGTTGAAAATGGTGAGCCGAGATTGGCTCGATGGCATAACTTGAACCAAGTGATGAGCATTGAAAATGTTAGGTTGGCTTTAGACTCCACTTCCGATCATTTTCATTGGCGCCCTTATTCTCTGGTTGTAAAGAATTGTACGTCTTGTAAATTTTATAAAGAAGAGGATGAATGGATCTCATTTGATTCTGATAATGAAGACTTAATTGCGTTTGCTCGATGTTTGAGGGCATCCGAGCTAGTTGGGTTTGAATGTGTGGAGCAATACCTCCCTCATAGAGTTGCTATGCAATTTGGCTTTGATCAAGATATTCCTGGTCATGTAGCCCGAGCAAACGAAACTCCTAAATTTGCTTGGGCAAATTACACTTGTCCGGTTGGAGATAAAAAACTCTATTTTCCATCTCGACTCTTTGAAGCGGATGTTACCACTCGATACTTGGAGTGGTGGAAACATTTGGCTTTAAAAGAAACGACCGAGGCAAGTAATAGTGCTGCTGGGAATGAGAAATCTAGTTCTAGGAATTCAAAACAAAAGGCACAGAGTTTGAATAGTGAGAAGGTGGATAATGAGGCCGATGTTCCCCCTGGTTTTTGTCCCAAAAGCAGTAAGGTGGAAGTGGAGGATTCTGTAGATGAAGATACGTTAACAGTGGCTGAAATTGTGATGAACCGCCAGAAGATAAATCGCAAGACTTCATCTGCCGCTGGTAATGAATCTGTCCAAAAAGTAGAGTCATCTGTTTTTAGAAATACAGTACTCAAGAGTGAACCCGTTGTTGAAGAAGCAGAGAACACTGCATTTGAAGTAACTGAGAATGGAGGAACAAGTGTTGCTCATCATAGGGTGAGGGTCAATAGCAACGAAGGACAAATCAGTGTC